>JANSJP010000074.1:0-304764 GCA_024734325.1 Lactarius hatsudake | reverse complement strand
CCCAAGCTGGACATCGCAACAGATTCCCACAGACCCCAGGGAACTTCTACCCCCGGAACGCCTGAACAAAACACGTACAATACGAACCTTCACATAGCCATCCCATATACCCTACCCTCTATAATGACGTACCATAGATCACCGCTCCGCCCCCTCCTTCCTCCCCTACAAAAAACAAACAAAAAACAAACAACCAAACCTACTGCCCCCTTTCGTACCTACCACACCATACACACTCTTTCTAATAAAAATCCGATACTGTAAATACAAATAAAACAAAGTTACTAGCCTTTTCCAGCAAGCGATGCCGCCAAAAAGACACAAATGAAGAACCAGTACCGCCCTCCTCCCACTCTCCATCCCGCTCACCAAACATAATAAAACACATGACCACCCCACAAGACCAGGCTTTGGCCAGTGATACCAAGTACGCCGATAGATACCATATTGGCCCTCGAAGAGAAAACAACTCTCCCAACCGGACACGTCATACCAACGGTCCTGACAGCGCCAACCAGCGCACACATAACATCAACATAACAAACCCAATAGAAAGAGCACCAGGAAAGAAAGGCCTGAGAAAGAGATCGAACATCACAATAGGCTCACTGAACCTAAACGGTCTACACACTAGCTCAGAAAACCAGTTTTCATTCGAAAAGTGGACGGAGATCAACACAACGATGAAAAACAATGGCATAGCTATTCTGGCAGTACAAGAGACTCACCTCGACGAACAAAACACTGAAACAATCCACCACGCCTTCGGCAAAAGACTGCTAATCCTCAACTCCCCAACCCGATGATAACCCAAGGAGCATCAGACCGGGGTAGCCTTTGTAATCAACAAAGACATAATAACCACAGACCAGATCCAAATGTACGAACAAATAAAAGGGAGAGCATCAGCAATCAAACTCAAATGGAAAAACAACGAAGAATCGCTACTCATCAACGTCTACGCCCCAAACAGGAGAGGAGACCACCAAACCTTCTGGAACAAGCTGCCGACGAAAGAACCACAAACATCTCCGAAAAACCCGATTTCGTCCTAGGGGGACTTTCAACGTAACAGAAGAACCCATAGACAGATTACCACCGAAACACGACAGTGCCGGAGCCGTCGAGCGCTCAGAGACTTCAGACTAAACATGGACAATCCAAGACCAATGGAGACACGCCCACCCTAAAACAAGAGAATACACATACCGCTCTACAATAAACGACAAACCTATAAAATCCCGGTTAGACAGAATATACGTCGCAAGAAACAAAGTAAAATACACCTTCGACTGGAAAATCGCCCCAAGCTCAATCCCCACTGACCACTGGTTAGTCACAGTCAAATATGCCCCGAAAGGGGCCCCACATATCGGAGATGGAAGGTGGACATGCCCACTCAAACTCCTGAAAGACAAGGAGTACATGGAACGCGTCGAAAAAGAGGAATCGACATACAAAAAGACATAGAAACACGTCTACACAAGAACAGTCGAAAGGACAGACTCCAACAATCCGCAAACGAATATGGGAAAGGTACATAGATAGAGATCACTGGATGGGCTGCCTACGACGGCAAAATAAAACACCACAAATGCAGAACGAGAATAAACCAACTCACAAAAGACTGTGAAAAGACAACAGAAAACCCGGAATTTGAAACAAACAAGAACTACAATGGCACGAAGCCATCCTAGCAAACAAAATCGAATACCTGGAAAGCGTCTTCAGCCACAACAACAAGAAAAGAACTAAAAGCGAAGATCTCCTGGCATGGCGAGAAAATAGGAGGCATATGGACAAACCTCAGCAAACCCAAAAAGCTGAGAGACGCAATCATGCGCCTAAGAATACCCAACTCTGCCCCACACAGATACGAAGTGAGATCGGACAGAATGGCCAACCTAGCAAGATACTACCACGAACCATACAAGATACCGAGATAGAGGAAGAACGAAGCGACGAAATAGAAGAAAAAAATAACAAAGATAATGAGAGGAATACCAGAAACGCAAAAGTTCCCGACCCAGAAGACTCAGCCACTAAACAAAGAAGTCAGCGAGAATACGTCGAAGAAGCCCTAAGACGCGCAAAAAAAACGGATCGGCCACAGGCCTAGACGGCTGCCCATATGAACTAGGAAAACCCTAAACACAAAGTACAACAAGGCAGTCAAAGAGGACAAACCAGGCTTCGACATAATTAAAACACTCACATACGTATTCCAGGACATACAAAAACACGGAATTGCGCCGAAAACCCACTTCGCAGACGGCTGGATGTGCCCGCTATACAAGAAAAAAGACCCCGACCACATAGAAACTACAGACCGATCACGCTGCCTCAACACAGACTATAAATTACTCACCAAAACGCTCTCTCTCCAACTTCTAGAGTCAGTGCAACGGATCATACACCGCGACCAAGCAGGCTTCATCCCAGGAAGAACAATCTTCGACCACATACGCCTCACAAGAGTGATGACTAAATTTGCTGAGGTATCAGAGAGGAATGGGGCGATAGTATCGCTGGACCAAGAAAAAGCGTACGACAAACTTACCCATAACTACCTCTGGAAAACCCCTAGAGGCCTTCGATATGCCTAAACTATTCATCCAAACGGTTAACTCGTTATACACGGCACGCGCACACGACCGTCATTATCAACGGAGAACTAAGCTCACCATACCAAGTCAAAAGAGGAGTTCAGACAAGGAGACCCCCTGTCGTGCCTCCTCTTCGACATCGGAATCGAACCCCTCGCATGCCTAATACGAAACGCAAACAACATTAAAGGCTATGAACTCCCTGGCCTAAATGACAAACTGAAAATAAACCTATTCGCAGACGACACAGTACTATACCTCAACGAAGGTGACCGCTACGACGAAACCCAAACCATCCTAGACCAATGGTGCGAAGCCTCAGGCGCAAAATTCAACAAAGAAAAAATGGAGATAATCCCAAATAGGAACACCAACGCACCGAGAAGAAGTACTCAATCATGAAAACTTAATCCCGAAGACCGACCGATAAGTGGAGAGATACACATAGCCAAAGACGGGGAAGCAATACGCTCCCTAGGAGCATGGATAGGCAATAACACACTAGAAACAAGACCATGGGAACCATAATAGACCTAGTACGCGGAGACTTCAAACGATGGGGGAAGCTCCACCCGACCCTAGACGGAAAAAGACTAATCGTACAAATAGTAGTGGGAGGACGCACCCAATTCCTAACCAAAGCACAAGGCATGCCAGACCCCATCCGAATAGCCCTAACAAAAGAAATCAAACGCTTCCTATGGGACGACAATGACCACATAACCCCCGCCTCAGCCTAGAACACCTGGAAAACCCGCGAGAACTAGGCGGCATAAAAATCCTAGACCTCAAAGCCAGAAACGAGGCAATCGAACTAGTTTGGCTAAGAGACTACCTGAACCTAACCCCCACACGGGCGACATGGGCCCTCGTCACGGACATCCTATTAAATGAGACAACCCCAAAGAACACTAAATGAAAACACGAGAAGTAACGCCTACCTCCAAAAATGGAACATACCAACAAAAGGAAAGAGAGCAGAACGACTAGGAGAAGACACACTACGCATGATCAAAACAGCCAAAAAATATAACACAAACTTCGCACCGATCAACCTATCCCGAGACCTTAAAGAACAACTACCGGCCTGGCAACACCTTGGCATAACCAAATCGATACCACAAAACCAACAGGCAAGATGCCTCGCCAAGAACCACGACTCACGGAGAATCAGAGACATGCTCAAAATAATAGACAGACTGAAAGGAACGTACGAAAGAGGCGTGCACTACCCGGTCTTCTCCTGCCACTGCGAAGACTGCACAACAGACTGAAGAAACGGCTGCGAAAACCCCCAGCGATGCGCGATAGAGACAAAGAAGAGATTGGACAAAATTTCGCCCAAACTGAACCCAGCAACCCACCCCAACCGAGACACCCTGACCAAGACGAGAAGACGAATAGAGAGAACACAACAAACACAAGAAGACGAAATGATGATGAACAAGGAATAACATTTAACCCGTCCGTAACGGAAAAGTCAAGCCTAGCAAACTGTTTCAGGATATTCGTAGACCCGAACAAAATATCAAACGTACCGGCCATAAGACAACCCCCGCCTAGAGGTATAACCATCCCCAACGAAAGCATCACAGTCTACACGGACGGCTCCTGCTTAAACAACGGTAAAATGAACGCGAGATGTGGGAGCGGAATATGGGTCGAAGACGGAAGCGTACTCAACCGGGCACTAAGAGTACCAGGCCCATCCCAATCAAACCAAGTAGGAGAGCTAGTCGCAGTAACAGCGGCCCTCGAAAAATACCGAACTACACCCCCCTCACGATAGTGACAGACTCGCAATATGTCATATGCGGCCTAACCAAACACCTAAAGAAATGGGAAGACCAAGGATGGATCGGCATTAAAAACAAAGAATGGTTCAAACGAGCCGCGTACCTCTTAAGAAGACGAACAGCCCCAACCAAGTTCAAATGGGTCAAAGGACATAGCGGAGTCCTAGGCAACGAGAAAAGCGACCAACTAGCTAAACAAGGAGCCAACAAAGAAGAAACGGACAACATACCGACAGACATCCCGAGCACTTTGACCTCCAAGGAGCAAAACTCTCCACAATAACACAAGCGATCGCCTACAAAGGCATCAGGAAACGAGCCCACACCAAAGAACGCAGATCAACAAATACAAACCTAGAAAAAGTCAAACAAGACCTGAACGAACAGACAGGTACGCTGGAAACGGATGAGACGATCTGGAACCTGATAAGAAGAAAACCCATACGCCCGCTTATCCAACAATTCCTATACAAGTCCCTCCACAGCACACACAAAATTGGAAGATACTGGCTGAACATCCAAGAGTACGAAGACAGATGCTACTGCCAAACATGCGGAGAAACGGAATCAATGGACCACATCTTAACCTCCTGCGAAAACCAAACGAGAACCACGATATGGAAACACGCGAAAGAACTCTGGCCACACGGCCTAGATACATGGCCGGAGTTATCCCTGGGAACAATTGTAGGATGTAACGCCCTAAGTATAGAAACCCTCCAAAAAGTGAAACTGGAAACGGCGGAACACAGGAGATCAAAAGATACGACCCAGGAGCAACACGACTGCTCAAAATAATCATCTCCGAATCAGCGTACCTGATTTGGACCCTGAGATGCAACAGAACGATCTGTGGCAAGATATACACGGAAAGAGAAATCGAGCGGACATGGCTCAGGGCAATCAACAGGAGACTATCCGAAGACAAAACAACAGTGACCAAACTGCTGAAGAAACCCTATTACATAAACATCGTAAAAAACACTTGGGACCGAGCTCTAAATAAGAGGCACCGCGACCTTCCCAGAAGACTGGATCAATCGAAACAGGGTTTTTTAGTGGGTAGTAGGTTCTAACAGGCAACCTGAGGCACTTGAGCCCCACACTACCCATTTTGGGTGTGCGTTAATGCATTTTTCCCTGTCTTCGAGCCTCTGAGGTTCGCATCAGCGCGTTAGGTAGAATTGTTAGGTAACCTAGTTACTATCCTTCGCTACCTAATATATCGCTATTCCAAAAAAAAAAAAAAAAAAAAAAAAAAGCATTCGAGCTCAGTAAACCCTACTCTTAGTAAGCGCAAATAAAACACTTTCTTTTTAAAAAAGCTATTTCCTTAATCGTACGCTTTGTCTTTAGTCATCAACATAATCTCATATGTTTTTTTAAGATATTCACACAACTTAACAAAACAATAAACATATTTTTATTATCTAATAAGGCTACATCCATTTTTTTTTTGTCTAAGTTGTACTATGGCGCGTGAAAATTACCAGGTGAACGCGGGCGCACCGAGAACGCGCCGGCCCCGCTGTGCGATACATAGGGAGGTGGGGACGGCTTGGTCTCGTGCGCCCCTTCCCGCGCGAAGGGGGCGCCACCGGCTGGGGGCGGCTTGCCCTCGCGTGTACCCTTCCCCCTTCCCGCGCGTACGGGGTGGTGCGGTCAAGGAGGAGGGGCCAGGGGCAGCGGGGAGAGGGGCGGCGTGCCCTTGTGTGCCCCTTTCCACGGCCAAGGGGGAAAGGGAGGGACTGGGGGCAACGGGGGGATGGGGCGGCGTCACCCCCTTCCGCGTGAATGGGGAACGGCAGCGGCGGCATGATCTCGCGCGAATGGGATGGGAGGGAGAGTGGGGAGAGAGTGGGGGTGGTGGTGGGTGCCCTCATGCGCACCCCTTCAGTGCGAGTGGGGCGGCGTGGACAGAGGGAACGGGAGGGGGCGAAGGAGAGGGATGGTGGGCCCTCGTGCGCCCCCTTTCTGCGCAAACGGGGGTGACGGGGAGAGGCGGCGGCGGCGTGCCCGTGCGCTGCCCTTCCACTGTGAATGGGACAGCGGGACGTGGGGGAAGGGGAGGGGCCCGGAGGGGGGGAACGGCGTCCCCTCGTGCGCCCCCTTTCTGCGCGAACGGGGGCGACGGGGAGAGGCGGCGGCGTGCCCGTGCGCTGCCCTTCCACGCGGATGGGACGGCGGGACGTGGGGGGAGGGAGAGGCCCGGGAGAGGGAAACGGCGTCCCCTCGTGCGCCCCCTTTCTGCGCGAACGAGGGTGACGGGGAGAGGCGGCGGCGGCGTGCCTGTGCGCTGCCCTTCCACGCGGATGGGACGGCGGGACGTGGGGGGAGGGGAGAGGCCCGGGAGAGGGAAACGGCGTCCCCTCGTGCGCCCCCTTTCTGCGTGAACGAGGGCGACGGGGAGAGGCGGCAGCGGCGTGCCCGTGCGCTGCCCTTCCACGCGGATGGGACGGCGGGACGTGGGGGGAGGGGAGGGGCCCGGAAAGGGGAAACAGCGTCCCCTTTCTGTGCGAACGGGGTGGCATGGACAGGGGGTAAGGAAGGGTGGGGGGCGGTATGCCCTCGTGCGCCCATCCTCCCCCCCATTTCTACACGCGAAGGGGTGGTGGTCAGCTGGGAGAGGGGAAAGAGAAGAGGGGGAACTTACCCTCGTGCACCCCGTTTCTGTGCTCGAACGGGGCGGCGGGTCAATGCGGGGGAAGGGGAAGGGGGGGGGCGACTTACCCTAGTACACCCCTGCCTGTGCACGAACAGGGCGGTGCGTGATGTAGGGGATGGGAGAGGCGTCGGCTCTTCCTCTTGCGTCCTCTTTCGACGCACATGGGGCGGGCGGCGGCAATGGGAGGGAGGAGGGAGGAGGGAGGAGGGAAGACCTACGCTCTTTGCACACCCGATTCTGTACGAATCGGGTGGCACGCAATAGGACGGTGGGTGAGATGAGGGTAGGGGGGGAAAGTTAGGGGGGAAAGTTGGGGGGGCTGACTGTAACGCTCCACCGGGCGTTCTTCCAGCAACGCGGTCCTTGTCGAGTCCTAGGGAAAGGCGGCGACCTAACGATCACGAGAGATGTCGAAGTTACGTACTTGGGCGGCGATCAGCTCGCAGGTAAGACGTAACAAGGTTGCCCAGAGGATATGAGCAAGGATAAATGTGGTGTAATAGAGTACCTCAGGCAAGTACAGCACTGAGATATGAGAGAGGAGACGACGGCAGTGCAGCACGTCGGTGAGAGAGGAGTAGAAAGGGGGTGCCAGGGATTACTCGCACTAGCCAGCTAAGGACAGACAGAGATGTATAGGCACCAAAGGCACAAAAAGCACTCTATTGGCAGGCAGCCAAGTAAAGGCAGGTACAATGGGTGGTATAATCCAAGAAGTCAAGCTTAGGTCTTCAGCGACCATAAGCCCATCTACTTATACAAGTCCAAGGAGGTTTGAACCCCAGCTTGGAAGTCAGCAAACTCTAAGTAAGGAGGAGTCATGGTGAGTCAGAACGAGTCAGAGATAGCAGTCAGCCAATGGCAGTAAGGCGCAAAGGTATGAGTCAGAGATAAGGGAACGAGGCATACAGTCAGGATGAGGAAGCCAATGGGAATGTGCTATCGTATCAGAATCAAGGCACAATCGATGGGAGCGTACGAGTCATCAAACATGAGGCAGTCGAGGCCAGTCCAGGCACAAGCTCATCTGGGCCCTTCTGGTGCAGGTCTAGCCAGGTCACGTGCCAGGGTCACGTGACGGGCGGGCGTTACGATCACGTGCGCACTTCGTATGTTTTGTTAGCTTGGATGATCACGTGACCAGGGTCATGTGACTTAGCAGTGGGGATGCAGTGCATGATCTTGGTGGTAGTTTTCCCGTCTTTGCCAAATCGTACTTGCATGTGTCGTCCAACGGTGTTTGGGGTCTTTGCGAGGGGTGTCTGAGGGTCAGGTGAAGGCGAAAACGTAACACTGACTCTGTGGCGGCCAAAACGGGTGGCGCAGGTACAATATTTCCTTAATTGATGAAGCCGACGTGCGTACAAACTAATCTTATTTAATATAAGTTCACATAGGGCAACGGCCGATTCACTAAGTCGAAAAACAAGTTACATTCCAGTTGGCTGCACAGGCAGTCTCAGCCCTAGTGCCTCTATATTCCACTAATCCTAAGTGCGCATTCAATATAAATCATTTATTATATATTTTGTAGCCAGTATTGAGGAGGGAGCACTCAATCCTTATTTCCCAATCTTATCTTCATGACAACTCTACCTCCCTTTCGCTTGTCAATTACCTCAGCGGGACTTGCCGTGTCAGCCACTCAGCCCACCAGTCAGGTGGTACTGGGCGACAGTAATTCCCGTGCACGGGGAAGCTTCCGGTATGACCAAGAGTCCGGTCACTATGATCTATCTTGGGGATCGCTAGCTGAGTTTGACACCTGGAGACAGGAAGTAGAACGCACAGACTCCGTGGAGATCCGCCTTGCCAAAACGGAAGCTAAATGTTACGTTCGGCCCGGAAGTGGACACTGACGCTCGGGAATGACACCACGTCAGCGATATATCGTCATGGACTTATTGGATCAGTCAGCCGGGTAAGCTCCGGCACATGTGATTATGTACGATAACGGATCGGATCATGACTCGATGTGACTCATTCCTAGGATAGCTGTATTAGGGTTTGCTCTACTTACGCTATTGGCTAGGATAGTTTGGAGCGGCGCTTGAAAGCCCGCGAGTATCTGTATAAGTAGTAGCCGTGGAAGACCAGGATCGCCATCTTGGTCTTCTTCAATACCACCTTCATCGTTTCCCATCTCTCTCTAAGGACTCTCCTCCCTGTGAAGTGAGTCGTCTCCGGCATATCCCCTTAGACCAGGGATCCCCGTGAGCTCATCCCAAGTTCCCCGTCGTGGGCAGTGGACGCATATCCCCCTGGATCAGTGTTTCATCGAGTGTTCCTCTATCACAACGAACGAGTCGCCAAGCCATACGGCTACATCTACATCGTCGACCATCCCTCTTGGAGGACTATCGTGCCCTTAGACGAACCCCCAGTAGACGTACCTCAAGAGGAGGACCTTAACGCATTCATCGCGTTAAACGGGGACTTAGCCCCTCATCCAGCTGAGTATCCAGATTCCATCACCAATCGCCTTTTCTACAAATCGTTTAGGATCGCCGCATCAAACGAGGCCTAAGTCAGGCAGATGTTCGTGGTAGACGTTACACTAAAGGTGTCAATTACTCCTGGAAACGTGTTTACCGGTGCACATGTCAAGGAACCGGCGGGATCAAACCTTATGAGAAGAAGCATCCAGATCAGATCCGCAAGATCGACTCAAAGCGGACTGGGTGTACTTGCAAAGTGGATCTCAAGGCTTACCCTGGGACAAATATCCTTCTGGGGCATTACCAGAAGGAACATGATCACCCAATCAACATACAAAATCTAATCTATACTCGAGTATCCAAAGTGGCCAAAGAAAAGCAAAGGAGGCTCTGAAGCAGGGAACCAAACGCTCGGAAGTCGTATGTAATCACCACTTTATTGATGACATCGGCTAATTTATGCTTCTTTAGCTCCAGTCCATTCGCGACTCCACATCTGATTGCGATCGCAATCATTACATACACATGAATGACATAAACCGGATTGCTAAGCAGGTTGAACAAGACAAGATCCAATTGCATGCTAAAGACGAGATCTCAATGAAACTATGGCTGGACATCCTTGGAAAAGAGGGAGCTAACACCTTTTGCAAAGACAAGACAGATCTGGCCCCTGCAGGATCGAATTTAGAAGGAGATCTCTTCCTGCTGGTCATTCAAACTAAGTTTCAGTTGGACGCGTTCCAGCGGCTCGGCAATGGCATTGTCAGCATTGATGCCACCCACAACATGACATGTTATTCAGGGGTCATGCTAACTACAGTTATGGCAAGGGACCATTGGGGGCATGGTAAGCGAAATCACCCCACTTTCGCAAATTTGACTGATCTCCGATTTGACAGGAGTTCCGGTTGCTTGGATGCTGTCATCCAATACACAGGCAGCAACAATAATGTTTTTCCTGAATTTAATTCAGTCTTGGAGCCCTGAAGTCCAGCCAGCTTACTTCATGACAGATTGCGATCAGGCCCAGATCTAGCACTGCAAACTGTATTCCCACAAGCTCAGGTGCTCCTGTGCAGGTGGCATGTGCTCCACGCGATCCAATCGCATATCCGGACTGACAAATTCAAGGACTTTTGGGACCTGGTCAAGAATTTAGTCCGCACTTGCGATCTGTTCAATTTTGGGGCGATCTGGGAGAAGATCTCAGGCGATCCAGAGTGCCCTGCATCATTTACTCAATATTTTCAGACAAAATGGATGCCTACAGTCCATATGTGGTCTGCAGTCACAAGAAGATCTAGGGTCATACTTGAGGAAGGTGATACAAATATGCTTCTTGAATCGTGAGTTCACTTTGTTGGATCTGCTGAATCAGCGAAAATCAATTCATATCTAGGTACCATCACTTATTAAAGTTCGCACTGGCTTGATGGAACATGCAATCGGCGGATCGATCATTTGATCTTCACACTTACCCAAAGGATGCTGCCACAGTATTATGAACATTGGCACAAGCGCCAGCAAATTGGCTTTGAGGGCAAGAATCTCGCCAAGGCACACAAAGCAGCAGTTCTAGCAAAATCTAAATCCATTTCTGGAAGTTCCATAACACTGCTTGGCGATGGCAAATACCATGTGGCGTCACAATCAAATCTTAGCTGTCAGTATGTCATCAATACCCAAGTGGCAATGTGCAATTGCCCAGACTTCCTGAGGATCCGGCACTGCAAGCACCTTGCTGCTGTGCAGAATTCCCTCACTGCGCAGGTGCAAAATGCATGCATCACACCCACTAAGATATCATCTAAGAGTTCCTCATCTGGTTCATCAGCATCTGGGTCACAATCCGAGGCTCTTCCACAAAAGGACCGGCTATCCCCCCGCAGAAACCTCTGGAAGGAAACAACCAAAACAATGGGTGGCCGGATATCACCTAAGCGTCGCCAAACGTGTGCCGCTCCAACCTCGCCTAACTCAACGCACCAACACATCGGACCAAGTGGCAAACGAAAAATTAGCAATATATACTGATCCCTACAGTGGAGGGGAACAATCTGGTAAACGGGCCAAGCCAGATCCAGTCTCTGTAGAGGCAAACAAGCTTGCATGTTCCAAGCTTGCAACACAAGGCCAGATAGCTGAATAACGTGGGCTTTGTATTACATTCTCTAGATTTGTGAGAATAAAACTATTTGACTGCCATTACATTAGTTGTCGCCAATCGTACACTAGCACATTTCCAAATGTCAAACAAAGGCCGAGCTCCTCTGTCTGTTCCTTTCCTGTTCCCTACTCTGGCATGCCCCATTCCCCCCACTTTCCCCCCCAACTTTCCCCCCTAACTTTCCCCCCCTACCCTCATCTCACCCACCGTCCTATTGCATGCCACCCGATTCGTACAGAATCGGGTGTGCAAAGAGCATAGGTCTTCCCTCCTCCCTCCTCCCTCCCATTGCCGCCGCCCACCCCATGTGCATCGAAAGAGGACACAAGAGGAAGAGCTGATGCCTCTCCCGTCCCCCACATCACACTGCCGCCCTGTTCGTGCGCAGGCAGGGGTGTACTAGGGTAAGTTGCCCCCCCCCTCTTCCCCTTCCCCCGCTTTGACCCGCCGCCCCATTCGAGCACAGAAATAGGGCACATGAGGGTAAGTTCCCCCTCTCCTCTTTCCCCTCTCCCAGCTGACCACCACCCCTTTGCGTGTAGAAATGGGGGGGAGGATGGGCGCACGAGGGCATACTGCCCCCCACCCTTCCTTACCCCCTGTCTGTGCCACCCTGTTCGCGCAGAAAGGGGATGCTGTTTCCCCTTTCTGGGCCCCTCCCCTTCTCCCACGTCCCGCCGTCCCATCTGCGTAGAAGGGCAGCGCACGGGCACGCTGCCGCTGCCTCTCCCCATTGCCCTTGTTCGTGCAGAAAGGGGGCGCACAAGGGGACACCATTTCCCTCTCCTGGGCCCCTCCCCTTCCCCCACGTCCTGCCATCCCATCCACATGGAAGGGCAGCGCACGGGCACGCCGCTGCCTCTCCCCATCGCCGCCGTTCACGCAGAAAGGGGGTGCACGAGGGGATGCTGTTCCCCCCTCCAGGCCCCTCCCCTTCCCCACGTTCCGCCATCTCATTCGCGTGGAAGGGCAGCACACGGGCACGCCATTGCCGCCTCTCCCTGTCACCCCGTTTGTGCAGAAAGGGGGCACACGAGGGCCCACCATCCCTCTCCTTCGCCCCCTCTCGTTCCCTCTGTCTGCGCCGCCCATTCGCACTGAAGGGGTGTGCATGAGGGCACCCACCACCACCTCTCCCTCTCTCCCCTCTCCCTCCCATCCCATCCACACGAGGTCACGCTGCCGCTGCCGTTCATCATTCACGTGGAAGGAGGTGACGCCACCCCATCCCCCTGTTGCCCCCAGTCCCTCCCTTTCCCCCTTGGCCACGGAAAGGGGCACACAAGGGCATGCCGCCCCTCTCCCCACTGCCCCTGGCCCCTCCTCCTTGACCGCACCACCCCGTACACGTGGGAAGGGGGAAGGGTACACACGAGGGCAAGCCACCCCCAACTCCTCCCTTCCCCATTTGCATGGAGGGGGCACGCCGCCCCTCGCCATCGGCCCCTCGCATGCCCCCTTGACCTCGCCACCTCGTGCGCGCAGCAAGGGGCATGCAACCTGGGACTGACCGCATGCCGCCCCCTCTCACCGTCGTCGCTGGCCCCTCCCCTTCCCCTTTGGCCGCGCCGCCGTACGCGAGGGCACGCCACCCCCACCCTTCCCCATTTGTGTGGGCGCGCCGCCCCCTCTTACCGTCGTCACCGGCCCTTCCCCTTCCCTCGTGACCGCCCCACCCCGTATGCATGGGAAGGGGCACGTGATCCCCAGCCCCACCCTTCCCCATACGCGCAGAAGGGTGGTGTACAAGGGCACACCGCCCCGTACGTGCACAGGAAGGGTGCATGCGAGGGCACGCCATCCCCTCTCCCTGTCACCCTCGGCCCTTTCCCCTTGCCCCACGTGACCACCCCGCCCCGTACACGCAGGAAGGGGCATGCGATCCCCGGCCCCACCCTTCCCCATGCACGTGGAAGGGAGGTGTACGAGGGCACACTGCCCCATACACACACGGGAAGGGTGCACGTGAGGGTATGCCACCCCCTCTCACCATTTTCGTTGGCCCCTTCCCCTTCCCTCCCCTTCCCTCGTGACCACCCCGCCCTGTACGCACAGGAAGGGGCATGCGAGGGCACGTGACCCTTCCCCTTGGCCACACTGTGCGGCACACGTGGAAAGGGGCCCCTGAAGGCAAGCCGCCCCCAGCCGGTGGCGCCCCCTTTGCATGGGAAGGGGGGGCACGAGACCAAGCCATCCCCGCCTCCCTACATATCGTGCAGCAGGGCCACCATGTTCTCGGTGCGCCTGCATTCACCTGGTAATTTTCGCGCGCCATAGTACAACTTAGACAAAAAAAAAATGGATGTAGCCTTATTAGATAATAGTTTATTGTTTTGTTAAGTTGTGTGAATATCTTAAAAAAACATATGAGATTATGTTTGATGACTAAAGACAAAGTGTACGATTAAGGAAATAGCTCTTTTAAAAAGAAAGTGTTTTATTTGCACTTACTAAGAGTAGGGTTTACTGAGCTCGAATGCTGTTCGGGGATGCCCATTTTGTAAGGACAGGAAAAGTGTGATGTTGTAACGCCACCACAGGGGCGTTAGGTACGACGTGTACCACGCTAAGTCAACGGGATCGGAAGAGCGCGAGCCAGCTAAGGCTCAGTTCGATGATGCACAAGTATCGCTCGGCTTCCCTGGAACCGAGGATAATAGTAGAGAGGCAGGGCTCAAGCGCAAAGGCGAGCGAAAGTGTCGACTCAAGCGCAAAGGCGAGTCGAAGGTTGTTCGTGAGGCAAAGACGATGTGGTATTACACAAGAAGTCAAGTCTACCGTACAAGCTAGGTAGGGCGTGACTTATATACTAATACAGGGTGTTTGTTCGGTACAAACATGTGGCGCGAGTCTGATGAAAGCGTACGAGAAGGGGAACAAGGGGAATGATCATATGTAGTACAAGGGAACTCCACGGAACAACGCGTGCCTCAGAGATGGTCAGCAGGTGAAACGGAGCGTAAAACTGGCCATCCTATCGCCGAGGCGCAAGGTGCGGAATGGAAGCCGAGAAGCGCGAGTCATGAGAACGTGTCGTAAAAGTACAGTAGTCAGAGAGTACGCGAAGAGAATAGTAGGGTAAATCGTAACAGATGTTCTTGGCACCTTCCTTTTCGGGGATGTCACTGGATGCAGAAAGTTGGTCCCTGTTGATCTGACAGTGTGACCAGTGAAGAGGCCATCGGATGGTGAGAGACTGAAGTAGGGAAGAGGTTAGTAGGAAGCACAGAAAAATAATAATATAAAGACATATGACGTGGCAGCAATGACTCAGACAGGCTGTGTTGCAGCGGGTTGACGATCTTGTACGTGGCAGTGGAGTGGCGTGGGTTGAGGTCACAGGTGGGACAGGTCTTGCTGGCGTCACGGTGGGTTGGCGGTCGCGAGGTTTTGTGTGCAGTGTTGTAGTGACGTTGTGCTGGCGTGATGGTGGTGTCATGTGGTTGATGGTTGGGGCTGGGCTGTGATGTGGGTAGCGATGAACACAAGAAAGAAAAAAGCACTTAACAAGGTGGGTAGTCAAGGTTGTGGCGGTCAGTGGTGGTGTTGGAGTGATGTTGCAACGGTGCTTGTGAGTGGGGCGCTGGCATGGCGCGGTTGACAGTTGGGGGCTGGGCCATGATGTTGATAGCGATGAACAAAAGAAAGAAAAATGCACTTAACGAGGTGGGTAGTCAATGGTCCGCATCGTGGCAGTCGGTGGTGGTATTGGAGTGACGTTGTGATGGTGCTTGTGAGTGGCGCGCTGGCATGGTGGTGGCATGGCACGGTTGACGGTCAGGGGCTGGGCTGTGACGTGGGTGGCGATGAGCGAAAGAAAAAAAAACAGAAACAAAGAAAGAAAACAAAAAAAAAATGTACTTAACAATGTGGGCAAGAGTCTTGTCATCAGCCTGTGATAGAAAACCAAAATAAAAGATAAACAAAAAGTACCCAGTCTCATCGATGATGATGGGGTTTGATGGTGATGGAGAAGTGGTGGTTTTACCTGTGTCGGACTGGACTTGGTGATGACATTGCAGCCTGTTATGGGGAGGATGGTACATTGCTATATTGCAGAGGCAGTCAGTCATCAAATGCAGGGATGAGTGTCAAACAAAATAACACACATGCAGTCAAAGGTTGGACGTGTAGGCACAGGCTTTGGCTGAAAACAATGCATCAAATACTGGGTCAAGCAGAGAGGCAACATACACAGTGTATCCATGAGTGTAACTTACAGACAAGAATGACTCAGCTGAGGTGAATGCAAGATGTGGTTGTGTTGATCATCGAATTTTTGAACTCCATCTCAAATACACTGGTGTGATTGGATCAGCTCCTTGTTGGGGTATTTGTGTTTGTTTGGTCGAACATCATATCCCAAAGTTGAGCTACATAGCTACATTGTGAGCCAAGTGTCACTGCCATATGCCCATCCCCCCCTCACTGTTGTCTGGATGTGTTCAACTGTCCTCTAGACAGTCTTGGTCACTCTTGACGCCTGCTTGGCTGATGTGGTTATACTTTGTGGCCTATTGCTGCGCATTGACATTTCCCTCAACGTTGACTTGAACAGGTTTTTTGCCATTTTCCCTCTTCCCCTCTAATAACCCCCTTCTCTCAATGCAATGACTATGTGGCCCACAATGTGCGCCCAGTGTAACGCCACTACAGGGGTGTTAGGTACGGTGTGTACCTCGCTAAGTCAATGGGATCAGAAGAGACACGAGTCAGTTAGGACTCAGTTTGGGGATGCACAAGTATCACTCGGTTTCCCTGGAACCGAGGATAATAGAGGAAAAATGAGGCTCAAGCGCAAAGGTGAGCGAAGGCATTGACTCAAGCGCAACGGCGAGTCAAAGGTCGTTCGTGAGGCTAAGACAGTGTAGTATTACACAAGAAGTCAAGTCTACCATACAAGCTAGGTAGGGCATGACTTATATACTGGTACAGGATGTTTGTACAGGACAAACATATGGTGCGAGTCTGATACGGTCGTGCGAGAAGGGGAACAAAGGGAATAGTCTTGTATAGTATATGGGAATTCTGCAGAGCAACGCGTGCCTTCGAAATGGTCAGCAGATGAAACAAAGCGTAAAACTGCCATCCTATCGCCGAGGTGCAAGGTGCAGAATGGAAGCCGAGAAGCATGAGTCATGGGAACGTATCGTAAAAGTACAGTAGTCAGAAAGTGTTCAATGAGGGATGAGACAAGTCGTAACACCCAGAGCCTGAGCCTGAGGCCTGGTGAGTCAGCTGCATGTGACCCTGGTCATAGACCACCTCAGCATACACTGCAATACATTGAAATGTAGCACCAAGACAACACTGTGTGCACTGCCAACCACGGTGATGCAGCTGTATGTGGGTCCCCACTCCGGTGACAGTGTAGCTGCTTGTGGCTTGGTGATGCAAACCACAAGCAGGGTGGACTCCCAACCACGAGAACGAGCCAGTTGCATGCAACCCCACCCCAACCATGATGACCCTGATCCCGCTGCTCAGAGGCATGTCATGGACGCATATTATTTTCCCTATTTTTTGCGTATTTTTACGCATTTATTTGAGAAAGATATAAAGGGCCAAAGTACTGATATAAGTCAAGTCACACGGGCCGCCACCCATGTGCACGTGACCGTGGGATAAGAGTCCCTTATACACCCACCTAGTTCTGATTGGATGGAAGGAGATGGAAGACTCTAGAAGGATCTAGAACATACATACGTCATGATTAGTAGTATATGCTTACTCGCTGTATTAGGTTTTACTCAGCATGTGGAGCCGCTCGTAAGCGCGATGACATGTGCATCAGTCAGCACAATAAGATGCGCTATTAATAGACACGACGTGTCAGCTCCTGAGTCAAGGAGTCTTACTGTACACTTAGTAAATAGTGTTTAGACTCAGTTCAAGCTCAGCTGTAGTAGTGTATATAAACCCTCCTGTAGCGTCCTGAGTGGAACCAACTTGTCCTCTTGGTTCTCCACTCAGGTACATATTCCCATGTACTCTCCACACTCCATCAATCTAACTTGTCCTCTTGGTTCTCCACTCAGTGTGCCGCCGTGTGATACTTGTGGTTGAAGGCTTGTATAAGGTCTTGCACGTTCCATGCCCTCCACGTCGACTGCACATCTAGCGCGTGACTTGTCTCCGCATTAAGTTGGGTGTGTCACCGGTTCAGTTCACCTTTACCTTCGCCTTGCTTAACGTAGCGCGGCAGTTGCACCGCTACAAGGCACTTCCCATGATTTCTCTAACCATGACAGCTACAACAATCCTGCTGCCATGGGTGGGCATGTGCAACCCCAACTGCAGTGAGGATACCAGCGATGATGGAAACAGTGATGGTGACCACAATGATGATGATGACAGTGACCCTCCACATGTGACCCCGAGCCCAATGACCCCTATTTGACTGGGTGGTAGTGTATGTGAGCGCAGAACTAACGAGCGAGGGTTAAGTAGCGAAGAGCTAATGGGCACAAGTTAACTTCAGAGGTAGAAGGAACTCTGATACAACTGCATACCTAATGGGCACAAGTTACTATAAAGAAACAGCCCATAAGCAAAGGTAATATGAGAAGTAAAAGAAGGGGACTTACACTTCAGAGGTAGAAGGAACTCTGAAGTGTGAAGGCGTAAACAGCAGTCCTTATATACAGGACGCTTAGCTAAGAATGGTCTGTGCGCACTGGTGACCCAAACACAATACATGTGGTCTGTGCGCCAGAGGGAGAAATGCCATTGGAGGGCAGAGAACAATAGCTGCCTAAAGCAGACGATACCGGTATCTTAACAATAAAGAACAATAAGAGTCATATATGACTCTGTCAATAAAGATAAACAAAAGCGGTCCGTACAAGTCCGGCCATAGTCCAAATCAGTCCATAAGGGACAGATACCGTATTTAGTATGTGGGCTGACACAATCAGATCCCACGAGACATGTGACTTATGCAGTCGCGTCTCAACAGTGTATGTGTTGAGTTGGCATGGGGCTGACAGTCTTCAGGGGCTCAGGACTCAGCTATACTTTTGTAACGCCACCACAGGGGCGTTAGGTATGATGTGTACCTCACTTAAGTCAATGGGATTGGAATAGCATGAGCTGGTTAAGGCTCAGTTCGGTGGTGAACAAGTATTGCTCGGTCTCCCTGGGATCTGAGGATAATAGTGGAAAGTCAGAGCTCAAGTGCAAGTGCAAGCAAAAGCAAGGACTCAAGCGCAATGGTGAGTCAAAGGTTATTTGTGAGGCAAAGACGATGTGGTATTGGCCATATTGCACAAGAAGTCAAGTCTACTGTACAAGCTAGGTAGGGCATGACTTATATACTAGTACAGGGTGTTTGCGATGCGCAAACACATGGTGCAATCCTGAGCTAACAGTCTTAAAGCATAAACAAAGGGAGAAGTCGAATATAGTACAAGTGAATCCCACAGGACAATGCGTGCCTCAGAAATGGTCAGCAGGCGAAAAGAAGTGTAAAACTGGCCATTGTATCACCAAGGCACAAAGTGCGAGATGGAAGCTGAGAAGCGCGCTAGACTGGATCATATCGTAAAAGTACAGTGAACATGTGAAGGGGGACATGGCAGAGTGCAAGAAGAAAGATGGGAGGGGAAAATTGTTACGATCACCTGGATCGTTCTGCATGGCTACGTTTATAGTCGATGCGACTCTGCGACGTTTACAGTCCGAGGGACTCTTCCTTGCGTAGTGCAAGGGTCGGGCTAACCGGGCTGGGTCGCTTAGCTAAGCGGAGAGCAATGAGTTTGAAGGACAAGAGACGAGAAGTGGGCTATATTATTGAAAGACCAAGATGGAGACTACAGAGCGAACTACAAGCTGTTTATATACAGTTCTGACTGACTCTTGCCAGCGCATCAGTCTTGCTGGCAATAAGTGCCAGCGCATCAGTGAAACCGAGAATAGTACAGTAGAAGATCAGATAAGTTGATCTCTAGATATAACACATCTGGAATATGAGTCACCGGTCTGAATTGGGAATGCTTACGTGGTGCCATGTTGTGTGATCATGACATACGCCCCTCTCTTGGTTCATTCGTCCTCGAATGATTTTGCTAATCTTCTCATCGAGCGTCGGGGTAATCATAATCGTACCGGTACTCGTGCAGGTTGGGGTCGACGCGTTCTTCAGTGGTTGTGTTGCGACGTCGTACAGGACGTGAGTCAGTACGCGGGGGTGGTTTGTAAATAATTTGCGTGAGCCACTCGTGGATTCGACTGTTGGTGTGAGCTTTGCATCCGTTGCGGTCGCGCGTGGTGTCGGGATTTGTCGTCCATGGTGGTATGTTGTCCACTGCGTTAGTGCGGCGATGTCGAGTCGTAGGTTGGGGCGTAGGGGGGTGGTCGTGGTGTTTGTGGGGTTATCTCGTCCAGGTCGCGTGGCTGTTCGAACGCTGTGAGCAAGGAAGAGAGGTGGGTACGTGCATTGTGGGTTGCGTGGAGTCGGTAGTGGTGGCATCTGTGGTGGTAATTCGGCAATGGCTGGGGCCGGTAGGACGAGCTTTTGTGGATTACTGGGTTGTTACGTTCCTTCCGGACGTATCGACCCGACTTGGGTTATTTGTCTGTTTGCTGAGCCTTGAGCGCTTCGAAGGTCTTCAGGATCCCGTAGGCAACGGCTAAGGCGACCCGTAAGGCAAGCCCTACAAGGGTGAAGGCGACGTGGAGGTTATAGAGAAGGGAAATGATGAAAGACGAAGTCGGTCCGTGACACAACTTATAGCGGGAAGGTGGTAGGTTCGACGGTGGAGGGACGGATCTCCGAGGTCACACCGAGGTTCAGAGAGGAATCGAATGTATACGAGCCCACTTGGATAGCCAACAGCTATGGCGCGACTCCAGACGAAGGGAAGGTATTACACAAGATATCAAAGCTACCGTTCTAAGACGCGTAGCCGACTCTACTTATACTACTTCAGAGGAGCTTTCAAGCTCAGTCTGAAGTGCCGAATCCTAATACACAGCCGCGAACCCTAATACGAGTAGCCAATGGCAATAAGGCGCATGGCATGAGTCAGAGATAAGGGTCGCGTGTCCGGAACACGAGTCACCGATAACAAAGATAAGGGCCTAGAGGCGCCCCACATGTAAGTCCACGGGAATGTGATGTCATACCAGTCTCGATTCGCGTAATCACATGCCAAACACAAGATAAGTCCGGGCGCAAGCTCATCCGGCCTCTTCTGGACGATTCTAAGGCAGGTCACGTGCCAGGGTCACGTGACGGCCAATCCTTCAGGACCTATTCCCAAGGCTCCTGGTAGCGGTTCTCGTGCGGGGAGGGAGATCGATCGCTCACCGCGCGTCTCGAATATACGTAGTCTTCCAGCTGCGCCACTGCAGCGTCGATTCTTGCGTCGTCGTAAGGCCAAGCCTCGCGTTGCCAGTCCCACCAAGGGTCTGTAGGCGTACACGCAGACTCCACAACGGGGATATCGGCGGTCGGGGACACATCACGTGGCGAGTCACGTGCCGGCGAAGGTGAAACCGTAACATGGGTGGTGTTATACGCTGCAGTTCTCCGATCGGTTCGCCGAGGTTGAGAGCTGAGGCGGGCGGCAAGGTTTTACCTCTCCCTTCAGATGTCTTGTCGTCCGTTACGTGGGGCGGAGTGCGAGGGGCGAATAGGGCCCACTCATTGTCGTTGGTATCGTCTGTGACAGTGGTCCGAACCTTGCGAGGCAGCATGTGGCGGTCTAGGTAGCTGTCATAGAACGCGTCGAAGTCAAAATTGTCTGAGTCCACTGGGTCCACGGCAGGTACGATGGCGAGATCCAGGGCGAAAACCAAGACTTTGAGGGTTTTTACCCCCCCTTGACGGTCGTTGTCGTCCTCGATAATCGTTGATGGCGCGATGACAGTGAGAGCGACGGGATCCGCATCCCACTCCTCAAGATCAGTATCCATGAGATCGATGATCCCATCGTCGACAGGGTACAGGGGGTGCCAGTCTGAGCCATCTGAGCTGTTGTCGGTGTTTGCATGGGCTGGGCGGTAGACCTCAACCGTGTTGACGTCAGCTACGTTGTTGCCACCGTCGCTACTCAAGTCCTGCTCCATGAAGAAGGCAGCAATGACGTCTTGTTGCTCCTTTCGGGTCAGTTGTGATAAAGCCCCTGTCACCGTGGTGGCGTTGATGGTAGCAGGGGCTGACCGGGTCGTGGTGTCAACCGCGTTGACTCGCGCGGTCGGTATGTGTGTGCCGGATCAGCATAGTTTTTGTGGGCAATCGAAGGCGACATGTCCCTGTTGCTGGCAGCGAAAACACCGTCCTTCCCGTTGGCATCGCTCTCGATCTGCATCGGACAGAGGTGCGGCATAGCGCGAGTTGTTGCGTAGTGTGTTGGTGGTCGTGGCATCGACGTCCATTGGGACAACTCCATCTGAAGTAGGCGGGATGATCGTGGGGGGTGGGATAACCTGTGTGTATTGGCCCATGTCTGGTTTCTTGGACGTTCGACTTCCTCGAGTGGCGAGACAGCTGGCCAGGGTACGTGCTCGCTGTGCTTCGACCCGAGCTGCGGTCTGCCAGTCCGTCATGGACTCGGGCATGGTGGTGCATTGGAGACAGGCGCGGAGGAGGGTAGTGGTGAGTCCACGGCGGAAGAACTCGACTGTCCCACTTGTGTCGCGGTTCCATTCGGCGACGTGGGCGAGTCTCTCGAACGTGGTGATGTATCCATCGACATCATCTCCGTTCATCATGAGCGTAGTTAATTGCTGGTATGCGTTTTGTTTGCTGAGCATGTCTGTCCACGCTGCCTTGAATGCCACCTCGAAGTCTGTCCAGAGTACCTCTTCTGTTTCCGCGATGGGGTTGGCGGTGCGGGTAGTGGCCGCGTCCAGTGTTCGCTCCATGAGATCGACCCAGTCGTTTACAACGGGGCCATGTATGAAACTGCACGCGAGTCTGACACGTAGGTACAGGCTGAGGATACTTTCGTGGTTGCGGTTGTTGCGGCGAAACTGCTGAAATTCCCGAAGGAATTGTTCGCTTTTGGTGTGGTTTCCCGCGAAGGTGGTTGGTACTGTGCCTTTGAAGGCACTGGTGAGGGGTATGGCAGCCATGGCTGGGGTGACAGTCAGGGTTGATGAGGCGATTGCGTAGGTGTTAAAGATGGTCGACATGATAGGGCCTGAGTCTAGGGTAGCGGTGAGTTCGACCTCAACGTCTCCTTTGATGTTTTCTTTGACGAGCGCAGTATCAATATGGATGGGAGTCAGGCGTCGGAATGCTGTCGTTAGCTCCTCGATGGGGTCTGGTTCAGCGATGTCCTCATCGATGTACTCAAGCTGGTCCGCTTCGGGCAGTTTGTCACCTAGCACAGTGTCTAGTACGGTCTCAGGTGGCAGGCGTTCTGGATTTTCTTCGTCGTCTGAGTTCCACCAGCCGAGGTGGAGGTCATTGTCGCAGTCAAGTCGAAGGGACATCCGAGTGCAAAAGATGTAGACTCCCTCGTTTGAGTCGAAGTGTTGCTCAAGAAGGTGCCAGTGATTGTTGATAAATTCGAGAAGGTAAACCTTCTGTCCGACTACGCAGCGATAGCCCCCGTGTCTATCAGTCGGGGATGTATTCCAGTAAGCAGCGCCTAGTACGTGCGTGGGAAGGTCGTCGCCCCAACGGCAATGTACTTCGATCCAAGAGTCGTCTGTAGGGAGGTCAAGGGTTACACTAGCCATGGTGTTTCGTCTCTGCTTGCGTTGTGCGAGGTTGTCGTCTTCGGCTAAGCTCGCGTTGTTGTGCAAGGTCGTTTGGCGAGGTCTGCGTGCGGTACGTTCACGTGGGGTCAGTTAGGGGATCTTGGTCTTATGTTACGATCACCTGGATCGTTCTGCGCAGCTACGTTTATAGTCGATGCGACTCTGCGACGTTTACAGTCCAAGGGACTCTTCCTTGCATAGTGCAAGGGTTGGGCTAACTGGGCCGGGTCGCTTAGCTAAGCAGAGAGCGATGAGTTTGAAGGACAAGAGACGAGAAGTGGGCTATATTATTGAAAGACCAAGATGGAGACTACAGAGCGAACTACAAGCTGTTTATATACAGTTCTGACTGACTCTTGCCAGTGCATCAGTCTTGCTGGCAATAAGTGCCAGCGCATCAGTGAAACTGAGAATAGTACAGTAGAAGATCAGATAAGTTGATCTCTAGATATAACACATCTGGAATATGAGTCACCGGTCTGAATTGGGAATGCTTACATGGTGCCATGTCGTGTGATCATGACAAAAATCATAACAACCTTGACATCTTACTCTCTTAGTGCTCTTATGAATCAGTACTGCATGTCTGAGTGAGAACCAAGGCCCTTAAATACAATTGATGTGATTAGTGGCCGCTTAGCACTGCTGACGGCCTAGTGATAGAATGTCAAAATATAAGCGATAAAATAAGCCAGGTTAAGCACATGTCGTTTTGCTGATGTACTGTCTTGCTATTACTGTCACAGTCACCTTCTGTGGCCACAGCCACGCACACAAGGGGGGAGACGGCTGCACTGTTGCAGCCACCACTGTCCTACGCTCAATGAGTTATAAAAGGAGGAAAAAAAAACATTCTTAACTTGGTGGTATATAAGTTGAATGGTAGCGACCTTGCATGCACGCAAAGTGGGAGTGGTGGGAGTGGTGAGGCCTGGTAAGGTGCTGGCAAGTGCAGTGGGTGGCCTGCAAATGTGTGAGTCCATAAAGCATGAGAGCAGAGCTGCAGGACGCCCTGATTTGTAATGGTAAGTTAGTGGTTCATTTTGTTACGGAAAAAGATTCTTCCCATGATTGGGCCCAGCTCGAACAATGACTCAAGACATGACCCACTGCCTCACCGCAACACAGCAACTGCCCCAGCTGCTCCCACCCCGATACGTCACCACTGTGCTGCTGACGGTTGCAGAAATGGTGATAGCAACAACAGCATGATAGCAAGGCGACACCGACACTGATGACTGAGAAAGCGATGACAGTGACAGTCACAACGATTTGGCATGCAGGCAACATTCACGACAAACTCCAGACGAAGCAACAATGAAAATGACAACTGCAATGGCAATGACAAGGGCAAGGCAGTTGCGGCAGCAAGGATGAGAATGGTGATGACAAGGATAGGACACACCACGTGACGGACTCGGAGACCAATGCCATGTACTTAATTTGTTCAATAGTAGACCAGCCCAGTCTCATGTATCAATGTAATAACCAAAAAATAAGTTGGGCTTGCTGTGTGAAAAACCCACCACAACCCCTTGGACGGGTATGGGTTTTTGAGGGGTAGGCAAATCGCTACCCAGACCCTGACCCGGGATGACCCCTACCCGTGACCCATCGGGTTCATCATACCCGCTGTGATCCCTACTTAGGGGAACCTTGGCTTAGCTTAAATATTACTCTAAGGCTTACTACCACTTATTTTCTTGAAACTCTTGCTGCGGGTGTTCAACTTGAATTCATTGGCAGTGAACTTATGGGACCTTGGTTTTACTTAATATTACTTCAAAGCTTAGCACCACTCATTCGCTCGAACTCTTGATGTGCTTATTCAACTTTGTTCTTACTTCAAGTCATACTTTGTTGTACTTGACAATACTTAGGGGAAATTTGGTTTGGCTTGAATTTTCAATTTACTTGACTCAAGTCTAGGATAAGCAAGAGAAGGCCCATAAGCTGTAAATAAGCAACTATAAGCATCTTTAAGTAGGAGATAAGTGAAATTCATGGGAAGACTTGGCTTATCCCAAGAAAATGGTACTTGTCCCAAGCACAGCCAAGTTTTACTTGCCAGTGCTTAGAAAATTGGTCAAGCTACTTCAAGCAGCTTTAAGCATGCTCAAGTAAGCCTCAAGCGATTTAAGCAGCATGCAGATTTTGCTGATGCTCCACAGGGGACATTGAGCATGAGCAGGGGGGGGAAGACCGCATATTCTTTGGAGTCATGGGTAAACGACAGCTCATGCCACTCTGTAGTATGTGGTAGGTGACCAGGCACCACCTAAGAGATGTGATTCAGATGATGGCCCATAATGCAATTGGATGTTCCTGCTCTACTGTACTTCTGTGGCTGGTCATGATATACCTGTTGCTGTGCCTGATCTCAACAGACCCCTGGGTGTTTTTTTTTCGAATTGTAGGCTTCTCGTGCACCTTCAGGACCAGTCACCATTACTGACCGCAAAGGCGCACAGCCAGAGCCAGTAGAGGACATCAGTGAAGACAGCGACACTGCGACAGTACATCTTCCTGACCTGTGTACAATACAATAGTTCACCAACATATTGCAATCAACTGACGTGCAAGCTGAGGATATCAACGACTTGTGGAACGCCGACTTACCCCAGACCTTATTGAGGATCTTCTTAAATGGCACATTGAACTGCCCACAATGTTTTCAGGACGTTTACTACAGTACCAGTGCAGACTGATCCATTTTGTCTACCAAAGTGTCGATCTACTGATGTACATTCTGCTCTTGATTCTGCCCGTGTGTTTGGGCAAAGGTGAAAGGCAATGATCATCAACACGTTGACGAAACTGTCCCAGCTCTCCCCCCCCCCCCCCCCCTAACATGTCACATGTCACGTGACACCATTTGACATGTCCAACGAGTTAACACCAACCTTAACATGTCATTTTATCAAAAATGGAAAACTAATTATATAATTAAGTCACGTGACTCAATAAACGAAATATTATAGTACACTGTATGCAATTTAGATTCCCAGGCTAAATGCCACCCACCCCAAATGTCAACTTCGCCCCACCTTCTGAGAACAAGTGTGTAACGCCACCACAGGGGCGTTAGGTACGACGTGTACCGCGTTCAAGTCAACGGGATCGGAAGAGCGCGAGTCGGCTAGGACTCAGTTCGGTGATGCACAAGTGCTACTCGGTATCCCTGGTACCAAGAGCAATAGTAGATAGGCAAGGCTCAAGCGCAAAGGCGAGCTAAAGTGGGGACTCAAGCGCAACGGCGAGTCAAGGCGTTCGCGAGGCAAAGACGATGTGGTATTACACAAGAAGTCAAGTCTACCGTACAAGCTAGGTAAGGCGTGACTTATATACTAGTACAAGATGTTTGCACGATGCAAACATATGGCGCAAGTCTGATGTAATTGTACAAAAGCGAGAACAAAGGAAATGGTCATAAGTAGTACAAGAGAATTCCGCGGAACGACGCGTGCCTCAGAAATGGTCAGCGGACGAAACGAAGCGTAAAACTGGCCATCCTATCGCCGAGGCGCAAGGCGCGGAACAGAAGCCGAGACGCGCGAGTCATGGGAACACATCGTAAAAGTACAGGAGTGGGGAGGCGTAAAGCGAGAGACCAAGATAAATCGTAACATTACCCCCCCGTCAGAATTGAAGTCGCCTCGACTTCAACTAGTCGCTGGTGTAAGCATAGTCTTCTTCGGCAGGGATGTTTGCGGGAACGGGAGAGGGGGTGCGGGGGCAAGTGTGTCGACGCAGGAACATAAAGCGTCCCCTCTCCCCGCAGTCCCAACACATCTCGTACATGGGACATTTAATCTCCTCGTGCGTGGCGTCGTACCTCAGGCACTTCCCGCACCACCTGGGGCGAGAGTCCGGGTCCACGTGCGCCGGCGTCATCGGAGACAGTCGTCGGATGAGACAGACGTCAAGCCGGTGGGCTCGACTCCCGCACCACTGGCATGGTTCCCGAGCCCTCCGCTCAGGACACTGTGCCACCAGGTGCTCCTCCGACTTACACTGGAAACACTTGCGTCGACGCCTACCGCCCTCCCCTTGAAGGCGTGGCATCTCGCTGGGTCCAGCGTCGCGGGGGGCGAGGGGAATAGGCTCGGGCGAGCCACGAGGGCGCACGGGGTTCGCATGAAGCTCGGCGTATTTGTCGGCAATGAGGGGGATGGCCCGGGCGTACTGAAGGCGCTTCCGGACTGAGGAAAAGTCCATGTCAAGGTGGAACTGATCCCGAGTCAGTTCCGTCTCGAGGCGCCGGATGTCCGACTGGCGAGTGCGAATGGCGTCCCGTCGCGTGAGGCATTCACGGAGGCGGGAGATGTCGGCGTGGAGACGGGGTTGGTGGAGCTCGACGAGGACCTCGTTCAACACGACGGCGCGAGGGTCGTGGGGGTGAAACATGTTCAGTTGATTGTCCGTGATATGCTGCGCCAGCTGCCCCGTGTACACTTCGTTCAGAAAGACTTGTGACGCATAACAGGGGTGGCCTTTGCCCATAGTGCCGACGACCTCCTGATAATTGTGGCGATAATAGATATACCGCGCAGTCTGTTTAACAGTTCCTGTCTCGCCGACAAGGAGGGGGAAGAACGTGGGAAGTGATGGGTCGTTGCGGAAAAAGGGGATACCGGGGTCTGCGTTCTCCTTATCCTCCTCGTCATCATCGAGACGGGCCAGGGCAGGATCAGGTTCAACCACTCTGGTCTGTGGGATTGGCGTGAACGTGTGGTCCATTCCGGCAGGGAATGGTGGCATGGGGATACAGGCAGCGGGGACGGCAGGAGGGGACAATGGTGGTGGTGGAGTCAGTGAGACGGTAGTTTCGGGTGGGTAGGTTGGTGTAGCAGGCACGTGGACCGAGACAGGGGTGTCGACGGAAAAGGGGACGATGATGGGTCGAGGGGGTTCAGACGACTTAGCGGTCGTCTCGGGTTCCTCGACTAGCGATGCTAGGGCTGAGGTGGCGAGTGCGAGTACAGGGAGTGGGGGCGAGTCAGGGATCACAGAGTACGGCGTACGACCCTCTGGTTCGGAGGGGACACCCAAGTCCTGTGAAGGTACGGTTAAATTCTCAAGGATAATTTCAACTGGGCGACGAGTTTGGATGGTGGAGATAATAGGAGTGGTAGTCATGATGGAATGGAAAGAGGGGGGATGGAGCGATGTCAATATCGAGGGAGCGCGTCTTATATCTTTCGTCCAGCCCCTTCGGCGGTAGGGTTTAGACGGTAAAAATCGGCGATAAGGTCGGGCGCGTGTCGGACATTTTCAAGGGGTTCCCACGTGCTGTCGCTTATCGGGAAGCCCTTCCACTGGACCAGGAACTGAAGTTTGCGCCCTCGTCCATGTGATCGGGATTGCAAAATGCGCTCCACTTCGAATTCTTCTTCCCCGTCAATCAGATCCGGGGGTGGGCGCGTGAAGTTTGCGCCGTGCAGCTCCGTCTCCTTATACGGCGTAAGGAGATTCGCATGGAAGACCGGATGTATCTTCCACGTGTTCGGAAGTTCTAACTCGTATGAAACATCGGAGAGGACCCGCTTCACTCGGAATGGTCCGTGGCGTTTTGGGGCGAGTTTTGCAGTGGGGTAGAAGGTTCGGAGGTTCGTACCCTCCAACCAGACCATTGCGCCTTCCTGATAAGGGATGAAGCGCGTCTTGCCCCTTTTCGCCATCAACTCTTGCGCGTGTTTGATGCAATCTTGCGCGTGCTGTCGTCTGATGACCATGTCTTCTAGGCGTTGTTCAACGGATGGGGATGGTGTGGGTTTCGGTGTCCACACGGTACGTGGTTCCCACCCCATGATGAGCGAGAAGGGCGATTCCTTTGTGGTCGCGTTGGGCCAGGCGTTGTGCGCAAATTGGGCGACCGGTAAGGCTTCCGCCCAATTATCCTGCTGCACATTACTCCAGTGCCTGAGGTACTGCTCTAGCCATTGGTTTGTCCGCTCTGACTGCCCATCGGTCTGAGGGTGGTAGGCAGATGATATATTCTGACGGATCCCGAGGACTTTGCAGAGGTTGGTCATGAATGCGGAGGTGAATCGGGGGTCTCGGTCCGTAATAATCTTTCGGGGTATGCCGTAATGTGGGTACACGTGACGAAGGTATAGTCGCGCTACTCCTTCTGCTGTGATCGACTCGTTGCACGGAATGAAGATTGAGGCTTTCGAGCAGTCGTGGTCCGTGATTGTGAGTATAGAGTCGTATCCGTCGGACGGAGGGAGTTTGGTAATGAAATCCATAGCGACGACCTCGAATGGTTCGGCGTGCGGGTCTGTGGTGATGGGGAAAAGGTGTGGTTTTTGACGGTGGGGGTTAATCTTGTTCGCCTGGCATGTTGCGCATCCTTTGACGTAGTCTTCTACGTCCTTGCGCATGTTGGGCCACCAGTAGTCGCGTCGTAGCAGTTCGTAAGTGTTCGCGATTCCTGGGTGTCCCATAGCTGGTGTATCGTGAAAAAAGGTGATTACCCCCCGTTTAAGATCGTTGTCGCCCACGACAACTAGTGCGTCGTTCTTCCACCACAGTCCCCCTACTTTCCGCAGGTTGTGGGGTTCGACCCATCGCAGCACTTCCTTCTCATCAAGGTTCTGCGATATCTGGGTCCAGATGTCCATATCGTGCATGGACATTTCCGTCGCTCGAAGAAAGCGGTCCGCGGGGAGGACAATAATGTCATTGTTGTCCTCTTTGTGGGCCGCGTAGTCTACTCTTCGCGATAGGGCGTCCGCGCGACTGTTCTTGACTCCGGAGACGTGTTTTAGGAGAAAGTCGTACTCCGAGAGCTCCAGGAACTCGCGCGCGACTCGTCTGCTGATCTTCCTGGGTTCCTTCCAGTACTGAAGGTTGGCGTGGTCGGTGTGGATGATGATCTTATGGGGGGAGCCAACCAGATAGGTCCGCCATGCTCGTAGGGCTTTGACGACTGCCAACAACTCTCTGTCGTAGATGTCGTAGTTGCGTTCCGCTTGGCTGAATGACTCAGAATGGAACGCAACCGGATGTAGCTTTTGGTCTGGGCCGAGCTGGTTGAGCACGGCTCCGATGGCGACGTTCGATGCATCGACCTCCAATTCGAATGGCTTTGTGAGGTCGGGGAATAGGAGTGTGGGTTCGCGTTCGATACTACGTTTGACGTTGTCGAACGCGTCTTGTTCCCGTTGCCCCCAGTGCCACGGGGTGTCTTTACGGGTAAGGTCGTGTAGAGGTCGTGCAAGTGCGGAGAAACCGCGGATGAACCGCCGATAGAAATTACAGAATCCAAGGAAGGCGCGTACTTCGCGGAGATTCCTTGGGGCGGGCCATTCCCGGATACCTCGTACCTTAACGGGGTCCATCCGGAGATTGCCATGGCCTATGATGAGCCCGAGGTACTCGACTTCCAATACCTCGAATTCGCACTTCTCGGGTTTGATGTAAAGGTCGTGTTCTTCGCACAAGCGGAGAACTTCGTGCACTATAGCGCGATGGTGGGGGTAATTGAGGGGCGTGGCGATTAAGATATCGTCCATGTAGACGACCACTTCGTTCGTCAGGGTGAGCGGTTTGAACGTGTCGTCCATCATTGCTTGGAACGTAGAGGGGGAGTTGGTAAGCCCGAAGTACATGACAAGGGGTTCGTACAACCCTTGGTTCGTCTTGAAAGCGGCTTTCCACTCGTCTCCTAATTTGATCCGTACGTTATTGTACCCCCACTTGACGTCGAGTTTCGTGTAGAGGCGTGCGCCGCGTATCCGATCTATGAGTTCAGGGATCAGGGGGAGCGGGTAGTGATTCCGGACTGTGAGTTCGTTTAGTCGTCTGTAATCTTGGACGGGGCGTAGTTTGCCATCCTTCTTCTTGATGAAGAAGAAGGGGGATGCGTATGGCGACTTAGACGAACGAATGTACCCTTTTGCCAGTTGCTCATTCAGGAAGGTGGTTAGGGCCTCCTGCTCATTCTGCGCGAGTGGGTAGACTTTACAGTCCAACGAGGCGGGGGCGTTAGGAAGGAGGTCTATAGCATGATCCCAGGGGCGAGATGGAGGGAAGCGGTGAGATGCCTCCTCGTCAAAGATTTTACGGTGGCATCGATACTCCTCGGGGATCATCTCTTCGAAGGTCCGCGCCTTCTTCTTTGCCGCCTCTTGTTGTGCTAACTCGGACGCGGTTGTGGTTTTGCGTAAAAACGCAATTTGGGGTTCCCGCTCGTCGTCCATGAGCTGCTCCCACGCTTCCTCGTCAAGTTCGTACGTCTCCAACGCCCGGATGGAAGCTTCCATGGGCGTGGCTTCGTCTGACAAGTGAAGACTCGAAACTACGACCGGCTGAAATTCTTCGTCCAGCGTCGCGTCTCCCCACTTGATCTTAGGCTCAAAGGCCGTGAACCAAGGGTATCCCAGGATCACTTCGTCCCTTCCTAGGTTCGTGACTAAGAAGCGAAGTGTCCTTTCTTCCGTTCCTGTTCGTACGGTAAGATCCGTATAGTGCGTGATGGCGCCGTCCTGGTTGTGGGTGCCGTCTACGTTCCAAATGCGGATGGGATGAGTCACCTCCCGGGTTCCGATTTGGAGTCGTTTCAGAAGCGAGGAGCATATAAAGTTATCGGTGGCTCCTGAGTCGATCAAGACTTGTCGTTCGGCCGTTGCGTGTGCAGATTTGAATAAGACTGGGATTCGCATAGATCGATATCTGCTAGTGTACACGTTTAGGTTTAATGCTCTAGCCCAGGCCGCCGGGTTCAAGCGTCGAGAAAATCCTCCCGTCCAAACAACTTTTCGACCATGAGGTCCCGTACCTCCTGGGTCTGTGCCTTCATCGCTGCGATCTGTAGATCCGCCTGCTCTTCGTTCGATAGTACGCGACTAGATTGTATGGCGAAAGAAGAGACGGCGGGAGCTGGTAAACTTGAACCCGAGGGAGGCGGGGCTGGTGATCGCGGGGACATGGGGGGTGGCGCCAAGGCAGACGTAGTGGCAGCCACTCGCACGCCTTTTTGAGGGCAGTTACGCGAGATGTGCCCTTGCGCACGACATCTAAAACATCGTCCCTCCTTCTGAAGGGAGGCTTTGTCGGCGTCGGTGAGGGCCACGGAGGCTCGGGCGCGTCCAACGTCCATGGCGTTTGGGTCGCGGGTTCCTTTGAGGGCCTGGACCCACTGCTCTCTGCTCTGTCCTCCCTTCTTTCGCTGAGGCTTGCCCTTGCCAAGGCGGTCCTTAAGAACAAGGTATTCAGCCTGCTGCAATCGGGCGGCCGCCTTCCACTGCTCCCAATTGACAGGGTGCTGGAAGCGGACGGCATTGACTACTAACTGGTTTGGGAGTCCATCCTGGAATAACTCCAGGGTTGTAGCTTCGTCGGGGTTATACCCGGCCTTCGTGACGAGGTTTTGGAACGTTGCAACGTAGGTGTCGATATCTCCTCCCTTCATAGTGAGGGTCTGGAGCGCTTTGCGTGCGTTGGTCTGCTCGGACGTGTCGGTGTAAGCTTGTACGAACCGATCTCTGACGGTGGTCCATAGGACCTCGTTCTGCCGGAGAACTCCTGCTGCTATCTGATCTTCTAGCCACTGTGCTTGCTCGTCGACCCAGTCGTTTACCAACGGCCCCCGAATATACGACAGGAATGTCATGGCCCGCGACGCGGGGATTGCAAGTTGGTCGACGGTGGGGTTCATCTCCTTGTAGAGTCGAAAGGCTCGCAAGAAGGCTTTGCTCTCGTCCCTAACTCCGGTGAACTCGGGAGGAGGGTTGCCTCCCAGTCGTCCGTTCCCTCCGGGGGCTGGCGCTGCAGGTGCGGCTCCTCCTGGCGCGGCACCGCCACCGCCACCGCCACCGCCACCGCCACCGCCACCGCCACCGCCACCGCCACTGCCACTGCCACTGCCAGATGGAGGTATTGGCGCGCTGCCACTGGGCGGATTCGGTACTCCTCCTCCTGAGCCCGATACTCCGGAGGATCCCCCCCCTCCACTAGTGAGGGTTGTGCTAGCTGAAGCTTGTAGGGTCTGGGACATGACGTGGGTTTGGAAATGGGTTGTTGGGTCGATAGTGGGTAGATTTGTCGTTGGTATAGAAACACTAGGTGATGGGGCGTCGTCGTCGATGGCAATGCCGGAGGTGGTTTTAGTTGTGAGGGGTCCGACTCCGAGGGCTTGAGGGACTATGCTAATGGTGTACCACTGGCCCTTCTTCGCGGAGTAATCAATGTATGCCCACTGTCGTAAATCTTCGAGATAGTGGACCTGTCGATACTTTTGCGTGTTAGGGTGGAAGAGAAAGTATCCTTCCACTCCTTCGTGTTCCTTCCAAACGACGGCTCCTTTGACTTTATCGGAAAGCTCGTCGTCACTGTATCTGTCGATGTATTCTGCCTGAAACTGGGATCTGGCGCGACTGTGAAGGTTCGCCACTGTGAGAGACTTGACTTAATGTAACGCCACCACAGGGGCGTTAGGTACGACGTGTACCGCGTTCAAGTCAACGGGATCGGAAGAGCGCGAGTCGGCTAGGACTCAGTTCGGTGATGCACAAGTGCTACTCGGTATCCCTGGTACCAAGAGCAATAGTAGATAGGCAAGGCTCAAGCGCAAAGGCGAGCTAAAGTGGGGACTCAAGCGCAACGGCGAGTCAAGGCGTTCGCGAGGCAAAGACGATGTGGTATTACACAAGAAGTCAAGTCTACCGTACAAGCTAGGTAAGGCGTGACTTATATACTAGTACAAGATGTTTGCACGATGCAAACATATGGCGCAAGTCTGATGTAATTGTACAAAAGCGAGAACAAAGGAAATGGTCATAAGTAGTACAAGAGAATTCCGCGGAACGACGCGTGCCTCAGAAATGGTCAGCGGACGAAACGAAGCGTAAAACTGGCCATCCTATCGCCGAGGCGCAAGGCGCGGAACAGAAGCCGAGACGCGCGAGTCATGGGAACACATCGTAAAAGTACAGGAGTGGGGAGGCGTAAAGCGAGAGACCAAGATAAATCGTAACAAAGTGCTTGCAGTCAAAGTGCAAGGTTGTCCTTGCAGCTGGATATCAATACAAGACCTGTGAAAAATGCTGAAGTATTAGCAGGCTTGGTATGCAAAAGAAGCGGAAAAGGGACCAAACTGACAAGAATTTGCACCACCATGACCGACCAGCTATTACAGCTCTAGGAAGCAGCAATTTGGAGGGAAAGGACACTGAAAGTGATGTGGAGCAGACAAACGTGAGTACAATCATATTACAGTTTATGAGAGGATGCCTACCCATCCAAGTCATATAAACATGTCCCCATCAAATTTGAAGATAAGGACGCAATCATGAAGCAGCTGAAAAGTGTATTTAAATCAGCAGATCGGGTTTTCTTTCATGGGCTCTATAACTCACCAGTAGACCCATTAATGTTCGAGAAGGACCACATCAAAGCAACTGCATATGACATTTGGAAGGTCACTGGTTACCGCTTCACGTGAGAGAAGCTCCAAATAATAATAAAAAGAATAACTCACATGAAATAGCATCAAGGAAAACCTATCATTGACAACTGGCCACAAAACCCAATACTGGTGTTGCCAGGACAAGGACAGACAGAAAGCAGCGCAACCAAGCCAAAGGGAGGGGGTCAAACATAGAGATACTGTCGGCATGCAATGTTTCCACTGCAAAAGCAAGTTGAACATCTCTTGTCGCACGAATACAAGCGGTGAAGAAAGCACCTACAAAATCACTATCTGGCTTGAGCACCACATCAAACATATTCCCTACTACAACGTCTCTCTGCCCCTCAAAGCTGCAGCGTTGATCCGAGGACACCTGGATTGGTCATGCCCTAACGAAGTTGCAAGAAACATTCAGATGACTTACCCATCTATTATGGCAAATCAGGTCCATACTGCTTGGACAACCATGAGCGAAACACTCTGGAAACGAGATGCACAACAAATACCCTCTGTTAAGGCTCTTCTAGGTGAACTTGAAGACAATGTGGCAATCCTTGACCTTCCAGCAATAGACGGTGTTGAGCAAGTTGCATGGGTGATGAAACAAATCACTCTGCCACTTCAGGGCAAGTTGGTCAAGATTGGGATAGACACTACCTGTAAGGGATGATTCTCAGTCTTGGAAACAATTGTGCTAACGAAAAAAAGATAATACCAATTCTCGTCACCTTGAACTATACACCATCCTTGGAGAATACAACAACACTGGATTTCCATTGTCCTACTGTCTCTTAACAACGGCCTCCTCACTAGAGGATAGAAAACACACCAAGGCCTTACAAGCTTGGGCAGCCATCTTGCACAATGTATACAGTGTTATCCCGAGATTTGTTCATACAGATAAGGATATGGCAGAGATTGGTGCGAGTTGACATGTCTGGCCTGAGGCAAAACCCCAGCTCTGTTGGTGGCATCAGCGTGAAGCACTCCAGAGACGTCTCAAAGGAAACTTACCCACCTCCATGTACAATGCCCAGCGCGCTAGACATGAACACCCATTTATCAACATCACCTTTAAGCCCTATGGCCGTGTGGACCTGAATGATTCCAAGGGAAGCGTCCCTGGGGAGATCCATGAGTGAGAGGAAGCAACAGCAATGTCACTCACTAGCAAAGACCCAAATTCGATCAAGCTCCGAATTCCCGGCTTGAGCCAACAGACTCGAGACCTCCAGGATACTGGAGAGGCCAGCACAGGTGGCCCAACACCTGGTGACAGTTGCCATGGGTTGGGTGGACCTGCCATTGCGTGCATAGGGGTTAGCATAGGTGATCCAACACTTGGCAGTGGTCACCTCAATTTGCTGGGGGCCCCAGTTAATCCAGTTGCGGGTGGTCGTAGGCTTGGCGGGTGTTGCTCTTATTTGCAGGGTACAGTTAGTGGGCACTCAGTCACTGCAGAGATCAACGTGGATAGTCAGACACTCACTGGCAGTCACCCCGATCCACTAAGGGTTCACATTCCTGCGGTTCAGGTTGCGGAACCAAGAGCGCGAACCGACAATTCAAAACTTACTATTCGAATTCCCACCCTATCGACGATTCAAAGAGCTAACCCAACCCCTGAAGATGAGCCAGATCTCAATGAAGAGACAGTATTTGGACGACGTACATTTTGTCCAATTGAACACCGCGAAACAGTTATCAAAATGATGGAACGACATTTCTGTGCACATCCTCTCATCCCTGGGTATTCTGCACCAACCCCCAAAGGTATCAAGGCTTGGGCTGTGAAACAAGCCTATGAGTTTTGTGTTTCTCACGACTTGCCCAACCTTTGGGCTTACCTCTGGGAAAATTGGTATCGGCATGGGAGGTGGGAGCTGTGGGCAAGGAGCGGAAACCCCAAGGAAATACCACACCTAAAAACAACAATGTTCGTCGAGGGGCAGTGAGTAAAAGTTGTTCAAATATAAGGCAATTGTGACTTACCGTCTCTCATAGTTGGCGGCGTGTGAAGGGGGATTACCTCCATCACTTCAGCTTGCCGCGCCTGGACCTGCTCATGTGGGTCTTGATTACGAAGCTTGCACCAGCGTATTACCGAAAGCTTCAAGTTATGTTGAACAACATTGGTCGCTTTTGAGAACTCCCTAAGTGGAGGAAGGACTTCAAAGCCGAATGGAAGAAAGCAATGAGAACGCCAATAACAATGCCAATAAATGAAAAATACCGACCAGACGTCACACGATTTGTCTGCACCTGCCCACGGTTCGTCGTAAGCCGATTTTTGGTTTGCAAGCACCTGGTCCAACAATTCCACCTGGTCAACCCACAATTCTTCCTCAAAGTGATGCGAAACCGTTCTGTACCTTTCTGGAGCCACCCTTCCCTCAAGCCCTGTCACGATCACGTGCCACGCCACGTAAACGACTCAGAATTCGGTTTCCCTTCTGGATTTCTCTGGCTCGACTTGCGCTGTGTTTCCAGATTGTTATCTGATGTGTTTCAGATGTGGTTTATATCCAAGCATCAGCTTATCTGATGTTCCATCATCTCATTCTGTGTTTCATGTTTCGCTTCTGTCGATGTCTGACGTCTTATGGCGTGCTTTGTCATGCTGCCAGCAAGGCGCTTGCATAGGCCTCTGCCTGTAGGATATAAAAGATGTACTGGATGAGACGTAGATACCTTGTTTCAGTCTTGTTCTCGAATATAGCCCACTTCCCTTCCTCCTCTCCCTGTCCTTGAAGATCTACGCTCCGACGCTTAGTAAGCATCCGGCCCAGCATCCCAGACCCTTGCCAGCGCGCAGGGAAGTGTCTCTTTGACGGTAAATATTGTAAGGTCATACAGACCTTAGCCTAGTCCCGTGGAACGGTCCGGGTGATCGTAAAAAGCCCCTTTCGATAGCCGCAGGGAGAATTGAGGTAGACCAGGCAATGGCTACAGACGGCGATGGCAACGATAATACAGGTGTGGAGGTGTATCATCGCCTCAACACAGCCGAAAACGAATTTGACTCAAGTTCTGAGTCTGAAGACGACGACGGACTAATCGATACTGGGGAGAAAGGCGACTCTGAGTGAAAAATGTGCAAAGAAGAACTGGAAGATTACATACACCTGATCCGAGATTTCTGCGACGGCCTCGAGTTCCAAGTCAAATTTGAAGATTGCCGGTTTTTGAGAACATTGGAGAGAGATGGTGTTGGGTTCATCAGGCTTGTGGAGAACTGCCTCAGTTGTGAAAGGCGTTTTAATTCGAGTCGAGCATCCTCCCCGTCGACATGGGAAAGGGCAACAGCCAACACTCTCTTCTATCAACCTCGTGGCCATGATAACGGCAACTGAGACAACACATGGCGACATTTTTAAGTAATACTTTACGCCGTGCTGTACATACACCACACATTCTCCGGCCTTCCTTTTCCTTTTATCATAGTCATAATATACCCTTGGAATTAACTGTCATAACATGGCGCATCGCACATAAGTTACAAGCGATAGGAAAGGAAAGAAAAAATACACCAAGTCCCATGAGCCCACAAATAAAAAGAATGTCCGAGTGAGAATGAGTGAGTGAAGTATGCAGTGAGCTTCTGACAAAGTATCAGTTATCAGTACCGTAAGCAAGCGATAAGACACATGTGAATAAACAATAGAACACCAAGTTCCGTGAACTTGCAACAATAGTCGATAACAAGTGAGCGTTTGTAATTATATATGTAAGGAGTGAGGAGGGTCGACGGCAAGATAGTACCCAGTGGACAAATATGCAAAGAAAAGATGAAAGCATCACGATGAAAAGGAAAGAAAAGGTTAGCAGACAGCTGTAGTCCATCAGTTCAGCCAACCGGAAGCGGATCATCAAGGAAGCACACACAGTAGCTAGACGTTGCACATCCTTTGACCATGTCGCCAAAACATGAGTGTTTGGCAATCGGGGCAGGTTTGACCAATAATTTTACGGATCTGAGGTTTGGAACCCATGTCTAGCATGCATCCGCCTCATCTAGGACAAGATAGGTGACACGGCGAAGGTTCATCTTCTGGCTTTCCAACATATCAATGAGGCGACCAGGAGTGGCAATCACGACCCCTGACATCATGCAGGAAATCATGTATTTGCGGTCCCTTTGGCACACTGCCTGTAGATGGCAGTATTACGAATATGCAAGTTCAAGCTGGGAAGGTAAACAGGGTGAAATCGAAGCGAAGTAGGTGTGTTGACATACCCAAGCTTGGTACACTCTTGCTGAATCTGAATGGCAAGTTCATGTGTCGGTGCCAAAAGTGCCACGACGCAATCCCAACGGACAATGCTCTTCTGTACCTGGTTGGACATGCCGACAAGAGTCTGCAGCAATGCCCACAGCTGGCTGTTTCCAGATAAAAGAACTGCCGAAGCATAGGGCGCTGATAGCGCTGGTCAGGAACAGCGCAGGAAGCGGTACACCTCTGTGCATTGTCCATGCGAAGAGAGGTGGTGCATAAGAAGCTGTGGCGAGGCTGTAGAGCATGCGCATTCCAGTGAAGAGTGCATGGTTACCGGTGGAAATGACAGAGCTGAGAATGACGGTGTTCATGAATGAACACGACGGGGTAAGTCAGCGAAGAGGGGATAAGCGTGCACCATGAAAGGAGGACCCCACGGCCACATTCACTGTGCGCGAAACTTCATCTCCGAGAGCAGGCGGCCTTGTGTCTTCCACACGGTGTGGAACAAGGGCGATTGGGCCATCTCCTGGCAACAATAAAGATCATCTGATACAGGAGTCAATATAATATTTTCGTTCAAATGGGATGTGCTTACATGTTGATGTGTACTTGATACACGCTGCAGAGGGCTGGGGTCGAACTGTGAACAAATGTCAATGGGGAAAAAGGAAGAGTGTCACAAAGACGCGTAAGGTGCCGAGAAATGAAAAATGTAATAGACAGTCTGTATTGTGTGCGCAAATTGACTGTGAGCGGACTTTGGTTTTAGAGGGGAAATGGTCCAAAGGAGTAACCGCTGGAATGACAGACTTCGGTTTTTGCAGTAGTGGATAACTGGAGCATCAAAAGAACTTGATTTGGCCCAAAGCAGCCTTACTTCGGCCTTCAGTCCTGACCCGAGAGCATTGGGAGGTGTTTGTGGCAATGCCGATGACACTGGTGAGAAGCTGAGTGAGAGGTCTCTGGGGGATTGAGGGACAAGGAAGGGTGTGTAACCAGTGGGCTGGGAATGTTGGGAACATCCGTCCCTCATAAGAAGAGAGACGCGGACTGTAAAGACCTACTAGGGTTCGCACTGGGTGTGTTACGTTTCGACCCGGAAGTGGACACTGACGCTCGGGGATGACACCACGTCAGCAGTATATTGTCATGGACTTATTGGATCAGTCAGCCGAGTAAGCTCCGGCGTATGTGATTGTGTACGATAACGGATCGGATCATGACTCGACATGACTCATTCCTAGGATAGCTGTACTAGGGTTTGCTCTACTTACGCTATTGGCTAGGATGGTTTGGAGCGGCGCTTGAAAGCCCGCGAGTATCTGTATAAGTAGTAGCGACGGAAGACCAGGATCGCCATCTTGGTCTTCTTCAATACCACCATCTCCGTCTCTTGTCCTTGTCTCGGACTCCTCTCCCTGTGAAGTGAGTCGCCTCCGGCATATCCCCTTAGACCAGGGATCCCCGTGAGCTTATCCCGAGTTCCCCTACGTGGGCAGTGGACACCTATCCCCTCGGATCGCAGTACCATCAAGTGTTCCTCTATCACAACGAGCGAGTCGCCAAACCCTACGGCTTCATCTATATCGTCGATCACCCCTCTTGGAGAACTATCCTTCCTGTAGAGGATCCTCCCGTCAACGTACCACAAGCAGAAGACCTCCACGCGTTCATCGCGCTCAACGGGGACCTAGCCCCGCACCCAGCTGAGTATACAGACGCCATTACCAACCGTCTGTTCTATCGACCGCTTAGGATCGCCGCAGCAAACGAGGCCTAAGTCAGGCATACGTCCGTGGTAGACGTTACATTAAGACCAAGATCCACCGTGGCCAATCCTAAAACCAAAGACCTCTGGGTGCCCTTTCGCCCCTACTACATTGATCGACGAGGAGAACGCAACGTTCCCAAGAGATATCTTCACTCAGCCTTCTGGAAAGACGACGCTGAAATCCCTGGATACGTCGCCTACTACATCGACTCACAAGACCGACAACACCTTATCCCAGTCGAATTCAACTTCGACTTCACCTGTTGGACCGAAATCCGCTGGAGCGACGCTAACAACAAATTCCAAGTCACAAAACCCGCATCATCCGCACTCAACCTCGACATCCGCAACAGCGAAGTAGTAACCCGTGACCAGTGGGGAGCTATCGACGGAGAAATAGACGAACCAATTCGATCCCCTACTCCCAAAACTCCCGCACCATCTCCATCAATTGCAAGCAACCCCGAAGAAATCCACGTCCTCAGAGACGAACAAGAAGAAGAAGCCTTGGAACTTATCGCTAAGTCCATCCCAGTCATGAGCCAAACACAGGCAGTAACGCACGAAGAAATGCGCATAGGTACTGCCCTATTCGACACCAAGTACCCCCACCACGCCGATGTACCTCCTGGGGGAGACCCCGGAGATGACAAAGGCAACCATGGCGGAAACGGAGGCGGAAGCGATGGCCCAGGAGGAAACCCGACAGGAATCCCTGACATACCAACACCCCCACAACTCACCGATCGATTCGTCGGAAAGGAACCACCCGTATTCAAAGGAGAACGGGACAAAGCCGAAGCATTTCTGGCCCAATGGAACCGATTCGCAGGGGTTAACAGATTTAACCGCAATATCAACTTCCCCTACACCAAAGCAATGATGTTCCTCACCTATCTCCAAGGGGACCTTGTCGACAAATGGGCCACCAAAACCCAAGAGTGGCTCGATAAACAGCCAGACCAAACCGATCCATGGCTCTGGAATGGCGTCGAAATCGCCTTCAAGAAACAATTCCGCGACAACCTCGAACAAGAAAATGCTCGCCTAGAACTGGATAAGGGCTTCCGCATGATGGGGTCCGATATTGACAGCTACATGACCAAGTTTGAAAAGACAATCCGTCTAGCTGGCTACCGCTTAGATGACCAATTGGTCCTCGACAAATTCACGAGAGGACTCCCCATGGATCTCTACCGAAACACCTACCAGTTCCATGACCCCAGGAACTATTCGCAATGGAAGACTGCCGTAATCGAGCAGCAAAAGAAGTACCTTCACATGAAGGCCAGACAAGACGGGTTCGGACGACTATCCACACCACAGCGACCCAAGCAGCAGCAAATGCGCTTCCAAACGCCGCAAAGGCCAAACCCACCGACATGGCGACAATACCAGAATCATCCCGATGCAATGGACACGACCCCGGGAAGAATCAGAGCCCGAGTGGCCGAAGTAGGCGACCCAAACCGCCCGGAAATCAATCATCGCGACAATCGCCCCCCATTCCCACCAAGAGGAGGGTTCATGCAACGCGGACGCGGAGGACGCGGTGTCTTCGACGCTAAGGACGTCTCCTGCTACAATTGTGGACGTAAAGGCCATTTCTCACGCGATTGTTCCCAGCCTCGCCAACCACAACAAGGGTTTAACGGGCCTCCTCAAGGACGGAGCGCCTACATAGAAGAAATTCCTACCGCACCCCCCAGCGTAGCGGAGGAACCGCTCATCAATCTAGATGAGCCAACAACACCACCCCAAGAAACCGAGACGCCAATGACCCTGATGATGGGCAAAATGGCGGAGCTTCACAATCAGATGGGGGAATGGATAAGGAAGGATTTTCCCGACGCCTGAACCCATCGGCCTGGGTGAGGGCTTCTCAATGTAACTCGCAGTTCATAACGCGCTATCGATCTATGCATGTCTCAGTTTCGATCCGCACGAGTAACTCAATGGCCGACAAACAAGCATTAGTGGACTCAGGAGCCACTAACAATTTTATGCATCCCAACTTCGCCAAACAAATGGGCATTGGGATCAAAGAGCTAGAACGACCCCGTAACATTTGGAACATCGACGGGACGCACAACAAAGGCGGGAAAATCACCCACTACACCGATCTAAACGTACAAACAGACGGAAAAGTCAAGACAATCCCGTTCTTTATCACGGACGTGGGAGGAGAAGACGTTATACTCGGATATCCCTGGCTCGCCACCTTCCAACCCAGAATTCACTGGGCCACCGCAACCCTGGACACGAAACAATACCCCATCATTATACGAACAACCAACCCTCTCAGACCTTTCACGGCACGAACAGCAGTGGAACAACTGCGACAAACACTCGAACAGTGTATGGATCAACACAAGGAACACATCCTCGTGGAACTAGAGGAAGACTCACTACCCATCCACCTACGAACCACGGCAACAGAACTAGCAATCACGGCGCAGCAATACACGGAAAAGAAGGAAATCCCGGACGAATACAAACGACACGCCAAGGTCTTCAGCGAAGAAGAATCACACCGCCTACCACCTTCCAGACCATGGGATCACGCAATTGAATTCAAACCGGACGCTCCCGACCACATCGACTGCAAAATCTATCCGATGAACCAAGCAGAGGACAAGGCACTTAAAGAATGGCTCGACGCGGAACTGGCAAAGGGATACATCAGACCCTCTAAATCCCCGTACGCATCCCCCTTCTTCTTCATCAAAAAGAAGGACGGAAAACTACGACCAGTACAGGACTACCGAGTAATCAACAAGTGGACCATACGCAACCAATACCCGCTTCCTCTGATACCGGAGCTTATCGCAGACCTAAGCGGCGGAGTAATCTTTTCCAAATTCGACGTACGATGGGGATACAACAACATACTTGTCAAAGACGGCGACCAGGAAAAGGCAGCGTTCAAGACAAAATACGGGCTATACGAACCATTGGTCATGTACTTCGGGCAAACAAACTCACTGGCCACCTTCCAAGCAATGATAAACTACATTATCGCCCCACTCATCGAATACTTCGAACGCAAGGGGACCATCATACGGGCATACATGGACGACATTGGCATCGCGACAACAACAACGGAACAAGATCACACGGAAGCCGTACACGCAGTTTTAGACCTCCTCGAAGAACACGACCTCTACCTGAAACTGGAGAAATGCACTTTCCACTCTTCCTCCCTCGATTACCTGGGGGTAATCATTGAAAAGGGGGTGATTCGCATGGACCCCATCAAAATTTCGGGCATACGCGAATGGCCTACCCCAAAAACCGTCAAACAGGTGCGATCATTTCTGGGCTTCTGCAACTTTTACCGCGCTTTCATTCGAAATTTTGCCACACACGCACGACCCCTCAACAAACTCACCCGCAAAGACATGGAATGGACATGGGGAACAGAACAGCAACAGGCATTCGACAAACTCAAGGAGCTGGTGACACAGGAACCGGTACTCAAACACCCAGAACTAGACAAACCATTTGAACTAGAGGTCGACGCATCAGGATACGCCGTAGGAGCTGTACTACTCCAACGAGGTGAAGACAACAAACGCCACCCTATTGCATACTATTCAAACACCCTCAACGCCGCGGAACGAAACTACGACATCTACGATCTGGAACTACTTGCCATAGTCAAAGCACTACGCAACTGGAGACAGTATCTAGCGGGATCACCGCACAAAATCAAGGTATTCTCAGACCACATGAACCTGCAATACTGGCGATCTCCCCAAAAGATATCGAGATGAGTAGCCCGGGAAGTACTCGAACTCTCTGAATACGACATAGAGATTCACCACATCAAAGGCACAGCCAACGGACGAGCAGACGCACTATCCAGACGACCGGACTACGATCAAGGAGACCACGACAACGAACAAGTCACGGTATTACCCGACCACATCTTCGTCAGAGCAGCAGAGATCGACACGACGGAAGACCCAACACGACTCGGAAACACAGTAACCGTCGCAGAAATGCAACCTACGAACCCGGTGTACACTCAAGACGAAGAAGTCATCCGACGATGGGTGGACCCCCACAAACTCAAGAAGATCGAGGACACATGGTATAAGGACGGACGACGCGCAGTCACGGGAGACCAGATTGAACGAAGGCACATCATTCAAGTCCACCATGATCCACCGGTACATGGACATCCGGGAATCAACCGAACAATCAAAATGGTTGAACGATACTACTGGTGGCCGGGGATGCGACAGGAAATACAGGACTACGTCAAGGGGTGCGCGGACTGCCAAAGGATCAAAGTCAACAACCGCCCCACACGCGCACCACTACAACCCATATTCCCAAAACCAGAAGCAACGCCGTTTGAAACCATAGCATTGGACTTCATCACAAAATTACCTCAAGCAGACGGGTGCGACACGATACTGACAGTAACGGACCACGACTGTTCAAAAGCAGCCATATTCATCCCGTGCCTGGAAGAGATAAGCGCGGAAGGAACCGCAGCCCTGTACGTAAAACACGTTTTCTCCCGATTCGGACTACCGGCGCGCATCATCAGTGATCGAGACCCGCGATTCGCATCCAAATTCACACGCGAACTATGCAAAATACTCGGAATCGAACAGAACATTTCCACGGCCTATCACCCGAGAACGGACGGACAATCGGAACGCACCAACCAGTGGCTAGAACAATATCTGCGCTTTTGGGTCAACGAGCGACAAGACGACTGGATTCATTATCTCCCAATGGCGGAATTCACTCACAACAACTGGCCCAACGAATCCACAAGGGAATCCCCTTTCAACATCCTTATGGGGTATAACCCACGCGCCGACTGGATCGATCGACCCTCCCCCATCCCACAGGTAGCACTCCGCGTCAAACAGTTCAAAGAGGCTAGGATGCGCGCCCAGGAACTGATGAGAAAGGCGCAGCAGGGGTGGATCAAACACAAAAATACACCCAAATACCAAATCGGGGACCTCGTATGGCTAGAAGGACGCCACCTACGTACTAATCAACCAACCGCCAAGCTTGCGCCCAGAAGACACGGCCCCTTTAAGATCATTCAGGTGATGTCCGCAGTCAATTATCGATTGGAACTTCCCACGCAGTGGAGCATTCACCCAGTGTTCCATACGGACCTCCTGACCCCTTATCGCGAAACTCCCACACACGGCCCCAACTATCAGTGCCCGCCGCCAGATTTGATTGATGGCGAAGAAGAATACGAAGTCGAGAAGATTCTAGACTCTCGGCGATTCGGCAGAACAAAGAAACTGCAGTATTTGGTCAAATGGCGCGGATACCCAGACTCCGATAATCAATGGGTCTCGAAGGATGACGTATTCGCTGATGAAGCGATAAGGGAGTTCAAACGTTTAAACCCCGCCAGAGAAACACATATAAGCGCAGGGCTCTTCCAAGAGACGTCCCCATCTCCTTCTCCATTACTCCCACTCACTCATGTCCCACTCCCCAGTCCAAGTTCACTATGTCCTCGACGACCTACTCCCCATCTCAGTCCAGCCCACTGTCATCATTCAGAACGCCCCGTCATCACCATCCCTGTCGCCTGCCCAGTCCGTTCAACCCAGCCCCAGTCGTCCAACTACCCCCATTCCATCCCTCCTTCCTTCGCCAACACCTACAGCAGCGGGCACACGAAGCCCGTCTCCGCAAGGTTATGTTCCCACGAGACCTCCGTCCCGTCAAGACGAGGCTCAAGTACAAGAAGATCGCAGTTACGACCGGTACTTGTCCCAGGAGCATTGCCCACTCAATCAACACCTCACGTATGGGACTCACCTCACCACTACTCACGACGAAACCCCGCCGCTATGCAGCACGGACGGGGAACCACTCACTCTCCCCCCATCGGAAAAATCCGAGAAGCGCCGCCTCTACCGTCCGGAGGAACACAGTCCAGTTTCCCGATCTCGCGTGGAAACTCCGCCACCGCGCGGGTTCCACCACAACAGGGGAGTTCATTTCATCCCCTTCCAGATTCGCGACGCTCAGGGCCGGTTGCACCCAGCTCGGTATACGCAGCTCGTCTTTACGGCGGACCCCTTCGTCCTCGCCTACAGACGAGGCAGCGACCAGCAGTACGGCAAGTCGGTGCACGCCGCCCCCAACTACGACGAACCCACGCCCACCTACAACGACGACGACATGGTCTTCTTAGACCAGGACAGTACCTACCGCGAGTCGGTCGACATGGCCTGCATGGCTATGAACGACCTGACGGTCACGGCGGAGGTTCACCGCTACCGCTGCCTCCAAGCGGGCTACGCGGCGAAGGAGGAGGAGCTCAAGAAGAAGATCGACGAGCTCGACAAGATCGGACGCATGCGCCGAGAGTGCGTGTTGCGCCTCCAACGCGCCAACGCTATCAAGCGTATTAAGGACGAGCGGGACTCCTACCGCCCTGGAGTCGAGGAGGGAGCCCGGATTGCGCGCCTCCGAGAGGAGATCTGTCGCGGTCGGTCTGGTGCCCGATCCTGAAAAGGGGGTGATGTTACGTTTCGACCCGGAAGTGGACACTGACGCTCGGGGATGACACCACGTCAGCAGTATATTGTCATGGACTTATTGGATCAGTCAGCCGAGTAAGCTCCGGCGTATGTGATTGTGTACGATAACGGATCGGATCATGACTCGACATGACTCATTCCTAGGATAGCTGTACTAGGGTTTGCTCTACTTACGCTATTGGCTAGGATGGTTTGGAGCGGCGCTTGAAAGCCCGCGAGTATCTGTATAAGTAGTAGCGACGGAAGACCAGGATCGCCATCTTGGTCTTCTTCAATACCACCATCTCCGTCTCTTGTCCTTGTCTCGGACTCCTCTCCCTGTGAAGTGAGTCGCCTCCAGCATATCCCCTTAGACCAGGGATCCCCGTGAGCTTATCCCGAGTTCCCCTACGTGGGCAGTGGACACCTATCCCCTCGGATCGCAGTACCATCAAGTGTTCCTCTATCACAACGAGCGAGTCGCCAAACCCTACGGCTTCATCTATATCGTCGATCACCCCTCTTGGAGAACTATCCTTCCTGTAGAGGATCCTCCCGTCAACGTACCACAAGCAGAAGACCTCCACGCGTTCATCGCGCTCAACGGGGACCTAGCCCCGCACCCAGCTGAGTATACGGACGCCATTACCAATCGTCTGTTCTATCGACCGCTTAGGATCGCCGCAGCAAACGAGGCCTAAGTCAGGCATACGTCCGTGGTAGACGTTACAGGGTGCAAATGAAGCAAAGGCAGTTGGAGAGAGTACAACAGTAGGGTATGGCCCTGGACCAGCAAAGTCATGGCGAATGCGACTCTCAAAGTGGAAGGGTCAAGACCCAGTTTCCACTCCAGATACGAGCATTCCTTGTGCTCTGTATGTGCCCACATCAGAGGTGCGTACCTTACTTGTGCACTACCAATATTTTGTTCATCAAATCACGTGACTTAAATTATATAATTAGTTTTCTATTTTTGATAAATAACATGTTAAGGTTGGTGTTAACTCGTTGGACATATCAAATGGTGTCACATGACATGTTAGGGGGGGGGGGAAAAATCAGTCATTCCAAGGGTTTTCAAGTGTACAGAAATGGCCTCCTCGGGGAAGGGTTTTCCCGTGCCGAACTCTCTAAGGACCCAGGGTTTTTGCCCTATGGCGCGCGTCACCTAGTCACCACCAACTTTGAATAGCTTATATAAGCTGGTACATGCATTAGAAAAAAAGAAAATCCTCTTGCCAAAATAAAGGACTTAGAGAGTAGATTGATTTGTCAAGAGGAATTTTCTCTACGATAAGATTTGGTGATATCGTCTTACCCAAATTGGCCGACTCCATATATAGACAAAGGTGCTTATTACATATACAGATGACACATCAAGTTGACAACTCAGGAATGTCATGTGCGCGTGTCCATTTCTCGCGCGAGGGTCTCCAGAATGCGTCTGTGGGACTTGTATTGTTGAGAACTATATTCTTTTACCTTGAGTTGTGCAGAGTGTGCATCAAGTCCTCCAGCATAGGCCTCAATGAATCTCCAAGTTCGGTGTTCCCACTTCCTGATGAGTTCAACAGGTACTGATGCGAGGGCCTTGGGCATGTTGAGCTTCAGTGTTCCAAATGTATAGTCGCAGTTTTCTCACAAATAATGTTTTACCGCGCCCCAAAAATATTCAATGAAATTGAGTTCGCAATGATATTTCGGCAGGAACGTGCAAAGGTGTCCCGCAGCCTCGATCGTCTCCTGGACAAGGGACTTCTGGGCTCGGAAATCAGGTTGGAGATCCAATATTCGCTTGGCGCAGCAGTCAGTCCGGTTGGTGTCACATCCCCCTTTGCCACATCGCAGAGTCAGCCCGGCCTTCCAGAGGCCACATTCTTACAAAATAAATTTTGCACCCTTGGCCATATTTGGGTATTCGGGGTGTGATGTCCGAAATATCATTGACTGAGTAATTCTTCGGCCACCATGGACAAACCAACCATCACGCATTTTTGGTTGTTTCCCACCCGGATTAAGATTAATGTGCGAGGCGAGAAGTGCATCGCTCGCATAAGCGGAGTGCCCCTGTGAGTTGTCGACAAGGACAATGGCAATGAATCTGGGACCGTGGAGCCGTTCAAATGTCGGGAAAAATTTGTCCTTGAGCTGTTTGAAAAAATTAGGTTGGGCTTATTTCTAAAGCGCAATGAAATTTGACCTGTTTGAGAAATAATGTTCCATTCCAGAATCCCTTGTGGTTCTTCCCGTACTCAAGAGTTTCGCTTGCATCAGCAAGCCACCCATGGGTCGAGCAAATGAAGTCGCTCTGGTGAATGCCCCGGCCCTGGCCCTTCTTTCTGATTGGCTGTTCACCACCTTGAATCCAGCTGACCTTTTTCCCATCGTGTGCTTGAGCAGTCGACTCATCATGAGCCATGAGCACATAGCAGGGACTGTCCGGTGGGGCCTCGGCATCATGGGCTTCTCGCATTACATCGCCAATTTCATACCACACTATCCGAGGCCGAAGAGCAAGGATCTTGGGTATGAAGCGATTTTGCCGATCGTTCACAACGTCTGGGCGTTCGTGTCCATCGTAATAAATTGCCTTTTTGTGGATTGTGAATGCGAATCCATCTTCAATCATCACGCAACGGATTGTCGAGAGGGAAATTCCATTACTGTAACGTTCCACCGGACGTTCTTCTAGCGGCGTCTTGTAGGGAGGCTACTAGGGACGAGAGACGACCTAACGATCACGAGAGATGTCGAAGTTACTCACACGGGCGGCGATCAGCTCGCAGGTAATGCGTAACAAGGTTGCCCAGAGGATATGAGCAAGGAGAAAGGCGATGTATTGAAGGAAGGCGTCGGCAGACAGCTCGGCGCAAGGAAGATGGTACAAGTCTTAGTGGCTAACAGCACACTTCGACAGGAGAGATGAGAGGAGGAAAGAAGGGACGCTTGGCAAACAGCGCAAACCAGCTAAGGACAGTCAAGGGTAATAGGCACCAAAGGCACAGCAGCACTTCTATTGGCAGGCAGCCAAGTAGAGGCAAGTACAATGGGTGGTATAGTCCAAGAAGTCAAGCTTAGGTCTTCAGCGACCATAAGCCCATCTACTTATACAAGTCCAAGGAGGTTTGAACCCCAGCTTGGAACTCCGAAACTCTAGTAAGGGGATCCTAGGAATGAGTCACAACGAGTCAGAGATAAGAGTCGACCAATGGCAGTAAGGCGCAAAGGTATGAGTCAAAGATAAGGGAGTCATATCGCAATCCATCAGAATCAAGGCACTATCGATCAGGAACGTACGAGTCATCAAACATGAGGCAGTCGAGGCCGGTCCAGGCGCAAGCTCATCTGGGCCCTTCTGGTGCAGGTCTAGCCAGGTCACGTGCCAGGGTCACGTGACGGGCGGGCGCTAAGATCACGTGCGCACTTCGTACAACTTGTCAGCTTGGATGATCACGTGACCAGAGTCATGTGACTTAGCAGTGGGAATGCAGTGCATAATCTTGGTGGTAGTTTTCCCGTCTTTGCCAGATCGTACTTGCATGTGTCGTCCAACGGTGTCCGGGGTCTTTGCGAGGGGTGTCCGAGGGTCAGGTGAAGGCGAAAACGTAACAATTACTCCGAAGATGCAGCCTTGGGAGGACCACTGATTCAAAGTGGTTCCTCAGTCCCTGTGGGATTTCCTTACCCAGAATCTGCTGTGCGTACGTTTCCGCCTCGGCAAATGGCAATTCTTTCCGCAAAAACATTTGCAATTTGGCAGGATTGATGGCCCACTTATTCAAGCACATGTATGATCGCAACTCCGCGTGGATAATTGGGTCGGAAACGAGTGAATATGTCTCCGCGTGAGTTCCTCTCTTCGACTGAGGGAGCTCTCTTTGCTTCACCCAGATGTGCATCCACCAGCGCACTTGTCGTCCTCCCCACTCTCTTGCCATCATCGCTCCGACCGCCGCGGCATGGGAGGCTTCAATCGCCCCCATCTTCTGGTTGACCATTGCATGCAAACATGCTTGGATCGCCCGTGCACGGTAAGCCTGTAGCACATTCCCCCCACCCTCAAATGTGTGTTTCTTCGAGCTGATTACTCCTTTGATGTCTTTCAGGGCTTCAGTGCGTGCTTCAAGAGCACGCCTTCGTCTGTCTTCCCGTTGCTCTTTGATAGGTACGTTGAGTCTGCGCCGCTTAAGAGCTGAGTGCTCTGTTACAGGTGGTTCATGCGCGGGGGAATCATGGGTGACTGCGTGGCGTTCATCATACCAATCATCAAGGCTGTCTTCTTCAAGCACAAAGGCGTCGTCCTCCAGATCAGATAAGTATCCATCAAATATTTTTTCGTTCATATCTGACACTGGTACAGGTGAAGGGGCAGGGGCAGGGATCGCTTGAGGCGCAAGACTGGCCGCACCTTCGATGGTGTGGGATTGGATGGGGGCACGCGCATGCAAAGGACCTGGGACCCTTTCTGGTGCAAGAACGGCCACAGCGACGTCGAAGACAGTGTGGGTATGGGCACTTGAAGGCCTGGTAGGTGCGCTCAGGGTCTTGGCTTGGGCACTAACTGATCTGGCTTCAGGGATATGGGCGGGGGCAGGAGAATGTCCCAAGACACGGACGGCAATGCCATCCAAAGAACCCACGACATCTGGGGTGCAGGCAGGATCAGGGGCGTGGTTGAGATCGCAGGCGCGAGTGGGATTGGGAGGGTGTGAGGGGCCGTATGTGTGCTCAGGGATGGCGGCGGCGTCAGGCATGAGGGATGGTGGGCCACAAGTAACAAAGTAACTTCGGAACTTCGCCGCAGATGCACTGGAATGGTGTATTCGCACATAAGCCCAATGAACATATTCATGCAGAAAGTATATGCCTTTTGCGTGTTTTGTCATCACTCTCAGCTTTTGTGTTGAGACGACGCTTCTCCCGTCTCTGTGTGCGCTCTGAGTTCCCAGTGTAATACCCTCGGATGCGGGACTCCGCTCTCTTCCAATTGTCCCCAGAATGTGTGATCTTGTCAAATAAAGTCATTTGCCATACAGCATCGGCCTCGCGCTCCATCTCACGCTCAAGGCTTTGCGTGAGCTCCGGACCTGCCAGTTCTTCAATCCCATCGGTTCCGCTGTCGGTCTCTTCTTCATCCAATCCAGAACCTTGCAAATCGTTTTTGCTCTCAGAAGAGCTCAAGAGGGTGATTTGTCGCTGTCGCTGTCGTCCAGCGCATGCACGGGCAGCAGCGTTAAGTTGGGCCTTTGAGGGTGGCATTTGCTGGGGGAACTTTCATAGAGAACACCTTTATCATTAAAATTTACTTGCTGTGTTTATGCAAAACCAGCACAGCGCACACTGTACTGGGAACAAAACCAAAACAATATGATAGTGCTGACAAACTTGCGCCGTGTGCAGCAGCACCATCCTCAGCAGTGGCACTGGGATGACCAGATGTGTTGGTGATGATGCCATCAGATGTGCCCATGAACGCCCAGAACTCTAATACAGTACACCAAAACAGTACAATCACCCTGACTTCGCTATGACTCGGATATATTTCTCGTAGCGAATTGGCCGGTCATGTGTACGATTACATAAGCTATTCAAAGTTGGTGGTGACTAGGTGACGCGCGCCATAGTCGATTTCTAAGCGCTACTCTCTCGCTTTCCCGCGCTCTCTGAATGCTCGGTTCCTCTCTCACTCTGGACTCTTCTTCCCTTCGCGTTTTAGCATCCCCCTTTCCCCTGTTATCTATTGCACCCTTTCCCCCACTCTTCCCTGGTATATAGCCCATGTATTTACCACATTTACACCCCAAATTTGAATACAGACTCCTCTCAGGCTTCAGGGCTCAGTGTATTTCGTCCCTCGCGTTCTCCAATGTGCCGCACTGGCGCGCGGCCTTAGAAACTCCAGCGCGACACAATCCCGGCCCAAATGGCCACCTATGCGAAGTTTCGCACCACGCCGATGCGTGCACGACCACTTCCGACCACCTGCGACCAACCAATCCCATTTCCATTCCCGACCTCGCCGCACTCGCGCGCGGCTCTAGCCCTTCAATACCGACGTGTCCCCAATCGTCGCATACCCATATTCGACAGCTCGTGCCCCGCGAAGGCCTGCGCGATACCGACGATTGGGTGTCTTCTCGTTTTTTTGGATCTTTACTCATTTTTTTTGTCACCTACACTCCTATTTGCTACCTCAATAATAATTATGTTGGCCTCTACGATGACAGGCTCCCTCTTCGTGCAGAACATCCGCGGCGCACCTGTACGCGCGCGCGACCTTTGCCGCTCTGTCAACTTGGTCTTGCTCAGTCTTGTTCGGTCACGTGCACCCACTCGGTCAATTCGGTCAGTTCGGTCAGTTCGGTCAACTCGATCATCCTTGGTATGACGGAGCTGCCGGGGGGGGGAGAGCAAGGACAGTTCGTTGACGACGCGCGTGCCGTGGGAACGATAGGGAATCCGAATAACCAAATTAGCTAACTTACTGTATTCGTATTTCATGATCGCTTCGCCGCCCGGCGCCCGCCAAAGACGCGCAGCATGTGGTGGAGTACCGGTCCCAAATCCAAAGAGAAGAGAAGAGAGAAGAGCTGCACGTTCTCACGGTTAATCTTGCCGTCTCGAAGCTCTTCCATTGTATTTTGACTCCAACGCCGACTGTTCTCACCCCCCCCCCCAACATTCTCGTACACTATTTTACAGAAAAACCAGAACGAACTCAGCTCTCCTCACCCCACTATGGACCAGGTCGTTCTCACCGCCCTAGATGGGGCATTTCCCCATAAGGTTCCATCGTGAGTGCTCCTGGCATCGTGTAGCGCACCCCATTCTCAGTCACCACTTCATAATATGTATATTACGGGCTTTGCACTGGGACTTCTCAGCTTTTTGACCCACCCCTTACTCATCCCTTCCTACTTCGCGATTCTTTCCATTGTCGTCCTCATCGCCCAAGCCATCGTCTCGTCTGGTCCAGTTCGAAGGCTTCGTGGCGAAGACGCGCCAGTGGCCGCTACCCGCGCCGAGTCCGACGTCACAGTGAGCGCCACTCGGGCAGGATTCGTGTCGGCTGTCAAGGACCATGTCGAAAAATCAGGGGGATCGATCATCTTCATTTTCCACGTTTCGCGCCTCGTCGTCATTCTCACACTCCTCGGCCTCGCAATATTCAACTTCGTGCAAGGAGAGGGTCAGCAGCACATCTCCCCATCGTCTGCAGTAAGCACACTCAATGGTAGGAGGCACGAGGGCAAGCACCGTTCTGGTGGTGGCTCGCTCACCAAATGCGAGTGGCTCGATCTCATACTTTGTCTAACCTATGTGCGTCATCTCAGCCATCGATGTTTTCTTTCTCACTCAGGTCATAACCTGACGCAGCTGTATGCGGCCTTTTTGGGATTGATGACTCTGACCGCCCGGAGAGTCCGCGCATCGGTTGCTTCGTTCCATCTCTCCTCACTCTTGCTTGGCACCTTCTCCGTCTACGCTTACCGCAACATCTGGCCACTGCTCACTTTCACCTTGTCACCCGTGGATGCATGGGAAGGCCCTTTGCTATGGGTCAAAATTGGCCTTCTGGCCTTCGCGGCCATCGTGATCCCTCTGCTCGTCCCGTACCAGTATATCCCGATTGATCCCAAGGCCAGTTTGTCGCTTACCATATCATACTTTTCGATCTCTGACTCCGGTTTCAGGATCCCCAGCAGGTCATCAACCCTGAACAGACTGCCTCGCTTCTATCTATGGTGCTATATACGTTCCTTGATCCTATCGTCTTCTTGGCATATCGTGTTCCACATCTATCGCATGACATGCTACCACCACTTGCAGACTATGATTACACCAGGAATCTCGTGCAAAGGAGTTTCAAAGCAGGTTCACCTCAACCACTAGCACATATTTTTGCTAACACGGTATGCTAGCACTTGGATACATTTTCCGGCGGACCCAGGAGGCACATCTTCTGGGGAATCTTGGCGGTCTTCCGTCCGTTCTTTGTGTACTTTTAAGTATGCGCCGCTTATCCTCGATCTAGGCAGTGAATACATCCAACTAGCAATCTTCGTCGTCATTAAGGTCTTTTCGACCCTAATGGCACCCGTTGGGATGAATCAGCTCTTGCGGTACCCGTTTTTCTTGACGATCTCCACGGATACTTAGCGTGTCTCATTCAGCTACCTCGAAACCCGCGGAGAAGGTGCGGTGGTCCGTCCATGGGTCTGGGTAGCATATATTTTTCTGGGTCCTGCTCTCGGAACCATCGCATTCCAATACTACTTTTTCATCGCGGTCAGTGAGAGGGGATACTTACTATGCCAAGGTCCTCATACGTCGACTGTGTTTTTAGTCGGGTACTCTCGTGCGAGTCACTGCCATCGTCACGCAACTCGTTTTTGAGCACGCCCTACGCATCCGCGTGAAAGCCGAGACCTTGTCTTCCCCGGAAGCCACGCCCAATGCCACTCCCGAGGTTGGCAGTGAAGCCACAACACCGGATAGTGGGTCAATAGTCGAGACCAATACCGTATCCGAGGAAGCGGGCGGGAGTAGTGAGGAGACTCGGAGCGAGCAATCGACGATCGCAGGGTCGAGCGTCAAGGGCAAGCGAAAGGAGGAAGCCCCCAGATCCGACAGTGGTAGCGAGGATGGCGAGGAACCGGGGGATTCGCGTAATCTGGTGGGAAAGATGAACAACCTGATTTCGACTGATCTGGAGAACATTGTCGAAGGACGGGATTTCCTACTCCTTAGTTTGTCATCTTATCTCCTGCCCTGCTGCCCGCAGACTCATCTTTGTTGACAAAACATTCTCCTTAGTTTTATATTTTCCGCTGCAGGTTGTGATATGCATCTGGTTCTTGTATGACATTCTTGGCTGGAGTACATTCGTCGGGATGGCCGTGATGATTACCCTCTTCCCAATTCTGGGCATCGTTGCAGGAAAGATTCAAAAAGTACAGAAGGAAGCCGTGAAGCGTGTGAGTATCTTGCCTTCTCGATGACTTGACGTCGGGATTTACTTCGTGGTTAGACGGATGCGCGTGTCCAAGCTGCTACTGAAAGTGAGGTCGCAGAGACAAGCCTACGTTGTGTGGACGCTGACGAGCCTCGACCGCAGCTATGGGGGTTTTGCGTATGATCAAGCTATTTGGTTGGGAGCCTAAGATCACCGCACGGCTAGCTGAGAAGAGGGAGCAAGAGCTGCAGTACATCAAGTTGCGCCAGATTTTGCATATGGTCATCGTAGTTATCAAGTGGGTGTTTCCAGTTTCTCTCCTGATCCCTCTAACGTAGACATCTAGCTTTTTTATACCAGTCATCACAGTGCGTCGCCTCGTCCTGTGAGTTCCCACTGATGTGTTCTGACCGACACTCCGGGAAGATGGTCGTCACATACGTCACTTACGTGCGTGCACTTGACTTGGTCAGGCTAATGTCTGAACTGACCAGGTCCGCAGACCGCAATTATGAAGCGCGCACTTACCCGTAAATTTCGTGTTCCTCTCCGAGAGTGTGCTTATGCTGAATTTGTCTGCAGCATCGGCCATATATTCGTCCATGGCAGGTCAGTCTGAGGGTCTTCACTTGGTGATGGGACTCATCTTTTCCAGTGTTCGATCTTCTTAGCGGCCAGCTTCACGCAATATTCCAGATGATTCCTATGTTTATACAGGCGAGGGTCTCCCTCGATCGCGTGAACAATTTCTTGCATGATGTGAGTGATTCGCTGTTTGTGTCACTACTTGATATATAGAGCTCGTTTTGCAGACCGAGTTATTAGACGAGTTCTCGAATACCGATAAGGGCTCTGAGCGAGTGACGCTAACAGATGCGTCGCGCTTTGACCAGGACGTGATCGGCTTCCAAGATGCCAGTTTCACCTGGTCGAACGATGCCGCCGATGGCACGCTCACACCATCCCGCCGTCGGTTCACCCTCCGCGTGCAAGGGGAGCTGCTGTTTAAGCCTGGTTGCTTCAACCTGATCATCGGGCCGACCGGCTCCGGAAAGACGTCGTTGCTGATGGCATTGCTCGGCGAGATGCATTTCGTGCCGATGAGCCCCGACTCGTGGTATCATCTGCCAAGGCAAGGCGGGGTCAGCTACGCTGCACAGGAGTCATGGGTACAGAACGAAACTATCAGGGTGAGGACGATCAATGTAGTCACGCTTGGACATTTTGGTTCTAAGCAAAGAGCAGGATAATATCTTGTTTGGGGCCGCATATGACGAAGACAGATACAACAAAGGTAACTCGCTCTCACGGTCGTCACATTTGATACCTCAATTCGTTCAAGTCATTTACCAGTGTGGTTTGCAACGTGACCTCAGCTTGTTCGATGCAGGGGACAAGACCGAAGTCGGAGAGAAGGGTTTGACGTTGAGGTATCATAAAGAGGGCTCTTAGACGACGGCCCTTGCTGACTGAATTCGTTCATGTTGTAGCGGTGGCCAGAAGGCTCGAGTTACTCTCGCTCGGGCGGTCTACTCCTCATCTCAGATCCTCATCCTGGATGACGTTAGTGCTTTTCCTGCGGCATTCTCGTCCCCTTGGTTATTGACACCATTCTTGCAAAGGTCCTAGCCGCTCTAGATGTTCACACTGCTCGGTGGATCGTCGAGAAATGTTTCAATGGCGACTTGATTCGCGGAAGGACGATCTTACTCGTCGTAAGTCGCCTCTTACTACCCGCATATACCTATCGTTGTTCCCAACACACCGCAGACGCATAACGTCGCGATGGCTACTCCCCTCGCAGACTACGTCGTTTCTCTCGGAAAGGATGGTCGGATCGCGAGCCGTGGCTCGGTTTCAGACGCGCTCAAGAAGGACAAGATGTTAGCAAAGGAGCTTGCGGAGGGTACCCGCGCCATCAAGGACGATGAAAAGAAGATTGACTCGGAAGAGCCAGACGAGACGGTAAAGTCAGCGGACGGTAAGTTGATCTTGGCCGAGGAGATCTCTGAGGGAAACGTCAGCTGGGACGCAGGTGAGCCCACCATCCGACCTTTCCGCATTTCAGACGGTGAAGCTCACTGGTGTACCGCCCAACAAAATGAAGTCAAGCTGTTTATTAACGGGTTGGGAGGAACGCACCCAGTCCTGTTTTGGATACTGTTTCCCGTCTGCCTGTTTCTCTGCGACACCTTCATGACCGCGCAGATGTGGTTCATGGGTTATTGGGCCGAGCAATATGACATCTACCCACCGGAGCAGATTAATATCACTTTGTAAGGGTTCCGCTTCCACGATGCCGGTGATTTGATCATTATCTGGCTGATGACCTTCATTTCCAGCTACCTCATAGTTTATGGGCTTATCATACTCTCGGCAACGGCCAGCTACATGATGGGGTACGGCGTCTACGTGTTTGGCGCTTTAAGGGCCTCAAGGACCATCCACCGAACCCTGATCGAGTCTGTCCTGGGCACAACCCTGAGGTGCATCTCCAAATGTCCCCGGCTCCGGCATTTACTGATATGCTCTTCTGCTTTGCAGATGGCTGGACACGACCCCAACATCCCGGATAACCACTCGAGTCACGCAAGATATCCGCGCTCGTACGTGTTTCCACCTTCCCCCCGGGCTGAATGCACAATTCTCATCGACCCCCTTCTCTAGTGGATGGCCCTGTCGCCGATACATTTGCCTGGGCCATCGACATCTCAGGCGCCATGCTCATCAAGTTCATCGCTGTGGTGTACTTCACACCCGCGTTTTCTGTTCCTGGAATTTCTATCGCCGTCTTCGGCGGGTGGCTCGGCCGTGTCTACATGAAGGCCCAGATCGCAATCAAGCGCGAGATGAGCAATGCAAAGGCGCCCGTGCTAGGCCACTTTGGCGCCTCCGTCGCCGGACTCAGTATGTCTACTCCTTGTGATAGATGTGCTAGTATCGGTCTAACTCCACCTACAAGCATCTATCCGAGCATATGGCGCACACATTGCGTTCCGCGAAGAGTCGTACAGGCGGATCGATAGGTACTCGAGGGCTAGCCGGTCCTTCTGGAACATGAACAGGCAAGTCGAGTCCACCGAGTCACCTCTGCGATGCACAAGCGAGGACCTAATTGGGTTGACCTTACTGCAGATGGATCAACTCGCGTATCGACTTCCTGGGCGGGTTATTCGCTGCAAGTCTCGCGGCCTACCTGATCTACCGTACCGAATGAACGTTCCCTTCCCTCGGATACTGGATTCTCTCTTACAATGGCCAGTACGTCGCATATATTTAATATAACCTGCGATTGCCGATTAGCGTTCCCAGTTGGATTCAGCAGCCTGATTCTCTGGTGGGTGCGCAATCTCAACGAATTTGAAGTCAGCAGTGAGGACTCTCTACTTTGCGTAACTTTCCTTCGTATATCTGATGATTTTATAGGCAACAGGTGAAGAGAGAATTTTATTTTTCTAAGTAGGTGTGCGATTAGATGCTTATTGGCGCTACATACAGCTTGGAGCGTATGCACTCGTACATCAACGCGGAACAGGAGCCAAAGCCGACTGAGCAGGGCATCCCACCGGCATACTGGCCCGCGAGCGGAGATCTTAGGGTCGAGAAGCTCTCTGCGCGTTATTCTCATGTACGTGACATGTCGGTTCCCGCGATGCGCATCGGTGCTACTAGTATTGAACGCCACCTTGTCATCAGGATGGGCCGAAGGTTCTCCACGACATATCTTTCCACATCAAATCCGGTGAACGCGTCGGTGTTGGTGAGTGCTTATAGTCGTATCTTAGGTGCGGCTATTGATCAGCGTAACAGTCGGCCGCACGGGAAGCGGCAAGGTGACCGTTCTCAGCTTGATCGTTTGTTGAAGCGGCCTGCTAAAAAACTCATCAGAGCTCTCTGACATTGTCGCTACTCCGGTGCATATTCACGGAGGGTAGCGTGTATTACGACGGTCAACTTACGAGCTCGATCAACTTGGATGCGCTCCGCTCGAACATCACCATCATACCCCAAATCGTCAGGACATCCGCCACTTCTCTCTTATCTCTGACTAAACTTGTTTTTATCATGTAGCCCGAATTGCTGAGCGGCTCGCTGCGAGAGAACCTCGACCCATTCTCGCAATACGACGACGCAGCGCTGAACAGCGCGCTGCACGCCTCGGGGCTCTTCTCCTTACAGAGCGACGACACGGATGGTCGTCTCACGCTCGATAGCCAGATTGCTAGTGGCGGGGGTAATCTCTCTGTCGGACAACGACAGATATTGGCGCTCGCGCGTGCGATAGTACGCGGTAGCAAGCTACTCATTCTCGACGAGGGTGCGCGTTTTTCGCTCGCCTTCTTCTGTGTCGGCTTTGACTGATCCTTTCCTTTTTCTGCTTGCAGCGACGTCTGCTATTGGTAACGTTCTTGCTGTTTGACCTTTGGGAGGCGAGGCGATGCTGACGTAGCACGTGGCGCAGATTACAAGACGGATACGATCATACAGACATCTCTCCGAACTGAGCTTACAGGGGACGTAACGCTAATCACGGTCGCGCATCGTCTACAAACAATCATCGACGCCGACAAAGTTGTAAGTTACCCTTCCTCTCCCCACGCCAGAGACACAGGCTAAAGAAAACAAAATAGATGGTCCTGGATGCAGGTCGAATTGTGAGTTTCTCCCCTCACCTCCTCTTGAACTGAAAAATATTAAAATTCAATAAAAGGTCGAATTTGACAAGCCGAGCGAACTCCTTAAATTGGAGAACGGTAGGTTTCGATCGTTGGTTGACGAGAGCGGGGACAAAGACCTGCTTTACTCGATGGCTTCCTCGGCCAGCAAGGCACAATATGGAGGGCTATAACGATGGCGACAAATACGACATGAAAGATAAAGAAGAATGCATCCATCTACCACTCGTTATCTCACATTTTCCATAGAGTGGAAAGCTTGGTGGAAAGTGTTCAGTATTTTTTAAGCGATAAGCACGTGTACATATACGGTAACTGCCGAAATTGCGAGATATTGAGGCGCAGCGCAGAGCAAGCGTGAACTCCTATTCTACTGTATGGGAACTCACGTCCTCGAACTCAGGCACGTGCCGCGGGTACCAAGAGTGCTGCAGATTTCTTATTTCCATCGGGAATGGGTAGGGCAGGAACTAGAATTGTCGCACTCGCACTGAGCCCCCTCGTGCGCAAATACACCACCACGGACTTCCCCGCGCTTCTGCGCAAGAACCTCCTCTCCGCCTCCGCCACCGTCATTCTGACAGCTCTCGATGGGCTCGCTGCGCCGGGTCAACGTGCGCGCTGCTGATGTACCGGACATTCCGTTCGTCGTGGACTGCGTCTACCACCCGGCGCTAGTACGCCCTCTAGTTCATAATGCCGACTAGTCGCGATGGCGCTGCACGTCGCTATCGTGGGGATCGCGCTAGGGTGGCTGGTATTGAAGACTTGTTGGGTGAGCGCTGGGGGATGTTGGTCGGCTGGTGCGAGACGTGAAGCCGTCTGAATCATTCTTGCACAAAGATGCGGTACTGCTAACGTGTCCTCTGGCGCGTGTGGTTCTATTTATTTGAGGGAGTGTGTAGGATACGTCCACCTATGACTGGTTCCTTGACGATACCGTGAGCGAAAAAGAGAATCCGGTATTAACCGTGAAAGTCGTCGACCAACACGATCTTGTTTCAGGAGGGGCCGTGACTTGGCCCAGCGAGCCAGCACGGCACTCAGCGACACCCGCGTTTTGGAATAATCGTCGTTTTGTCACTCAGTTCAGCTATAAGACGGACAGTATCTACGCGAATAAAGATACAGTACGCCAATGAGCCTTGCAGAATTTGCGAGCAGGCTCACTACATGCCAGTGACTCGGAGGTCCAGCTGACGTACGCATATGTGTCTCGTGTTTCCCCTCCCACTGGTATTTGCCTGTGAATTCGACATTACTAACAACCTTTCGGTCAACAGTCACGCAAACTACTACCATATCCCTACCTACCCACTATCTGTTTAATTCCCGTGACTTGAGAAGTTGAGAGGAGAAAATGTATTACAGTATGAGCATGTGCATAGGAACAACCGAGTACCGATTGACTGGTGAGCTCGAACCGAGACTGCGAGTGTGAACAACCAATCCTCGTAACTTGAGCGCAACCTTTCCTGCAGAGGTACCCTATTATTAATGTCGAGATCTCAGACATTATGCCTGTCTGCCTCGACCTGAAACCACTCACCGCACTCGGATCTCCCTGAGAAAATCGCGAGCTGACGGTTTTGAAAAGAATAATTGTACTGTAATTCTGGGCCTAGCCATGAGGTGGGGCTGTACAGGCGGTGGCGGCCGTCAACGCGTCAACTGCTAAACTATTCTGGCGCGCTCGTGCCATCTCACTTCTGCTAGTGTCATACCCTCAGACGCCTACAGTATTATCGCTGCTGCTATGTCTCAGACACCTCCCGTAGCTTCCTTTTCTTCAAATTTCCAGGCCATCTTCTACACTTCCCTGAAAACTTATGGAAAGAAGACGAAGAAAGATCTTCTCGCGCATCCGTTGATGGCCCAGTTGCAAGCCTGTAACTCTTCCACCGACATCCTGGCCGTCCTACGCACTCAAATACAACATGTCGATCAATCTACGTCTGGCGATGACAAATTGACAAGATGGTTGAACCCGACTGTCAATGTCCTTTATGCGTTGTCCTCGGCGCTTGGCGAGGGCGTCGGACTGGTGAATCCCGTTCCGACATCCTTCTACGATCTACTACCCTCTGATATCACACATCTAGGTGTTCTCGCCCGCGAAAGTGATTTTCGCTGGAGCCGGGGTACTTCTCCTGGTAAATACTGTTCTAGATATCCCTACTCGGACTATTCTGATACGAAACCTACACAGGCGGCAAAGGATGTTGTTGCGAGCCAAGATGCGCTCATCGATATCTTCGAGCGCATTGAGAGCTTCTTCATACGGCTTGAGACATATACTGAGGTGCCGATGACAGAGGCGATGAGGGATGTCGTCGTGATGATAATGGTCGAGGTACTTGGAATTTTTGGGATTGTGACGAAGGAGATAAAGCAAGGACGAGCGAGTGAGTCGATCCCTACTCCCGCGTTGCCTGTCGCTAATAGATATTCAGAGAAATATCTGAGGAGATTAATCGGAAGGAGGGATGTCGAGGACGCGCTGGTCAGACTGGATAGATTGACGCAGCAGGAGGTGCAGATGGCGATTGTGCAGGTGCTGAAAGTCGCACACGATGTCAAGAACGGAGTAGAGACCGTTGGCGAGCAAGTACAGGGCGTCGATGAAAAAGTAATGGGCGTTGATGACAGAGTAAAGGGAGTCGACGACAGAGTAAAAGGAGTCGATGAAAAAGTAAAAGGCGTCGACGACAAGGTCAACCTGGCTGTTGAGGGTACGTCTATCACGTTAGCTACTCCGAGTCACAAGTACCATTGTAAACCCATATACGATAGATGGCAAGGTAGTCAAAGTGACGACATTGGAAACGAAAGCTCTGGTGTTACAGACAGCAAACAATATCGACGAAGAAAAGCGTTCGTGGTTCTATGGCCCCGCTGCTCTTGCTGGCTGAGACTAAAATTTCACAACAGGGAGCCGGGTACGGAAAGACCACCGAGCGTGGCTGTCTCCGCCGGACCCGTCCACTAATCAAAATATCGCGTCCACCGCTCAACATGAAGGCACAGCAACATGGTTCTTCCAGGGAAGTATATTCTTGAAATGGAAGTCCAAGACCACCACATCCTTGTTGTGGATCCACGGGAAACGTGCGCCTTTCTCTCCCTTCACGTCCTCTCACATATCGATCGCCTCGAATCATTGTAGCGGGTTCAGGGAAGAGCATCCTTTGGTGCGTTATCTATTTGTCGAGTTCACCCCGAATTTACAAGCCCAACTAGCTCCGCAATCATCCAAGACATAATGGCGTTGCGCGAGGCCGGACTAGCATCAATGGCGTATTTTTATTTCGACTTTAAGGACACCGATAAACAAAGCCTCCGCAACTTGCTTCCTTCGATTCTTACACAGCTCTCCTCTCGTTCCGACAGTTGTTGCGACATACTCTCCCGCGTTTATAAGGCGCACGACGATGGCGCGCATAAGCCCAGCACCAGTACGCTAATTGCGTGTCTCAAAGAGATGCTCCAGCTACCTGGCCAAGGCCCAATCTACATCATATTGGACGCGCTAGATGAATGTCCAAATACATCTGGAATCCCACCCGCCCGCAAACAAGTCCTTGATCTCATACAGGACATTGTCGGCCTCCAGTTCTCAAACCTTCATATATGTGTCACCAGCCGTCCGGAGATCGACATCCGAGCTGCACTTGAGCCCCTAGCGTTTCACTCGGTCTCGATTCACGAACAAGGTGGACAAACGAAGGATATTGAAGACTATATCAGATCTGTTGTTTACGCGGACTCAGCTATGGCCATGAGGAGATGGAGGGACAAGGACAAAGAGCTGGTCGTTGAGACGCTCACGGAGAAAGCCGATGGAATGTAAGAGCGCGTAAGGATGCCGATGACACATTCTGATTATCTGACAGGTTCCGTTGGGTTTTCTGTCAACTGGAAGTGTTGCAACATTGTCTCCCGCAAAGCATCCGGCGAACGCTTAACGAATTGCCGAAATCATTGGACGAGACATATGAGCGGGTGTTGAAGGAAATCAGCATGACCAACCGAGACCATGCTCATCGTCTCTTACAATGTCTCACTGCGGCTACTCGCCCCCTACGCGTCGAAGAGCTAGCAGAAATACTTGCGCTCGACTTTGGTGAAGCCGAAGGAGCGACGCCGAAGCTGAACGAGGACTGGCGGTGGGAGGATCGGCAACAAGCTGTTCTATCTACTTGCTCCAGTTTGATCACCCAAGTCGACGATGGGGATTCCCGGGTCATTCAGTTTACTCATTTTTCGGTCAAGGAATTCTTGACTTCCGATCGGCTTTCCACTTCTAATGGAGATGCTTCGTACTTTCATATCATTCCCGAGCCTGCACACACGACTCTTGCTCAGGCTTGCGTTTGTACTCTACTCCAGTTAGACGGCAGCGCCGGCGATAACCAGGTCGAAGATAGGTTTCCGTTGGCGGGATATGCCAGTTGCCATTGGATGGAGCACGCGCGACTCGGAAATGTGTCGTCACGCATAGAAGATGAGATGCGGCGTCTTTTTGACTCGGCCAGGCCACATTTTGCCGCGTGGCTCCAGTTGTACGACATCGACAGACGCTGGATTCAGTTCGGTGACGACCCTAAACTTCGTGGATCTCCACTGTATTATGCTTCGTTGTGCGGGTTTCGTGACCTGGCGGCGCACATCATCGTCGAGCATCCCGAACAAGTGAACGCAAGGGGTGGTTATAATCACAGTCCATTGGCGGCGGCATTGCACAAGAGACACTTCAAGATTGCGGAGCTATTACACCAGCACGGTGCGGCCGTGGATGTCACCGAAGACCAATTTAATCGGACTCCTCTACATGCTGCATCGAAGGACGGACTTATCGATGTCACGCGGTGGCTACTCGATCACGGTGCAGATGCAAACGCACAGCAGCAAAGCAATCGATGGACTCCAATTCATTTAGCTGCAAATAATGGACGCCTAGAAATCGTTCGGATGTTACTGGGCCAAAGCGTACGGATCGACCCTACGAGCGACAAAGGTCATACACCATTGCACCGGGCATCCAAGCGTGGTTACGTGGAGATAGTGAGGATATTACTCCAACATGGGGCAGACATCAGCGCACAAGATGAGGACCACTCTACGCCATTACATCGCGCATCGTTCAATGGGAGTCTCGAGGTCGTGTGTCTGCTTCTTGACCATGGTGTGAACGCAGAAGCCAAGAAGACGGACGGAAGAACCCCATTGCATGAGGCGTCGTCCAACGGCGGAACAGAGACCGTGCGCTTGCTGCTCGACCGCGGCGCGAACGCAAATGCTGAGGACAACGATGGATGGACTCCGTTGCACCTAGCTTTATCCAAGGGCGAAACCGAGACTGTGCGCTTGCTGCTCGACCGTGGCGCGAGTGCGAATGCCAAGAGGAAGGGCGGATGGACCCCATTGCACTTGGCGTCGGCCAAGGACGAAACAGAGATCGTACGCTTGCTGCTCGACCACGGCGCGGACGCAAATGCAGAAGACGTGGAAGGATGGACTCCGTTGCACTTAGCGTCGTCCGGGGGCGGAACAGAGATCGTGCGCCTGCTTCTCGACCGTGGTGCGAACTCAGAGGCCAAGAAAAAGGACGGAAGAACCCCATTGCACGAGGCGTCATCCATAGGCAAAGTAGAGGTCGTACACTTGCTGCTCGACCGCGACGCGAACGCAAATGCCGAGGATAATGACGGGTGGACTCCGTTGCACGTAGCAGCATCCGAAGGCGAAACAGATATCGTGCTCTCGCTGCTCGATCGTGGTGCAAGTGCCGATGCCAAGAACAAGGCAGCAAGGATCCCATTCTAAGTGGCATCAGGAAACGGAAGGAAGACGCTCCTACAGATGGATACGGAGTACGGTGGGCAAGTAGGTAGAGTGTTATAAGTCACTCTACAAAGTCACCGTGATATTATGGGGGGTCTCTCAGGCTTCTGCGGGTTTTCACATAGTCACACAGTGGAATGTGATACACATTCCTACTGTATTAAGTTGTAACGACACAGTAATAATGGGAAACGAATGGCCAACGTTACGAGGGTCATTTGGAGCAGGGTACATTCATGGCGAGCAATTGGATCGCTATATTCTCTGTAAATGTTGAAGCTTGCGGCTCTTGTTGCGGCTTGCATGGCGGAACATCTTCTGAGGGACCAAACGTACCCTATGATGTTTACTTATTCGATCGACGAGACCTATAGGTGATACCTTATAAATTGTAAAGCAAAATTCGTCGCCCCCGGGAGTGCTGGCTAGAGCGAAGGGAGTGAAGCTACGTGAAGCCTTGAAGGCGGCCAGGTCCATCTTTACAGTAGGTGGTGACTCGGTGAGGAGTCCATTAACATGTTGAACTGATGGGAGTGTAAGGGCCAACCCAAATTGGTCAGTGGTGAGGCCAGTATTGGGCCAGTGAGAGGTGTTTATGATTTGGTATACATAAGTATGACATGTACAATACCCGGGTGGCATACACAATTATAATAATCGCATCTATCCACAATTATTCTTCCCCGGCGTCCAGGGAGCCTTGGTGCGAGCTGGGGATATCAGGAACGTGGACAGAGCTTCTCATTGGATTGTTGACGGGCGTGGGAAGGACGCGCGAGTACGCCAAGATTTCGCTCTTGCTCCGATCATCGGCACCCGCCGACGACGTACGGCGCATGATGGTCGTTCCAAATCCAAAGAGAAAAGAAGATAAGAGAAAGACAGTTGCACATGGGGGCCAATATCGTAGGTCTTCAGCTGTGTGGACACCTACTCTTGACCACAACTCTTTTTAAACCTCGACTAGTCCACTCTCGCCCGGTAAGAACAAAACCACAACAATGGACCAGGTCGTCCTCGCCTCCATCGATGAGATTTTGGCCAAAGAGGCTCTGCCGTGAGTACTCCTGGCATTATGTAGCGCAGTCGCACCCCATTCTCAGTCTCCATTGATATCTATGTTATGGGCTTTGCGCTTGTGTTCTCAGCTTTTGGACCCACCCACTCCTCATCCCGTCCTACCTCGCGCTCTTTTCCATCGTCGTCCTCCTCACCCAGGCCATATTCTCGTCCGGTCCAGTTCGAAGGCTTCGCGACGAAGACGCACCAGTAATCGCTGCCCGCGGCGAGTCCGGCGTCACCGCGAGCGTCACTCGGGAAGGTTTCGTGTCGGCTGTCAAGGACCATGTGGAAAAATCAGGGGGATCAATCATCCTCCTTTTCCAGGTTTTGCGCCTCGTCATCGTTCTCACACTCCTCGGCCTCGCAATATTCAGCTCCGTGCAAGAAGAAGGTCAGCAGCACATCTCCCCATCGTCTGCAGTAAGCGCGCTCGATCATTGGGGTAGGAGGCACGAGGGCAAGCACCGTTATGGCGGTCGCTCGCTCACTGAACGCGAGTGGCTCGATCTCACACTTTGTCTAACCTATGTGCGTCATCTCAGCCACCGAAGTTTTCCTTCTCACTCGAGTAATAACTTCATACAGCTGTATGCGGCCTTTTTGGGATTGATGACTCTGACCGCCCGGAGAGTCCGCGCGTCGGTTGCCTCGTTCCATCTCTCCTCACTCTTACTTGGCACCTTCTCCGTCTACGCTTACCGCAACATCTGGCCACTGCTCACTTTCACCTTGTCACCTGTCGATGCACGGGAAGGCGCTTTGCTATGGGTCAGAATTAGCCTTCTAGCGTTCGCAGCTATCGTGATCCCTCTGCTCGTCCCGTACCAGTATATCCCAATTGATCCCAAGGGCCAGTTTGTCGCTTACCATATCATACTTTTCGATCTCTGACTCCGGTTTCAGGATCCCCAGCAGGTCATCAACCCTGAACAGACTGCCTCGCTTCTATCTATGATGTTATATACGTTCCTTGATCCTATCGTCTTCTTGGCATATCGTGTTCCACATCTATCGCATGACATGCTACCACCACTTGCAGACTATGACTACACCAGGAATCTTGTACAAAGGAGTTTCAAAGCAGGTCCATCTCGGTTGTTAGCGCAAGTGTTTTGCTAACGCGGTTTGCTAGCACTTGGATACATTTTATGGCGGACCCAGGAGACACATTTTCTGGGGATTTATGGCGGTCTTCCGTCAGTTCTTCGTGCGTGTACTGTTCAAGTGATGCGTCGCTTATATTCCATCTAGGCCGTGAATACATCCAATTAGCAATCTTCGTCGTCATTAAGGTCTTTTCGACCCTAATGGCACCGGTTGGGATGAATCAACTCTTGCGGTACCCGTTTTTCGTGACGGTCGTTAGGTTATAATTAACGTGTTCCTTCCAGCTACCTCGAAACCCGCGGGGAAGGTGCTGTCGTCCGTCCATGGGTTTGGGTCACGTATCTTTTCCTTGGTCCTGCCCTCGGAACCATCGCTTTCCAGTGGTACATTTTCATCGCGGTCAGTGATCGGGGACAGTTAATATACGGAGTTCCTCATGTTCAACCTTGTTCTTAGACGGGTACTCTCGTGCGGGTTACTGCCATCGTCACACAACTCGTCTTTGAACACGCCCTGCGCATCCGCGTAAAAGCCGAGGCTTCGTCTTCCCCGGCGGCCACGCCCGACGCCACTCCCGAGGTTCGCAGTGAAGCCACGACGCCAGATAGCGGGTCAGTAATCGAGATCAATATCGTGTCCGAGGAGGCGGGCGGGAGCAGCGAGGAAACTCGGAGCGAGCAATCGACGATCGCGGGGTCGAGCATCAAGGGCAAGCAAAAGGAGGAAGCTCCCGGATCCGACAGCGGCAGGGAGAGTGATGACGAGCCGGGGGATTCGAGCAATCTGGTGGGAAAGATGAACAACCTGGTGTCGGCTGATCTGGAGAACATTATCGACGGACGGGATTTCTTGCTCCTCAGTTTGTCGTTTTCACTCATCCCTGCCCTATGCCCGCGGGGCTCATCTTTGTTGACGAAAACTTTCTCAGTTTTATATTCTCCGCTGCAAATCGTGATTTGCGTCTGGTTCTTGTATAACATTCTTGGTTGGAGTGCATTCGTCGGGATGGTCGTGATGGTCGCCCTTTTCCCAATCCCGGGCACCGTTGCAGGAAAAATACAAAAAATACAAAGGGAGACCGCGAAGCGTGTGAGTAGCCGCCTTATCAACGTCTTGGCGTCGGGATTTACATCGCGGTTAGACGGATGCGCGTGTCCAAGCTGCCACCGAAAGTGAGGTCGCAGACACAAGTATATGTTGTGCAGGCGCTGACGAGCCTCGATTTCAGCTATGGGAATTTTGCGCATGATCAAGCTGTTTGGTTGGGAGCCTAAGATCGACGCGCGGCTAGCCGAGAAGAGGGAGCAGGAGCTGCAGTACATCAAATTGCGCCAGATTTTGATCGTGATCAACGGAAATATCAAGTGGGTCCTCCCAGCTTCTCTCCTGATCCCTCTAACGTGGAAATCTAGCTTTTTCATACCTGTCATCACAGTGCGTCGCCTCGCCCTGAGTGCCTGCTGATTTGTTCTGACTGACACTCTGGGAAGATGGTCGTCACATACGTCACTTACGTGCGTGCACTTCACCCGCTCAGGCTAATGTCTGAACTGACCAGATCCGAAGACTGCGATTATGAAGCGCGCACTTACCCGTAATTTCGTGTTCCTTTCTGGAAGGAGGCCTGTTCTGAATTTGTCTGCAGCATCGGCCGTATTTTCGTCCATGGCAGGTCAGTCTCAGGACCTTCCCTGATGGCGTGGATGGTGATGGGACTCATCTTTTCCAGCATTCGATCTTATCCGCGACCAGCTTCAATCAGTATTCTGGATGATTCCTACGTTTATACGGGCGAGGGTCTCCCTCGATCGCGTGAACGATTTCTTGCATCATGTGAGCGAATCACTTTCTGTGCCACTACTTGATATATTGAGCTCTTCGCCAGACCGAGTTGCTAGACCAGTTCGCAGATGTTGAGAAGGGCTCTAAGCGAGTGATGCCAACAGATGCGTCACACTTCGACAAGGGCGTGATCGGCTTCCAGAATGCCAGCTTCACTTGGTCTAATGACCACGCCGATGGCACGCTGACGCCATCCCGGCGCCGGTTCACCCTGCGCGTGCATGGCGAGCTGCTGTTTAAGCGTGGTTGCTTCAACCTGATCATCGGGCCGACCGGCTCCGGCAAGACGTCGTTGCTAATGGCACTGCTTGGCGAGATGCATTTCGTGCCGATAAGCCCCGACTCGTGGTATCATCTGCCAAGGCAAGGCGGGGTCAGCTACGCTGCACAGGAGTCATGGGTACAGAATGAGACCATCAGGGTGAGGATGACCAACGTAGTCGCGCTTGCACATTTTGGTTCTAAGTGAAGAGCAGGATAATATATTGTTTGGGGCCGCATATGACGAGGAAAGATACAACAAAGGTAATTTTTTCTGACAGTCATCACACCTAAGTTACTGATACTTCAATCGTTTCAAGTCATTTACCAGTGTGGTTTGCAGCATGATCTCAGTTTGTTCGATGCAGGGGACAAGACCGAAGTTGGAGAGAAGGGTTTGACATTGAGGTATCATCAATGGCGGACATTTACGCGACGCGAACATTGCTGACTGAATTCGTTCATGTTGTAGCGGTGGTCAGAAGGCTCGAGTCACTCTCGCTCGCGCGGTCTACTCTTCGTCTCAGATCCTCATCCTGGATGACGTTAGTGCTTTTCCTGCGGCATTCTCGTCCCCCTGGTTATCGACATCATTCTTCGAAAGGTTCTAGCCGCTCTGGATGTTCACACTGCGCGGTGGATCGTCGAGAAGTGCTTCAAAGGTGACTTGATTCGCGGAAGAACCATCTTACTCGTCGTAAGTCGCCCCTTGCTACCCGCATGCACCTATCGTTATTCCCAACATACGGCAGACGCACAACATCGCGATGGCTAGCCCCCTCGCGGACTACGTCGTTTTTCTCGGCAAGGATGGTCGGATCGCTAGTCGGGGCTCAATTTCAGACGCGCTCAAGAAAGACAAGGCACTGGAAAAGGAGCTCCCCGAGAGCATCCGCGTCATTGAGGACAACGAGAAAAATATAGACTTGGAGGAGCCCAACGAGACGGCGAAGTCAGCGGACGGGAAGCTGATTTTGGCCGAGGAGATCGCTGAGGGGAACGTCAGCTGGGACGCAGGTGAGCGCGCCGTCCAACATTTGCACGACGAAGTTCACCTTGTACCTCTCAACAAAAATGAAGTCAGGTTGTTTATTAACGGTTTGGGAGGGGCGCACCCAGTCCTGTTTTGGATAGTATATGCCGCCGGCATGTTGCTTTTCTCCACCCTCATGACTGTGCAGACGTGGTTCATGGGTTACTGGGCTGAGCAATATGACATCTACCCACCGGATCAGGTCAATATTACTTTGTAAGTTCAGCTTTCACAATGCCGGTGGTTTGACCATCCTCTGGCTAATGACTATTGGCCCTTCGTTTCCAGCTACCTCATAGTCTACGGGCTTATCTTGCTCATGGCGACGGGCAGCTACACTGCGGGGTTCGCTGTCTACACCTTTGGTGCTTTAAGGGCCTCAAGGACCATCCACCGGATCTTGATCGATTCTGTCCTGAGTACATCCCTGAGGTGCATCTCCAAATGCCAGTGCTCCGACACGGGCTTCTACTGATAAGCCCTTCTGCTTTGCAGATGGCTGGACACAACCCCAACATCCCGGATCATCACTCGAGTCACGCAGGATATCCGCGCTCGTACGTGTTTCCGCCTTCCTCCCAGGCGGGAAGCACATCCTCCATAATCCGCTTTCTCTAGTGGATGGCCCACTCCCCGACACATTTTTCTGGGTCGTGGACATCTCAGCCGGCATGCTCATCAAGTTCATCGCTGTGGTGTACTTCACACCGGTGTTCTCTGTGCCCGGAATCGCCATCGCCGTCCTTGGCGGGTGGCTCGGCCGTGTCTACATGAAGGCCCAAATCGCGATCAAGCGCGAGATGAGTAATGCAAAGGCACCCGTGCTAGGCCATTTTGGCGCGTCCGTCGCCGGACTCGGTACGTCTGCTCCTCGTGATGGATGTGCTTTTGGTCTAACTCCACCTTTCCCAAGTATCCATCCGGGCATATGGCGCTCAGCTTGCGTTCCGCGAAGAGTCGTACAGGCGGATCGATAAGTACTCGAGGGCCAACCGGTCCTTCTGGAACATGAACAGGCAGGTCGAGTCCACCAGCTCGCCTCCGCGATGCACGGCGAGGACCTAATTGGGTTGACCCTACTGCAGGTGGATCAACTTGCGTATCGACTTCCTAGGCGGGCTGTTCGCCGCAAGCCTCGCAGCCTACCTGATCTACCTACCAAATGAACGTTCCCTTCCCTCGGATACTGGATTCTCTCTTACCATGGCCAGTACGTTGCATATATTTAATATAACCAGCGATCCCTGATTAGGGTTCCTAGTTGGATTCAGTGGCCTGATTCTCTGGTGGGTGCGCAATCTCAACGAATTTGAAGTCAGCAGTGAGGACTCTTTACTCTGCGTAACTTTCCTTCGTATATCTGATGATTTTATCAGGCAACAGGTGAAGCCTTTTTTAAGGTGCGCGAAGAGACGCTCATTGGCGCTGTATACAGCTTGGAGCGTATACACTCGTACATCAATGCAGAACAGGAGCCAAAGCCGACTGAGCAGGGTATCCCCCCTGCATACTGGCCCGCGAGCGGAGACCTTAGGGTCGAGAATCTCTCTGCCCGTTATTCTCATGTACGTGACATGCCGGTTCCCGCGATGCGCATCCAGTGCTACTAGTACTGAACGCCACCTTGTCATCAGGATGGGCCGAAGGTTCTCCACGACATATCTTTCCACATCAAACCCGGTGAACGCGTGGGTGTTGGTGGGTGCCTAAGGTCGTATCTTAGGTAGCGGCTATTAATCAACAGAACAGTCGGCCGCACGGGAAGCGGCAAGGTACCCCTTCTCTACTTGGTCCTTTGTTGAAGCGGCTTCCTAAAAGACTCTTCAGAGCTCTCTGACATTGTCGCTACTCCGGTGCATATTCACGGAGGGTAGCGTGTATTACGACGGCAGACTCACGAGCTCGATCAACCTGGATGCGCTCCGCTCGAGCATCACTATTATACCCCAAGTCGTGAGGACGTCCACCACTTCTCTCCATTCCCTAACGAAAGTCGTTTGTTTCACGTAGCCCGAATTACTGAGCGGCTCGCTGCGAGAGAACATCGACCCGTTCTCGCAATACGACGACGCAACGCTGAACAGCGCGCTGCACGCCTCGGGACTCTTCTCTCTACAGAGCGACGACGAGGATGGTCGTCTTGCGCTCGATAGCCACATTGCTAGCGGCGGGGGCAATCTCTCCGTTGGCCAGCGGCAGATATTGGCGCTCGCACGTGCGATCGTACGTGGGAGCAAGCTACTCATTCTCGATGAAGGTGCGGGTTTTCCCTCACCCTCTTCTATTGGCTAATTCTTTTCGCTTTCAGCGACATCTGCTATCGGTACGTCTTCCCTTTTGTCTTTTGGGAGGCAGGGTGATGTTGACGTAGCACGTGGCGCAGATTACAAGACGGATACGATCATACAGACATCTCTCCGGACCGAGCTCAAAGGGGACGTAACACTAATCACTGTCGCGCATCGTCTGCAAACAATCATCGACGCCGATAAAGTTGTAAGTCACCATTTCTCTCCCCACACAGTGGATATGAGCTTAAGAAAAAAACAGATGGTTCTAGACGCAGGTCGAATTGTGAGTTTCTCCTCTCACCTCTGCTCAGACTTCGAGTTGGACATATTAAAATACAATGAAAGGTCGAATTTGACAAGCCCAGCGAACTCCTGAAATTGGAGAACGGAAGGTTTCGTTCGTTGGTCGACGAGAGCGGGGATAGGGAGCTGCTTTACTCAATTGCTTCCTCGGCCGGCAAGGCACAACATTGAGAGACTACCACGACACCGACGACAACGCGTAAAAGATGAAGAGGAAACACCTATGTACCACTTGTTATCTCACAGTTTCTATAGAGTGCGGGAAAAGTAGCTGAGTGCCCTTACATGTAGACAAACTAGCTCACGAAAAATACTTTTTCCCGCCTCCCTGAGCGCCACTCCTTTTCATCCATGTTGGTGGGCCAATGGCAGCGCGCTCGAGGCCGATGACGTCAACGACCTTGAAACACGAGTATCAGTGTAACATTGCTTTGTAGCGCGTGACCGTCGACCCATCGGTGAGGCGAAGCGTAAAGATTATCATGGAGAGAGAATAAGAAACAGGAAACATGGAGACAGAGGCGCGGGCGCAGACGGAAGTCGTTAACGAGAGAGAAAAGCAGTTCGTTTTGAACAATTGACCATAGAGTATATAGCCTCAGCGTCCAGTCTTCGTCTGTGGGGAAGTATACTAGTTTGTTTTCTGGTTGAAATCCGTTGAATTCTTCGCACTTCCTACGGAATTCTGGGCATTCACGGTCCCAGCTCGCGTGCAAATCCGTTTTTCAGGATACGCAGAATCTTTTGGTCTCGTCAGTGCGTTCCCTCGTTTTGTGTTTGCTCTGCACGTACGTCGCGTGTGACATTCTGCTGCGTAATGGCCCCACTTACACCATTGCTTCGGTCCGAACTTGAGCTTTTTGGGGAAAGTACAGACGTTGCATACGTAGATGCCAGTGCCATCTCTAAGTGGCAGTAGTAGTAGTAAATGCTCTGTTAGCTTCTGCAGCTTAGATGAAGGAGAAAATTGCATGAGAAAATCATTGTTCCGTTGCACGTTTGTAGATGGGTGTGATCCATCTTGCTTTCTTGCCAGTGATCGATTTATTGATCCTCTTGTCTCGGGAATTCTGTTGGTCTACTCGATCTCCTGAAGGTGTGTGGGTTTGCTTGGTCGAACGTGATCGGGAATCTGGGAATCATCAGGTCGTTGGCCCCGTTGATGGGTACTCTCATCCAGCCAGCAGCCTCTTTTGTGTCGAATCGGATGATTATGCTGCCATTCTTCAGCTTCATTACCTCCTGGGTCTTAGTTCAGGGGCGTTATGTTGGCGAGGGATTTTTTGCTCTCTCTTTGATCTCGTGGGTGTTGAGGCACTGGCCTTCTCCCATGACGGAGCGGAGCATGCCGTGGAAAGGATGCATGAGCCGTCAGTACGTACTGCCAAGCCAAAGCTACTGTAACGTCGCTCTTCTACTATGATATGCATCATGATCGTTTTGGCGCCCGTTAACGACGTACCGGTTCCAAATCCAAGGAGATGAGAAGATAAGGGAGAGAAAGAGAGCGGCACGTGCTTGCCAATAGCTCTTCAGTTGTGCGCAAGGTTGTGTGGACCAGTCAAACTCTCTTACCTACTAGTACCGTCTTGGGTACCGTGACTATTGTTAGTCCAGATACACGCATAACTCTACATCAGCATTCGATGATAACGATCATTTTACCAATGGAAAGCCTACACTCTCTGCTACAAAACGGTGCCCTTGATCATACAAATATGCAGTAGTTAAAACACTCTAGAGAGAGTTTTTCGGGGGATTATTTTCGGACAAAGTGTTGCAACAGCTGTAATGATTAGTCATAGCGGAGAGTTGGTATTAGTTGGTTTTTTTTGGTTGTTGCATCACTAGACTAACAATAGTAGCCATCAACAACACACCTACACGCCATTTTGAACCATAACGAACTCAGCTCTCCTCACTGCACGATGGACCAGGTCGTCTTCACCCCCATCGATGATGCTTTGGCCCAAGAAGTTTCGTCGTGAGTGCTCCTGGCACCATGTAGCGCAGTCGCACCCCATTCTTAGTCGCCATTTCATAACATGTATTACGGGCTTTGCACTGGGGTTTCTCAGCTTTTTGACCCACCCCCTACTCATCCCTTCCTACTTCGCGATTCTTTCCATTGTCGTCCTCCTCGCACAGGCCATATTCTCATCTGGTCCAATTCGAAGACTTCGCGGCGAAGACACGCGAGTAATCGCTACCCGCGGCGATTCCGGCGTCGCCGTGGGCGCCACTCGGACAGGATTCGTGTCGACTGTCAAGGACCACATGGAAAAATCAGGGGGATCAATCATCTTCCTTTTCCAGGTTTTGCGCCTCGTCGTCGTTCTCACACTCCTCGGCCTCGCCATATTCAGCTCCGTGAACGAAGAGGGTCAGCAGCATGCCTTCTCCTCGTCTGCAGTAAGCGCACTCAATGGTAGGAGGCACCGTTATGGGCGTGGCTCGCTCACTGAACGCGAGTGGCTTGATCTCACGCTTTGTCTAACCTATGTGTGTCATCTCAGCCACCAAAAAGTTTGCTTTCTCACTCGACTAATGACTTCACACAGCTGTATGCGGCCTTTTTGGGATTAATGACTCTGACCGCCCGGAGAGTCCGCACGTCGGTTGCTTCGTTGCATCTCTCTTTACTCTTGCTTGGCACCTTCTCCGTCTACGCTTACCGCAACATCTGGCCACTGCTCACTTTCACCTTGTCACCTGTCGATGCATGCGAAGGTCCTTTACTGTGGGTCAGAATTGGCCTTCTAGCGTTCGCAGCTATCGTGATCCCTCTGCTCGTCCCGTACCAGTATATCCCAATTGATCCCAAGGCCAGTTTGTCGCTTACCATATCATACTTTTCGATCTCTGACTCCACTTGCAGGACCCCCAGCAGGCCATCAACCCTGAACAGACTGCCTCGCTTCTATCTATGATGTTATATACGTTCCTTGATCCTATCGTCTTCTTGGCATATCGTGTTCCACATCTATCGCATGACATGCTACCACCACTTGCAGACTATGACTACACCAGGAATCTTGTGCGAAGGAGTTTTAAAGCATGTTCACGTCGGTTACTAGCGCAAGTGTTTTGCTAACACGATTTACTAGCACTTGGATACATTTTCCGGCGGACCCAGGAGGCACATTTTCTGGGGAATCTTGGTGGTCTTCCGTCCGTTCTTTGTGTACTTTTAAGTGATGCGTCGCTTATATTCCATCTAGGCCGTGAATCCATCCAACTAGCCATCTTCGTCGCCGTTAAGGTCTTTTCCACCTTAATGGCACCATTTGGGATGAATCAACTCTTGCGGTACCCGTGTTTCTTGATGGTCTTTACGGATCACTTAGCTTGTCTCATTCAGCTACCTCGAAACACGTGGGGAAGGTGCAGTCATTCGTCCATGGGTTTGGGTAGCATGTATTTTTCTGGGTCCTGCTCTCGGAACCATCGCTTTTCAATGGTACAATTTCATCGCGGTCAGTAGTGATGGGGGATATTTACTATGCCAAGTTCCTCATGCATCGACCATGTTTCCAGACGGGTACTTTCGTGCGGGTCACTGCCATTGTCACGCAACTCGTGTTTGAGCACGCCCTGCGCATCCGCGTGAAAGTTGAGGCTTCGCAAGCCACTCCCGAGATTGGCAGTGAAGCCATGACATCGGATAGTGAGTCAGTAGTCGAGGTCAATATTGTATCCGAAGAAAGCGGGCTGGAGCGGGGAGGAGACTCGGAGCGAGCAATCGACGATCGCGGCGTCGAGCGTTAAGGGAGAGCGAAAGGATGAAGCTTCCGGATTCGACAGTGACGGGGCGGGGGGTTCAAGCAATCTGGTGGGAAAGATGAACAATTTGGTGTCGACCGATCTGGAGAACATTGTCGACGGACGGGATTTCTTGCTCCTCGGTTTGTCGTCTTCTCTCTTCCCCGACCTGTTTCCCGCAGGCACATCTTTGTTGACGAAAATTCTCCTTAGTTTTATATATTCCGCTGCAGATGGTGATTTACGTCTGGTTCTTGTATAGCGTTCTTGGCTGGAGTGTATTCGCCGGGATGGGTGTGATGGTTGCCCTTTTGCCAATCCCAGGCACCGTTGCAGGAAAAATACAAAAAATACAAAGGGAGACCGCGAAGCGTGTGAGTCTCCGCCTTCTTAATTTCCTGACGACGGGATTTACATCGCGGTTAGACGGATGCGCGTGTGCAAGCTGCTACAGAAAGTGATATCGCATACACGAGCCTACGCTGTGTGGACGCTGACGAGCCTCGATTTCAGCTATGGGAATTTTGCGCATGATCAAGCTGTTCGGCTGGGAACCGAAGATCGCGGCGCGACTGGCCGAGAAGAGGGACCAAGAGCTGCGGTACATCAAATTGCGCCAGATTTTGATCGTGATCAACGGAAATATCAAGTGGGTCCTCCCAGCTTCTCTCCTAATCCCTCTAACGAGGAAATCTAGCTTTTTCATCCCTGTCATCACAGTACGTCGCCTCGCCCTCTGAGTGCCTGCTAATTTGTTCTGACTGACATCCGGGAAGATGGTCGTCACATATGTCACTTACGTGCGTGCGCTTGACTCGCTCAAGCTAATGCCTGAACTGACCAGCTCCGCAGACTGCGATTATGAAGCGCGCGCTTACCCGTAATCTCGTGCTCCTTTCCAGAAGGGTGCTGTTCTGAATTTGTCTGCAGCATCGGCCGTATTTTCGTCCATGGCAGGTCAGTCTCAGGACCTCCACTGACGTCATGGGTGTGAAGGTGCTCATCTGTTTCAGTGTTTGATCTTATCCGCGACCAGCTTCAATCAATATTCTGGATGATTCCTATGTTTATACGGGCGAGGGTCTCCCTCGATCGCGTGAACGATTTCTTGCATCATGTGAGCGAATCCACTTTCTGTGTCACTACTTGATATATAGAACTCGTTTGGCAGACCGAGTTATTAGACGAGTTCGCGGATGCCGATAAGGGCTCTGAGCGAGTGATGCTAACAGATGCATCACGCTTCGACCAGGACGTGATCGGCTTCCAGAATGCCAGCTTCACTTGGGCGAATGACGACCCCGATGGCATGTTGGTGCCATCCCGGCGCCGGTTCACCTTGCGCGTGCATGGCGAACTGCTGTTTAAGCGTGGGTGCTTCAACCTGATCATCGGGCCGACCGGCTCCGGCAAGACGTCGTTGTTGATGGCGCTGCTTGGCGAGATGCATTTCGTGCCGATGAGCCCCGACTCTTGGTATCATCTGCCAAGGCAAGGCGGGGTCAGCTATGCTGCACAGGAGTCATGGGTACAGAATGAGACCATCAGGGTGAGGATGACCAACGTAGTCGCGCTTGCACATTTTGGTTCTAAGTGAAGAGCAGGATAATATATTGTTTGGGGCCGCATATGACGAGGAAAGATACAACAAAGGTAATTTTTTCTGACAGTCATCACACCTAAGTTACTGATGCTTCAGTTGTTTTCAAGTCATTTACCAGTGTGGTTTGCAGCATGATCTCAGTTTGTTCGATGCAGGGGACAGGACCGAAGTCGGAGAGAAGGGTTTGACATTGAGGTATCATAAAGAGCGCTCTTAGACGAGCGCTCTTGATGACTGAATTCGTTCATGTTGTAGCGGTGGTCAGAAGGCTCGAGTCACTCTTGCTCGCGCGGTCTACTCTTCGTCTCATATCCTCCTCCTGGATGATGTTGGTGTTTTTCCTGCGGTATTCTCGTCCCCCTGGTTATCGACATCATTCTTCGAAAGGTTCTAGCCGCTCTGGATGTTCACACTGCGCGGTGGATCGTCGAGAAGTGCTTCAAAGGTGACATAATCCGCGGAAGAACCATCTTACTCGTCGTAAGTCACCCATTTCCACTCGGATATACCTCTATGTGGTCGTTCCCAACACACCACAGACGCACAACGTCGCGATGGCTACCCCCCTCGCAGACTACGTCGTTTTGCTCGGAAAGGATGGTCGGATCGCTAGTCGTGGCTCGGTTTCAGACGCGCTCGAGAAGGACAAGGTGTTAGCAAAGGAGTTCGCGGAGGGAACCAGCGCCATCAAGGCCGACGAGAAGAAGATCAACTCGGAGAAGCCCGAAGAGACAGCTAAGCTAGCGGACGGGAAGCTGATCTTGGTTGAGGAGATCTCTGAGGGAAACGTCAGCTGGGACGCAGGTGAGCGCGCCGTCCAACCTTTCCCCATTTCGAACGGTGAAGTCCACCATGTACTCTCAACAACAATGAAGTCAAGTTGTTTATCAACGGGTTGGGGGGAGTGCACCCAGTCCTATTTGGATAGTATATGCCGCCGGCATGTTGCTTTTCTCCACCCTCATGACCGTGCAGACGTGGTTCATGGGCTACTGGGCCGAGCAATATAACATCTACCCACCGGAGCAGGTCAATATTACTTTGTAGGGTTCACCTTCACAATGCCGGTGGTTTGACCATCCTCTGGCTGATGACTATTCATTTACAGGCACACCACTGTCTACGTGCTTATCTTACTCGTGGCGACGGCAAGCTACACGATGGGGTTTGGTGTCTACATGTTTGGTGCTTTAAGGGCCTCAAGGACCATCCACCGAACCCTGATCGAGTCTGTCCTGGGCACAACCCTGAGGTGCATCTCCAAATGTTCCAGCACCGGCCTTTACTGATTGGCTCTTCTGCTTTGCAGATGGCTGGACACGACCCCAACATCCCGGATCATCACTCGAGTCACGCAGGATATCCGCGCTCGTACGTGTTTCCACCTTCCTCCCAGGTCGAATGCACATCCTTCATAACCCCTTGCTCAAGTGGACAGCCCACTCGCCGACGCATTTTTCTGGGCCATCGAAGTCTCAGTCGCCATGCTTCTCAAATTCGTCGCTGTGGTGTACCTCACACCTGGGTTTTCTGTTCCCGGAATCGCCGTCGCCGTCCTCGGCGCATGGCTCGGCCGTGTCTACATGAAGGCCCAGATCGCGATCAAGCGCGAGATGAGTAATGCAAAGGCACCCGTGCTAGGCCACTTTGGCGCGTCCGTCGCCGGACTCGGTACGTCTGCTCCTCGTGATGGATGTGCTGTTGGTCTAACTCCACCCCTCCCAAGTATCCATCCGGGCATATGGCGCCCAGCTTGCGTTCCGCGAAGAGTCGTACAGGCGGATCGATAAGTACTCGAGGGGCCAACCGGTCCTTCTGGAATATGAACAGGCAAGTCGAGTCCACCATGTCGCCTCTGCGATGCACAGAGAGTACCTAATTGCATTGGCCCTACTACAGATGGATCAACTTGCGTACCGACTTCCTAGGCGGACTGTTCGCTGCAAGCCTCGCAGCCTACCTGATCTACCTACCGAATGAACGTTCCCTTCCCTCGGATACTGGATTCTCTCTCACGATGGCCAGTACGCTGCATATATCTAATATAACCCGCGATCCCTGATTGAGGTTCCCAGTTGGATTTAGCAGCCTAATCCTCTGGTGGGTGCGCAATCTCAACAACTTTGAGGTCACCAGTGAGGACTCTCTATCTTGCGTGACGCTCCTTCGTATATCTGATGATTTTCTCAGCCAACAGGTGAAGAGCAAAATTTCTTTTCTGAGTAGGTGTGCGATTATGTGCTCATTTGCGCTACATACAGCTTGGAGCGTATACACTCGTACATCAACGCGGAACAGGAGCCAAAGCCGACTGAGCAGGGTACCCCCCTGCATACTGGCCCGCGAGCGGAGATCTTAGGGTCGAGAAGCTCTCTGCTCGCTATTCCCATGTACGTGACGTGACATGCCCCATCCCTATATCCCCCCTTCCCATATTCCCCTCCCTCATCCCTATATCCCCCCTCCCATATTCCCCTCCCCCATCCCCATATCCCCCTTCCTTATGTTCCCCTCCCCCATCCCTATATCCCCCCTTCCCATACTCATCCCCCCCATCCCCATTTCCCCCCTCTCCATGTTCCCCTCCCCCATCCCTACATCCCCCCTTCTCATATTCCCCTCCCCGATGCGCATCCGGTGCTACTAGTATTGAACGCCACCGTTTCATCAGGATGGGCCGAAGGTTCTCCACGACATATCTTTCCACATCAAATCCGGTGAACGCGTGGGTGTTGGTGGGTGCCTATGGTCGTATTTTAGGTAGCGGCTATTGATCAACAAAACAGTCGGCCGCACGGGAAGCGGCAAGGTATCTGTTCTCAGCTTGGTCCTTTGTTGAAGCTGCCTGCTAAAAAATTCATCAGAGTTCTCTGACATTGTCGCTACTCCGGTGCATATTCACGGAGGGTAGCGTGTATTACGACGGCAGACTCACGAGCTCGATCAACCTGGATGCGCTCCGCTCGAGCATCACTATTATACCCCAAGTCGTGAGGACGTCCACCACTTCTCTTCTATCTTTAACTAAATCCCTTTGTTCCACGTAGCCCGAATTGCTGAGCGGCTCGTTGCGAGAGAACATCGACCCGTTCTCGCAATACGACGATGCAGCGCTGAACAGCGCGCTGCACGCCTCGGGCTCTTCTCCCTACAGACCGAGGACGAGGATGGGCATCTCACACTCGATAGCCAGATTGCTAGCGGCGGGGGTAATCTCTCTGTCGGCCAGCGGCAGATCTTGGCGCTCGCGCGTGCGATAGTACGCGGTAGCAAGCTACTCATTCTCGACGAAGGTGCGCGTTTTCGCTTACCCTCTGTGTCTGCCTTGGTTGATCCCTTTTTTTCTTGCTTCGCTTTTAGCGACGTCCGCTATTGGTAGGTTAATGTTTTCCCCGTTTGACTTTTGGGAAGCGTGGTGGTACTCACGTAACATGTGGCACAGATTACAAGACGGATACGATCATACAGACATCTCTCCGGACCGAGCTTAGAGGGGGTATAACACTGATTACGGTCGCGCATCGTCTACAAACAATCATCGATGCCGATAAAGTTGTAAGTCACCATTCCTCCCCACACAGTGAATATGAGCTTAAGAAAAAACAGATGGTTCTAGACGCAGGTCGAATTGTCAGTTTCTCCCCTCACCTCTGCTCGGACTTGAAAATATTAATATACAATGAAAGGTCGAATTTGACAAACCCAGCGAACTCCTGAAATTGGAGAACGGTAGGTTTCGTTCGTTGGTAGACGAGAGCGGGGATAGGGAGCTACTTTACTCAATTGCTTCCTCGGCCGGCAAGGCACAACATTGAGAGACTACCACGACGCCGACGACGACACCGTAAAAATGAAGTGGAAAACCTATGTACCACTCGTTATCTCACAGTTTTTTTTTTTTTGATCCATTTCATTACTGGGATACGCGTCCGAGACACAGACCAGTCGTAACTACGAACATGTTTCCATAGAGTGCGAAAAAGTAGCTGAGTGCCCTTTCATGTAGACACTAAGCCCGTCCGGTGCACGGTTTGTCGCGCCCGGCATCAGCCCAAAAAAAGCATGTTTTTTATTTGTTGGTCCCGGCAACGTGACCGTTCGGTGCAGTTGGTCGCACCTGACCGCGGCCGAGGTCGCGCCCGACCACCCTGCCAAAAATAAAAACGGGTATGGACCCGTTTTTATTCGTTGTCGCGGTCGACTGGCTTTGCCTACCATACATTATATAATGAAATTGCGCTTATGTCATCACTAAACGCTCAACTTGTCCAAAGAGCATAGGATATGGGATGTAAAGTGACAAATGCAATCATGCGGGCCTCCTCGTGGCGCGAGATCTTGTGAGTATGTCTGAGGTGGTCGCAGATATGTCCCTGTCCAATATCTAAGGCCGCGCGCAAGTACAGTGAGGTCGGGAACGCAAACAGTGGGCCACACAGAGTGTAGCTTGGAACAGGTGTCGAGGGTCATGCACGCTTCTGCAACACATGAAAATTGGCAAGGGTTCTATTTGTGGTCAGGAAAGTGTTGGGTTCAAGCCGCTAAGTCCGCGTACGAGTGCTGCACGTTGGGAATGCAATGGAACTACACGGGGTCACTGGCTTCACCTCGACCCAAATACATAAATCCATTGCCTATCGCGACCGAGTATTTACGTTCGGCGGTCCGACTAGATATTTTCATTGCCGGAGCTGACCAATTTCTCCCACTCGTCAGACTGAGGTCGCGAGCGGCCATTTCCGAGGAGCGATTTTGCACCGGACGGGCTCTAAGTAAGCTCGCGAAACATGCTTTTTTCCCGCCTCCCTGAGCGCCACCTTACCTTTTCGTCCATGTTGGTGAGCCCTTGACGCAAGCTGCTGATAACGTCAACGACCTTGAAACACAAGTATCGTTACTTTGTAGAGCGTGATCGTCGACCCACTGGTAAGGCTTCGCGTATAGAGAGAACAGGAAACCGGAAACACGGAGGCAGGCGCTGGACGTTGTTAACGAGATTGCAAAAGCATTTCTTTTTGAACAATCGACCATAGAGTATATAGGGTTCTATACTCTCTACGCACGAAAATGGATTCGAAATCAACAAATAAATTATGGTGTAACATAAGGCGCTCTATCCACCTGCGCACCATACTCCGTCATCATCTGCATGATCTCGTTATTTGATGCTATCTGGAATGGGGTCATTCCTTCTTTGTCCTTGGCATCTGCAGTCGCGCCGCGGTCGAGGAGTAAGCGCACGGTTTCTGTTTCGCCGTTGGATGACGCTAGGTGCAACGGGGTCCATCCATCGTTGTCCTCTGCATTTACATTCGCGCCGTGGTCGAGCAACAAGCCCACAGTCTCTGTTTCGCCCCTAAATGACGCCTCGTGCAATGGGGTCCTTCCATCCTTCTTCCTGGCGTCCACACTCGCGCCACGGACGAGCAGCAAGCGTACGGCCTCTGTTATGCCTCTGGATGACGCCAGGTGCAACGGACTCCATCCATCCTTGTCCTCAACATGTGGGTTCGCTCCGTGGTCGAGTAGCATGCGCACGATCTCTGTATCGCCCTCATGCAACGGGGTCCTTCCGTCCTTGTTCGCGGCATCTGCGTTCGCCCCGTGGTCAAGTAGTAGACGTACAATCAGATGCCACCAGTGAAGTGACGCCAGATGTAATGGCGTCCAGTGGTCCTTATCTTGTGCGTTGACGTTTGCCCCATGTTGGAGTAATGGCCTCACGACATCCACGTGACCACTATTCGATGCTTGGTGAAATGCAGTATGGCCTGCGTCGTTCATAGTGTCAATGCGTACGCTGTGCGCCAGTAGCATTCGAACAACCTCTAGGTGTCCGTCCCGTGCGGCATAATGAATTGGAGTCCGATGATCATGTTGTAGCGAATTCGCATCTGCGCCGTGGTCGAGTAGCCACCGCACGATATCGATACGTCCAACCTGCGACGCAGCATGTAGCGGAGTCCGATTCAATTGGTCATCGATAACATCCACGGCCGCGCCATGCTGGTGTAATAGCCCCGCAATCTCGAAGTGTCCTCTTGTACAATGCCGCCGCCAGCGGACTGTGATTATGACCACCCCTCGCATTTACTTGCTCTGGATGCTCGACGATGATGTGTGTCACTAGGTCACGAAATCCGCACAACGATGCATAATAAAGTGGAGATCCACGAAGCGTGGTGGTATCTCCGAACTCAAACCAACGTATGTCGATCTCGTCCAACTCGAGCCACGCAAAAAATGTGGTTTGGTTGAGTCAAAAGACGCCGCATCCCATCTTCTATGTGTGACGACACATTTCCGAACTGCGCATGCTCCACCCAATGCTGACTGGCATATCTCGCCAACGGGAAGCTATCTTCGACCTGGTTATCGTCGGCGCTGCCATCCAACTGAAGCAGAATACCCAAGCAGGCCTGGGCGAGAGTCGTGTGTGCAGGCTCGGGAATGATATGAAAGTATGAAGCGTCTCCTTTAGAAGTGGAAAGCCGATCGGAAGTCAAGAATTCCTTGACCGAAAAATGGGAAAACTGGATGACCCGGGAATCCCCATCGTCGACTTGCGTGATCAAGCTGGAGCACGTAGATAGCACAGCTCGTTGCCGATCCTCCCACCGCCAGTCCTCCTTCAATTTCGGTGTCGCTCCTTCGGCTTCTTCAAAGTCAAGTGCAAGTATTTCTGCTAGCTCCTCGACACGCAGTGGGCGACTAGCCGCAGTGAGACATTGTAAGAGACGATGAGCATGGTCTCGGTTGGCCATCCCGATCTCCTTCAACACCCGCTCATATGTCTCGTCCAAAGATTTCGGCAATTCGTTCAGCGTTCGCCGGATGCTTTGCGGAAGGCAATGTTGCAACACTTCCAGCTGACAGAAAACCCAACGGAACCTGTCAAAATAGTCAGCAAGAGTAACATCGGTATCCTTAAATACGCTTACATTCCATCAGCTCTCTCTGTGAGCGTCTCAATAACCAGCTCTTTGTCCTTGTCCCTCCATCTCCTCATAGTCGTATCTGAGTCCGCGTGTACCACAGATCTAATATAGTCTTCGATATCCTTCTTTTGTCCACTTTCTTCGTGAATCGAGACTGGGTGAATCGCTAGAGGCTCAAGCGCGGATCGGATGTCGATCTCCGGACGGCTGGTGACACATATATGAAGATTTGAGAGCTGGAGGCCGACAAGGTCCTTTATGAGATCAAGGACTTGTTTGCGGGCGGGTGGAATTCCAGACGTATTTGGACATTCGTCTAGCGCGTCCAAGATAATGTAGATTGGGCCTTGGCCAGGTAGCGCGAGCATCTCTTTGAGACACGCAAGCAGCGTACTGGTGCTTGGCCTCTGTGCGCCATCATCGTGTGTCTTATAAATGCGGGAGAGTATGTCGCAGCAACTGTCGGAACGAGTGGAGAGCTGAGTCAGAAGCGAAGGAAGCAAGTTGTGGAGATTTTGTTTGTCGGTGTCCTTGAAATCGAAATAAAAATACGCCATGGATGCTAGTCCAGCCTCCCGCAGCGCCATTATGTCTTGAATGATTGCAGAGCTATTTGGCGCCGTAAGTTCCTGAGGGGTGAACCCACAAATGATAACGAACCAAAGGATGCTCTTCCCTGAGCCCGCTAACAATGATTCGAGGCGATCAAGGTCTGGGAGGATGGGAAAAGACAGAAAGGCGCACGTTTCCCGTGGATCCACAACAAGGATGCGGCCGACTTAGACTTCCATTCCGGGAATATACTTCCTTGGAAAAACCATGTCGCTGTCCCTTCGTGTTGAGTGGTGGACGCGATATTTTGATTAGTAGATGGGTCCGGGGGAGACAGCCACGCTCGGTGGTCCTTTCGTACCCGGCTCCCTGCAGCAGCATTTAAGTCTCAGTAAGTAAATGCAGCGAGGCTAAAGAATTACGAACGCTTTTCGTCATCGATACTGTTCGCCGCCTGTTGCACCAGAGCTTTCGTTTCCTTGCTGTCTAGATGTATATGGGCTTACGACCGTGAGCAGCCAAAGTGATGAACGTACCCTCAATGGCCACGTTAACCTTGTCATCGACGTCTTTTACTCTGTCATCTACGCCCTTTACTCTGTCATCGACGCCCTTCACTTTGTCATCTACGACGTGTACTTGCTCGCCGACGGTTTGTACTTCATCCTTGACTTGGTGCGCGACTTTCAGCACCTGCACAATTGCCATCTGCACCTCCTGCTGCGTCAATCTATCCAATCTGCCCAGCGCATCCTCGATATCCCTCCTTCCAATCAATTTCTTCAGATATTTCTCTGAATTTCTATCAGCGACGGGCAACGCGTCATCGAGGATCGACTCACTCGCTCGTCCTTGCTTCATCTCCTTCGTCACAACCGCAAAAATTCCAAGCACCTCGACCATTATCTTCACGATGATGTCTCTCATCGCCTCCGTCGCCGGCACCTCGGTATATGTCTCGAGTCGTTTGAAGAAGCCCTCGATGCGCTCGAAGATATCAATGAGCGCATCTTGGCTCGCAATAACATCCTTGGCCGCCTGTATACGTTCTGAATCAGAACAGCCCGAGTAAGAGAGATCCAGGACTGTAGCTACCAAGAGGAGGACACCGGCACCAGCGAAAATCACTTTCGCGGGCGAGAAGACCTAGAATTACGATATCAGAGGGTGGATCGTCGAAGGACCGTCGGAATGGGATTCACTAGTCCAACACCCTCGCCAAGCGCCGCTGAGAACGCATAAAGGACATTGACAGTCGGGCTCAACCATTTTGTCAGTGTGTCATCGCCGGACGTAGATTCCTCGAACTGTTGGACTTGAGTTCGGAGGACGGCCAGGATGTCGGCAGGAGAGTTGCAAGTCTGCAACTGGACCATCAACGGATGCGCGAGAAGGTCCTTCTTCGTCTTCTTTTTATAATTTTCCAGGGAAGCACGGAAAATGGCCTGGAAATTGGAGGAAGAGGAGGGAGGTGTCTGAGACATCGCAGCAGCAGCGAGGAGAGGCGTCTGAGGGTATTGTGACGATACTAGCACTGTGGGTGAGAAGCGCCCGAGTGGTAACACCCAAATCGTTTGCCACGAGGTTTGGCAGATAACGCGCGCACAGCCTCAAGGGAAACAAACAACGGTACACCCGGTCGTGTTCAGTCGCTCTCCTGGTCGCTCTCGTAAGATGTCTTTTATTCTCGATGTACAAGTCGGAGAAACTAAAAAGATAGCGAGTAAGTAGGGAGATTACAGGTCAAGTTACAGGTGGTCGTTTAAAGTAAGGCCCGGGTGAGGCCGGCCCGGTAGAGTCACGTGTATAATTGAGCGAATCTGGTGTACCCAACCCCAGGCCACTGGCAAGAGTGACACCAAGAGCTGCGCACGTACTCTATAGGCTACAGACACCAAACACAACAACCCCAGTGAGTTGTGGTAAGATATTATCCCGGTACTCGAGGTCATAGTCTGGGACTATATATGCGATTCACACCCAGTACATCAGGTAGTAAACGAACTGATGGAAAAGGGAACGTATTCCAACCACGTATATGAGTGTCCTGGACTTGTCATGGGCTTGCCCTTCTCCAAATACACCGCCGCGTTACTTTACCTTCTATCACTTCCTTCACGACCGGTACCGAACTTTTCATGTTGCGTACGGTATTGTTGATAAACTGCAATAGTTATAGGATAGGCGCATAAACATACTATCGTATCCAAATTAACAAAGCCTGGCGCAGTGCGGGGAGAGTCTAGTCGAGACCTGTCACAATAGCGGAGGTGGAGACGGGGGAGGAGCTTTTTGCGCAGGGGCGGTACGAACGCGGGGTGTCCGTGGCGGTGTATTGTATTTGCACACTAAGGGTCAGGGTCCGTACGAGAAGTCCCGTTCCTGCCCTACCCATTCCCGATGGAGACGAGAAATCAGCGGCAGCCTTGGTACCCGGAGCACGCACCCGAGTTCGAGGACGCGAGTCTGGCTGGGCTTCCCATGGTCAAACAGGTCACGGTGTTTCTCTGGGAAGTGTCGCAAAAGATAGAAAGTCGACATCGAAAAATCAAGTACGTGGTGCAGTAGGGGCTACGCTCACCGAAGTGGGTCGCAGAGAAGGGCTCTCTGGGGTAAGGCGCGCACCAGTCTAAAACATTCGAATAATAGCCTGAGGGTATGAGAGGGTAGAACGCACTTTGTTTTCCTCAAGGCATTCCCTGTATCGCTCCTGGAGGCGGTTTTATCCAGAAAGAGAACGTACTCGAAAACAATGGGATCGCGCCCTCTTCGCTCTTCCTTGGCCTTCGGTACACCACTTCTGGCATTTCTTCCCTGGTTCCCTGTCTCTGTATTCCGTGGGGACTCGCATTTGGTGGGAGGTTTCGGCTCGATGCAGACCAAAGAGGGTCTTGGTAAGAATCTGATCAGAGACCGTAGAAGTTGCCCACGTCGGAGCGGTCTGCGAGCTTTAGAGCGGCTAACGCATATAAAGAAAGAAGATCTCACTGGGGCCAGAAACTAGGGCCGCACACCACCCGGCGGGGGTTCGTTCCTAGAGGGACGGCTTTCACACTGCGATCGAGCCACCATGGGATGTATTTTTCTTTGGATTGTAGTAAAGAACGTGCGCGACGCGAGTTGCTGTATAATAGTACGTGAACAGAGTGAGTACGGTTACGGTACGGTCTGGTGGCACACGACGGTCTGAACTCGGTCTGAGTCGGTCCGGTTGCCGACATTTTGCAAATTGCCAGGATGACTCGAGGCATCCCTGGTCTCCGCTACTACCTGCACGTTTCCTTCCCGAATGTATGAAGTTTCTTAATGACTGACGTATTGGTAGTTGAAATGCGTGTGTTTGTGAGTTGAAGCGTTCAGGTGAGTGTGATCATCGTACTCAAGTCATCGCCCGGATTCGCTCCAGTGAAACCCATGATTCCATCGCAGTGAGCGGCACCCCTGTCGGGGTACAATCAACGGACAGCGAAAGACCGATGGATGGACAGTATCTCCGCCCCAAGTCACACACCACGGTGAAGCTGGGCCCCGGCCGCCTTCGTCAGGGCACCTAAAGGTTACGGACGGGTGTACAACTAAACTGCTAGTATAAGGTATCGCGGGCACCTTTAAGCTATGTGGACCGAATAAATGTGGTGAGGAATATACATTTAGTTTTTCCGTCTGTTACACTAAGTTATGCAAGCCGCTAACTTTCGACATCTTACAAAGAAATTAAATGTATCATTCATTTCCCGTTGTTAGTACACCGTTACAACTCGTCATACGGTAATACGCATAACGTTCCAAGTGTGACTGTAAGGGTCCCCTATAGTATTACCGTGACTCAACATACATTTGTAGAGTCCTATAACACTCTATCTATTCTCCCACCGTGCTCCGTTAACATCTGTAAGAGCGCGTTCTTTCCATTTCCCGATGCCACCTCGAACGGGGTCTTTCCTTCCTTGTTCTTGGCATCGGCATTCGCACCACGGTCGAGGAGCAAGCGAATGGTCTCTGTTTCGCCTTCCGATGACGCTAGGTGCAACGGAGTCCATCCGTCGTTGTCTTCAGCATTTGCATTCGCCTCATGGTCGAGCAGCAAGTGCATGATCTCTGTTTCACCTATGGATGATGCCTCGTGTAATGCGGTCCTTCCGTCCTTCGTCTTGGCATCCGCATCCACGCCACGGACGAGCAGCAAGCGCGCGGTATCTGTTTTGCCTGCGGACGACGCTAGGTGTAACGGCGTACGTCCATCCTCGTCCGCGGCATGTGCGTTCGCGCCGTGTCCCAGTAGCACCCGAACAACCTCTAGGTGTCCATCCCATGCGGCTAAATGGACCGGAGTCCGGCGATCGTGTCGTTGCGATTTCGCATCTGCGCCATGGTCGAGTAGCCATCGCGCGACATCAATAAGTCCATCCAACGATGCAGCGTGTAAGTGGAGTACAATTCAGTCGGTCATCGATAATATCTACGGCCGCGCCGTGCTGGTGTAATAGCTCTGCCACTTTGAAGTGTCTCTTGTACAGTGCTGCCACCAGTGGACTGTGATTGAGGCCATTCCTCGCATTTACTTGCTCGGGATGCTCGACGATGATGCGCGCCGCCAGGTCACGAAACCCGCATAAGGACGCATAGTATAGTGGAGATCCACGATTTTTGGTGCGATCTCCGAACTGAAACCAGAGATCGTCGATGTCGTACAACTCGAGCCACGCGGAAAAATGTGGTTTGGTTGAGTCAAAAAGATGCCGCATCCCATCTTCAATGCGTGAAGACACATTTCCGAACTGCGCATGCTCCACCCAATGCTGACTGGCATATCTCGCCAACGGGAAGCTATCTTCGGCCTGGTTATCGTCGGCGCTGCCGTCCAACTGGAACAGAATACCCAAGCAGGCCTTGACGAGAGTCGCGTGTGCAGGTTCGGGAATAATATGAAAATACGATGCGTCTCCTTTAGCAGCGGCGAGGCGATCGGAAGTCAAAAATTCCTTGACCGAAAAATGGGAAAACTGGATGACCCGGGAATCACCATGGCCAACTTGCGTGATCAAGCTGGAGCAAGTAGATAGCACAGCTCGTTGCCGATCCTCCCACCGCCAATCCTTGTTCAACTTTGGCGTCGCTCCTTCAGCCTCCTCGAAGTCAAGCGCAAGTATTTCTGCTAGTTCTTCGACTCGCAACGGCCGAGCGGCCGCAGTGAGGCATTGTAAGAGACGATGAGCATGGTCTCGGTTGGCCATCCCGATCTCCTTCAACACCCGCTCATATGTCTCGTCCAACGATTTCGGCAATTCGTTGAGCGTTCGCCGGATGCTTTGCGGAAGGCAATGTTGCAACACTTCCAACTGACAGAACACCCATCGGAACCTGTCAAATAGTCAGCGAGCGTCATCACCATCCTCAATCACGCTTACATTCCATCAGCTTTATCCGTCAGCGTCTCAATGACCAGCTCTTTATCCTTGTCTCTCCATCTCCTCATCGCCATATCCGAGTCTGCGTAAACAACAGATCTAATATAGTCTTCAATATCCTTCTTTTGTCCACTCTCCTCGTGAATCGAGACTGGGTGAAACGCTAGAGGCTCAAGCGCGGATCGGATGTCGATCTCCGGACGGCTGGTGACACATATATGAAGATTTGAGAGCCGGAGACCGACAAGGTCCTTTATAAGATCAAGGACTTGTTTGCGGGCGGGTGGTATTCCAGAGGTATTGGGACATTCATCCAGCGCGTCCAAGATAATGTAGATTGGACCTTGGCCAGGTAGCGCGAGCATCTCTTTAAGACATGTAACCAGCGTACTGGTACTTGGCGTACGTGCGCCATCGTCGTGTGTCTTATAAATTCGGGAGAGTATGTTGCAGCAACTGTCGGAACGAGTGGAGAGCTGAGTCAGAAGCGAAGGGAGCACATTGTGGAGGTTTTGTTTATCGGTATCCCTGAAATCAAAATAGAAATACACCATAATGGCTAGTCCGGCTTCCCACAACGTCATGATGTCCTGGATAATTGCGGAGCTAGTCGGTGGTGTAAGTTGCTGAGGGGCGAACGCGACAAATGATAACGAACCAAAGGATGCTCTTCCCTGAACCAGCTACAATGATTAGAGGCGATCAAGATCTGGGAGGATGTGAAAAGACAGAAAGGTGTACGTACGTTTCCCGTGGATCCACAACAAGGATGTGGTCGACTTGAACTTCCATTCCGGGAATATACTCCCCTGGAAGAACCATGTCGCCGTCCCTTCGTGTTGAGCGGTGGACGCGATATTTTGGTTAGTGGATGGGTCCGGCGGAGACAGCCACGTTCGATGGTCCTTCCGCACCCGGCTCCCTGCAGTGGCATTTCAGTCTCAGCGAGCAAGAGCAGCGGGCCTGAGGAACTACGAACGCCTTTCCTCGTTGATATTGTTTGCCGTCTGTTGCAAGAGAGTTTGAGTTTCCATTGTCGTCGCTTTGACTACCTTGCCATCTATAGTATATGGGCTTACGATGGTATTTGTGAGTAGTTATTGTGATGGACGCACCCTCAACAGCCAGGTTGACCTTGTCATCGACGCCAATTACTTTGTCATCGACTTCCTTTACTTTGTCACCGACGCCGTGTACTTGCTCGCCGACGGTTTGTACACCATCCTTGACTTGGTGCGCGACTTTCAGCACCTGGACGATCGCCATCTGGACCTCTTGCTGTGTCAACCTATCCAATCTACCTAGCGCATCCTCGATATCCCTCCTTCCAATCAATTTCTTCAGATATTTCTCTGAATTTCTATCAGCGACGAGTAACGCGTCAATACGAATGGACTCACTCGCTCGTCCTTGCTTCATCTCCTTCGTCACAACCGCAAAAATTCCAAGCACCTCGACCATTATCTTCACGATGATGTCCCTCATCGCCTCCGTCGTCGGCACTTCGCTATACTCCTCGAGCCGTCTGAAGAAGCTCTCAATGCGCTCGAAGATATCGATGAGCGCATCTTGGCTTGCAACAACATCCTTTGCCGCCTGTATGGGTTTGATATCAGAACAGTCCGAGTGAAGGTAATCTAGGACGATAACTACCAAGAGAAGGACCCCGGCACCAGCGAAAATCACTTTCGCAGGCGAGAACACCTGGAAACATGATATCAGCGATTGGATCGTAGAAGGATAATCGGAATGGGACTCACCAGTCCGACGCCCTCGCCAAGCGCCGCGGAGAACGCATAAAGGACATTGACAGTCGGGTTCAACCATTTCGTCAGTGTGTCATCGCCGGACATAGATTCCTCGAACTGTTGAACTTGAGTGCGGAGGACGGCCAGGATGTCGGTGGGAGAGTTGCAAGTCTGCAACTGGACCATCAACGGATGCGCGAGAAGGTCTTTCTTCGTCTTCTTCTTATATGTTTCCAGGGCAGCACAGAAGATGGCCTGGAAATTGGAGGAAGAGGAGGCCGTGGAAGGTTTCTGAGACATCGCAACAGCAGCGAGAAGAGGCGTCTGAGGTATGATACTACAGTAGCAGAAGGGAGACGGCACGGGGGCGCCAGAATGATTTGGCAGTTGACGCCCGCACAGCCCCCACCTCGTGGATAGCCAGAATTATAATTATTTTTTTCAAAACATAGGCGCGGGAGTTTCTGTATCCTACCGGCTGACTTGGAGGGAGGTCCGAGTGCAGTGAGGCAGACAAGCAGAGTGTCCGAGATCTCGACGTTGGGGTACCTCTGCAGGAAAGGTCACGCTTACTGTGAGTTGTGATGATTGGTCGGATTCACACTCGCAAGTCTCGGTTCGAGTTCGTCAACGTTCATCGATCATCGGTCAATTGGTACTCCTCGGTTCCGAGAGAGAAAAAAACAAGGGGGGTCAAATTTGTTAAAAATTGCACGGGGTAGGTAAATTTTTTTAAGGGATTTTGGTTGACCCCCCCCCCCCCCACGTACCACCTAAAAAAGGAAACACATACCAAAAAGGAAAATTTTGGGGGCCACAAGTAGTCAATGGTACGGGTATTCTCGCGGGTATTGAAAACTTAACCCGTACCCGCCCCCGCACGCACGGGTTATATACCCGCAATCGCGGGTACGGGTGGGTACAGGAGTGGTACAGGTACGGGTGTGGTGTTACAAACTCACACAGATCTGTAGTTACATTTTTAAACAAGCCTAATCTATCTACACATTATCTACCTACAAGGCCCGCACCCTTGCTGTCCGAGTTGTCGAATCGCGTCGCCATCGTATCGTGTTGTGTCGCCGTCGAGTCGAGTCGAGTCGAGTCGCCGTCGTGTCGAGTCGCCGTCGAGTCGCCGTCGTGTCTTGTCGAGTCGCCGTCGTGTCGTGTCGTCGTGTCGTGTCGTGTCGTGTTGTCGTCGTGTATTGCCGTGGTCGTGTGTTATCGTGGTCGTGTGTTGTCGTGGTCGTGTGTTGTCGTGGTCGTGTGTTGCCGTGGTCGTGGTCGTGTGTTGTCGTGGGTGGTCGTCGTGTGTTGCTGTCGTGTTGCTGTTGTCGTTGTCGCGTTGTCGCAGGCCGTCGCGTTGATGGTTGCCGCTGCCTCACTGGTTAGTCGTCGCTGGTTAGGAGGAACGAACAAAACCGGCAGTCACCCCGGACGTTGGGAAAGGTTACTTCCCACGCTTTAGAGTGACTCAGCAATGACCGGACCGGCATTGCACTGCAAATCCCCGCCAACTCACTGGCAGCCACCAGTCAGCCACCGGCACTGGCACACGGCAACCATCTCCAACGCAGCCTCTCAAGATCTCAAGTCGAACGAACTTCCAACAACCACGACGCGGCGCGGCGCGGCGACAGCACCAGCACCAGCAAGAATGGAAACTGGCAAGGCGACGACGGCGATCAAGACAATCATTCAACCACGCCGACTCGGATGGGGCAGCGTCGAACTCAACACTGGCAGCAACCACTGACACAACGACAATAGCAGCATCACAACATAGAACAACGACGACGACGAAGAATGACGACGACGACGAGCAACGACGGGCGGCGGACGACAACAACAACGATGGACGACAACAACGACAACGGTTGAGGACGCAACGACGGCGGGGGGCAGTCACACGGCGACGGTGCGGGTTTTGTAGCTAGTATTACAGTACTTGTTTAGTAGTTATTTTTTAATCTATACTATGGTAATGTTGTACATGCAATGACGCTGCGGGTAGTCACACTGGTGATGGGTTAACCAAGCTGCCACCTGTACCCGTACCCGTCCCATCCCGTAGCTGTGACCCGAACCCGTGCCATTGCCTACCCCAACCTTGCCCCCAACCCCCCTGCCGTGGGTCATAAAGTGGAAAATATTAAATTTTTTTAAGGGATTTTGGTTGACCCCCCCCCCCCGGCATCGGGTCTCGGAACCACGGCCCGGACCCCCCTTGGAAAAAAAGGTAACTGGTTGGTTAAGGCTTGAAGCGTACTCTCGTCAGATGCTATCTTCTCTCAAATCACAGATTGTGGGTAGGTAGGTATGGGATATGATAGTAGACTGCGTAACAATTGGCTGAAAGAAAGTCCATGAGTAAAATCTTGAGTAAAATCGAATTCTTCAGACAAGCAAATGGGTGAGCACAGATAATCATAATATTATCGTAGTTAAACGGTTATCTCTGAATAATATTGTGGAGCGAGGAATATATGCATCCTCCTCCAGACCTCCAACACTCACGCATTGTTCACCTATCCGGCTGCCCGCCTTTATAGAATGCAAGCCCGGGGCCTAGATAGTACGTATCATGCTACATTTTACAAAGATTGTACCTAATGAGAGCTCGTTACCAGAACTGAGTGGGGTAAAGACATGGGTGGGGCTTCTTAAGCAGTTGGCCCCAATCGCGCTGGATGGTAGAGCTGGGCGTCAGATATGAGTGAATGCGAGCAGAATAGGACGCACTGCAGCCTTATCAAGACTTCGATCTGCCATGCGGCAAGTAATCAGTGTTTTTTCGTCTCATTCTCCAACCAAGACCACAACCTCTCGCCAACTTGGGGATCTAAAGCGGCCTTGTTTGGCTCACCAAGTCGTGCCCACGGAATGAAAAACTTTCCGTTGGCGTCGGCTGCAGAAGGTGCTGTCGCGCAATAAAGCTGTGTAAGTGCTCCATACGATACTGGGTACATCAACCAATGCTAATTCCCCACCGGCAAGAGTCAGCTATCTGCCAGTGTCACCATACGCGACAAAGAAACGCACGACTAGAGCATTCCGCCACCCGGGCTGGTGTCGCAGAAGATCCGTGCGAATACTTCCTGGATTAAGACTCGTGGACACAATCTTGTCGCCATATCGCCGCGCTAGCTCTCGCGCCACAACGACGTTACCCTGCGACCGGGTTCGGCGAATAAGTTAAGAATATTGGGAATATTCGGCTTTACGCACAAATTTACTCTTGTTGTACAACTCCAACTCGCCGTACTGTTTCCTCTTAGGACCATCCGCAAGGGCATCAAAGTCAAGGCCCGATGTGAGGTAGATGACCGTCGACGAAACCGTCACAACGCGGGCTTTCTCGTGGAAGGGTGCCGCGTCAGTAGCTGCGAACAGCGCAGGTAATAGCAATTCCGTGAGTAGCCAGTGGCCTGGACATCGGCGATTAGTGCAGCACGGCAACTAACCCGAAGATAGGTGCTTACCAATGACGTTCGTGCCAAACTGCATATCATACTTCTGTGTGGTGACTTGCTCCTTTGGCGACATCATTACACCACTGTGATCAACGTCACCACGGTCGATCAACCCCCGCAGTAACAACACGGGACTCACGCATTGTTGATAAGGACATGCAATTGACTCTCTTTCCTGAAAACCCACGCTTTTAGGAAAAGACACAACGATAACAGATAGGAACATACGAGAGGAACTCTTGCGCCGACTTGCGGACCGCAGAGATATCCGAGAGATCAAGCTGCAGGAAAATGGCTTGCTTGCCTGTCTCGTTCTTCAGCTCGGCGATTGCCTCGATGGCTTTTTGAGCGCTTCGCGCAGCGAGGTAAACCTTCGCGTTGTGTGCCAGGAGTTGCTGACGTTCGATGAGCCATGTCTTGTACCACTGTGGTAGTAAGATCCCCAACCGTACCTTGACAGTCTCCTTCCCAATGCCAGTGTTGCCACCTACGGACGAGCCATCACGTTTAGCACACGCACATTTATTTATTCTGAGAAACGCACCCGTGACAAGAATGACTTTGCCGGTAAGGTCTGGTATGTCATTGACGCCCCAATTTGGCTTCGGAGGAAAGGACTGCTTCAAAACCGATAGTTGACCACCCATGTGTTTCCTTTTCCTGAGTGTAATATAAAGTGGAGAGGATGGAATAAAAAGGTAAGATAAAAGGGGATCAAAGTAGAGGAGGCTTCCGGTCGAGAATTTATGCGTGGTGCCACTAAGCGCCGTGTCCTGACGCGGCGGCGAGCCGTTCGGCTATTAGAGCTCTGTTTACTAAATCGTTATAATGTCACCGCCACATCACCGTGCTCTCAACTTCATTATTGGCACATGATATTGAGTCCAGTATCGGGCTCCGGCAGCCGCCACGGCCTTCGCCATACCTGGATAGGCCCTGCCCGTGGCCAATTTCCCGTTGTTGGACTGCGGTACTAGCTTAGTGTATATTCCGATGTACTACGGCTGATAGACTCACACTTGGAAGTGGCATAGTGAGTGACTTGCTGTTGGGGACCATCTTGTGTCGTTTCCCACAAGAGGAGATGGATGAGGTTGCCCCTCGAGTGGCCTTGGAGGTAGTTGTTGAAATCACGGACGGGATAAGGTTACATGACAGATTTGCTTACCCTGATGAGACATGGTGATGCATGTATATTTTCAAGACGAGGAGTGTAGTCGACTGTGGGTGGTTGTTTGAACGATTCTTGCAGAGCAGCACCATACGTGTTAAAAAGCCAAAGTGCCCCTCGCATCGCGACCATCGTTCAGGTGGATACCAGGTGCCACGTCCGATAACTTATCGTGGCGTGCCAGTGCCCTAACAGATCAAAGGCCCAACATCCTCAAAGTGTGGAATTCTGCAGAGTCCAGAAGAACACCCGTCGTGGCGTGTATGCTTGCCTGAGGTACCGATATATGAAAGCAGGCTCTCGCAAGGTGCGGAAGCGCGCCGCGCGAAGTAGTAGGTACCTCAAACCCAGCACCCAAGGCCACAGATAGACCGGATCCAGGACCGACAGGAGGCGTTCGGTCCACAACTCCAGGCGAAACAGTTTAGGCGGTAAAACCCAGGCCAAGTAGACGAGTCATCAGAGCGTGCCCATTCTTATGGCGTTCAGAGGCACAATCAAAAGCGAAAGGGGGCACACGGTCCACGGTAAAGCGTTCGCTGAGGAGGTCGCTATACCGTGATCGCTGTCAGACGAGTCATCAAGGCGTCGCGGTGTCCTAATCTTGTGAAGGATAATTGTTCGCTGTCACAATGAAAAGCGAAAGGGGCACAAGCCCAATGTAAAACGTTCGCTGACGAGGTCGCAATGCCGTGGTTCTTTGCGAGTCGCTTTCTTAGCTCTTACAATCGGAATTCCGTACCACGCTGAGTAGAGAAAGTAGGAAGGCTGTAGAGGCGTGGCACGGGGTGGGTGGGACAGCGATACTATGATAGGTTATATTTCTCAAAACAAACGAGGGGAGGTTACGAGTGGGTATTTAAGCGGTACGACAGTCCAGGCGGTATGAGAGAGAGAAAGTATGAGAGATTGGGCGAAAGCGCTTCTCGCTCGAAAATGAGGGCTCTTGTGGCCGAGGCGAGGTCGTCGCGACGGGTGGGTAGGACTCCCGGAGCGACTGGATGAGCGTCAGTGGGCACAAAGGGCCTCATAGGCCTCATCATCGATGCATTTGTAAAAGGGTGTGGCGGGCAGGTTAAAACGAAAGTAATCCCGGTTTTTCAGACCGGTTGAAAAGCAGGGCTGGCAGGTGGCGGCACGTTAAAGGAATGAGTACGGGCCGCTTCGCCCGCTCACTCAAAGACTAAAAGGCACCGCCACCGCTCGTTCCTCGCTCTGCCTTAGACCGGCTACACATGCAGCCCGGAGTCGTTGCGGTGCCACGGCCCACGGGGTACCCCAGGAAGCGGGATAGAATTGCAGGCGGTGCAGTAGATAGGAAGGTACCCATGGTCACAGTACTTGGCCGGCTTTCCCCATCATCTCCAGTCTTTTCTCACTGCTTGCCTGGGTCGTCGGGTTACAGAAGTGGTGTGCAAAGCATGTGGGATTCAGTGGGAATAAATTACAGTAGCAAAGCGACCAAACCAAATCCGGAATCCGTCATATCCTCGAACGAACGGACTTGGTACAGTAGATACATCCTGTCCGTGTCGAACTGAGTGAACGAACAACGAACGTATTCTATTTTTTCGTTTGTTTTTTGGATCACAACGAACGCATTTAAAAGCGCATATATGAACGTTGTTCTCGCTTGCCCGCCGGCCAATGCACGGGGGCTCCCACCTTCCAATATAAGATCGCGTTTTTGATCGCGTTAGTCGACCTTCTATCACGACTTTCACGGTCGATACCAGATTTTTATTTTCGTTCGTAGTATTGCCGAAGAAACATATGGCAGTCGTAGGGTAGACGCACGTAGACGTATCATGCATACTCCCTCCAATAGATAGAACTACGCACACCCGAGGATGCTTTACCGCAGTACCACCTCTTAGTGCAGGAATGACGGCTTCACGTCTCGCACCAGCCGACTCACGTCCCCTAGCGCGCACACAAAATGTCATCATCAGTGCTCCATACCCGCCATCCGGGCGCGATTCACCCTTGTGAGAACTCCCGCAGAATGTCCTCGGCCTGCAGGGTAGGCCATGACCATGGTATCGCCGTGAAGCGCCATCGTGAGAGCGGTCAGCGTTGTGAACTAGAGGGCGTACTAGCGCCGGGTGATAGACACAGGTACGATAAGCAGCAGGTCGGGTGCATTAGCGCGGCGCACGTAGACCTGGCGCAGCGCGAGGAGAGTCCAGTCGAGAGCTGTCACAGTAGCAGAGGCGGGGGCAGAGAGGAGGTTCTTGCGCAGGGGGCGAGCGCTGGGATGTCCATTGCGCACGAAGGGGCTCAGTGTGAGTGCGACAAGCCTGAGTCCAGTTCCTGATGTACCCATTCCGGATGGAATAAGAAGCAAGAGGCAGTCTTACATACTATGGTCACCACAGCACCACCCGAGTTCGAGGAAGTGCGCTTGGCCGAGCTTCCCATAGTCGAAGGGGCACAGTGTCTCAGCGAAGTGTCGCTGATGCAAGAACAAAGAAAGAGGCTCGTTGGGAAGACTTGTACCAGTATCAAGCGTTCGAAAAAATACGCACGACGGCCTGAGGGAGCATGGAGAGCGGAACAGATCTTGTTTTCCACCAGACTCCGACCCTCCCTGCATCGCCACTCCGGCTCCTGAAAGCGGCTTTATCCCGAAGGAGAACGTGCTCAAACATGATGAGATTGTGCCCTTTGTGCACTCCCTTGGCCTTCTGTACGCTCATTCCCCTCCTACGTCCCTCATCCGGTCCCCTGTCTCTGTATTCCACGGGCCGGGGCTCGCATGTAGCAGTGTGCGGTGTTTTCAGCTCTATACGAATGGGAAGGGCATCTTGGTTCGAATTCTCTGATCCGAAACTGTGGAAATAACCTGTATCGAAGCGGTCTGCGGGCTTGAGAGCCGACAGACGCATGCGTGTAGAAAAGGAGGATCTTATCGCGGGGTCGGAAACTAGGTCTGCGGTAGGGTGCCAGATCGGTCCTGGGGGGACGGTGACATTCGCACTGGCAGTCGAGCCTTCGTCCGAGATATGCAAATAATGCAATCGATTATTGGCCAACTAGGACTATCTTTTCTTTGAATTGTAGCAAGTTGTCCGGAAGGAGAACGTACTCGAACACGATGGGATTTCGCCCTCTTCGATCTTCCTTGGCCTTCGGCATGCACTTCCTTTTGTGTTTCCTCCCCTGGTTCCTGTCTCTGTTGTCCATGAGGACTTGCATTTGGTGGGAGGTTTCGGTTCGATGCAGACCAAAAAGCGTCTCGGGCAAGGTCTCGGGGGTCAGAAACTAGCTAAGTACGGTGAGATCGCTCCGGCCCGGAGGGATACTCGAAAACTAGTCGAAATCAGGCTTTCGTCCGGTTGGCCGTCTTCTTCTTTGGATTGTGGCTCTTGCAGAAATGTTGGAGTGGGATATTTAAAGAACGTACGATAGTTGCAATATACGTGAGCAGAGTGAGTACGATCTACTCGTTTTTGGAATGATGAACGGCAAGCTAGTCAAGTGGCTAGTCATCAATGCGATACTACGCGGACACAAATGGAATACAAACACAAACACACAGCCGAGAATCGGGTATCGAGGCCGATGTAGCTGAGCCGTCGTGGGCGTACGAACGCGCCGAGCGTGGCCGTTTTGGCGATGTTTCGCACGCACCGCATGTGTGGGCCTTACAATAGGAAACAGGAAACACAGAGACTGGCGCTGGCGCAGATGCGTGTTGTTAACGAGAGAGAAAAAGCATTTTTTTGAACAATCGACCATAGAGTATATAGGGTTCTGTACTCAGATGCACGAAAATGTATTCGAAATCAACAAATAAATTATGGAGTAACATAAAGCGCTCAGAGCTACCATACTCCGTCACCACCTACATGATCTCGTTAGTTCCGTTTTTTGATGCTGTCCGGAATGAGGTCCTTCCTTCTTTGTCTTTGGCATCTGCACTCGCGCCGCGGTCAAGCAGCAAGTGCACGGTCTCTGTTTCGCTTTCGGATGACGCTAGGTGCAGCGGAGTCCATCCATCGTTGTCTTCAGCATTTGCATTCGCGCCGTGGTCGAGCAACAAGCCCACAGTCTCTGTTTTTCCCTTGGACGACGCCTCGTGCAATGGGGTCCTTCCGTCCTGCTTCCTGGAGTCCACACTCGCGCCACGGACGAGCAGCAAGCGTACGGTCTCCGTTTTGCCTCTGGATGACGCTAGGTGCAACGGAGTCCATCCATCCTTGTCTTTGGCATGTGCGTTCGCGCCGCGGTCGAGTAGTGAGCACACGATCTCTGTTTCTCCCTCGGACGATGCCTCGTGCAATGGGGTCCATGCATCCTTGTTCACGGCATCTACGTTCGCGCCATGATAAAGCAGGAGACGTACAATCTCGAGCGTCCCATTAGATGATGCCAGATGTAATGGCGTTAAGCAGTCCTCATCTTGTGCATTGATGTCTGCCCCATGTTGAAGCAATGGCCTCACGGTCTCTACGCGACTGTGATTCGATGCTTGGTGAAAAGGAGTATGGCCTGCGTCGTTCGCTGCGTCGATACGTACGCTGTGCTCCAGTAGCATCCGAACAACCTCTAGGTGTCCATGATATGCGGCTAAATGAATTGGAGTCCGGTGGTTGTGTTGCCGCGAATTCGCATCTGCGCCGTGGTCGAGTAGCCACCGCGCGATATCGATACGTCCATCTAACGACGCAGCATGTAGTGGAGTCCGGTTGAACCTGTCCTCGATAACATCTACGGCTGCGCCATGCCGGTGTAATAGCTCTGCCACCTCGAAGTGTTTCCTATGCAATGCCGCCACCAGTGGACTGTGATTATGACCACCCCTCGCATTCACTTGCTCAGGATGCTTAACGATGATGTGTGCCGCCAAGTGACGAAAACCGCACAACGAAGCATAATACAGTGGAGATCCACGATCTCCGGGGGGATCCCCGAAGGTGCCCCAGCGATCGTCGAGGTCGTGCAACCGGAGCCACGCGGCAAAATGTGGTTTAGTTGAGTCAAAAAGACGACGCATCCCATCTCCTATGTGTGACGACACCTCTCCGAACTGTGCGTGCTCCACCCAATGCTGAGTGGCGTATCTCGCCAACGGAAAGCTACCTTTGGCCCGGTTTTCATCGGCGCTGCCGTCCAACTGGAGCAGAATACCCAAGCAAGCCTTGGCGAGAGTCGTGTGTGCAGGTTCGGGAATGACATGAAAGTACGACGCGTCTCCTCTAGAAGCGGCAAGGCGATCGGAAGTCAAGAATTCCTTGACCGAAAGATGCGTAAACTGAATGACCCGCGAATTTCCATCGTCAATTTCGGTGATCAAGCTTGAGCAAGTAGATAGCAGAGCTCGTTGTCGATCTTCCCACCGCCAATCCTCGTTCAACTTCGGTGTCGCTCCTTCGGCTTCAAAGTCAAGCGCGAGTATTTCTGCTAGCTCCTCGACACGCAGCGGCCGCGTAGCCACAGTGAGACATTGTAAGAGACGATGAGCATGGTCTCGGTTGGCCATCCCGATCTCCTTCAACACCCGTTCATATGTTTCGTCCAATGATTTCGGCAATTCGTTAAGCGTTCGACGGATGCTTTGCGGGAGGCAATGTTGCAACACTTCCAGCTGACAGAAAACCCAACGGAACCTGTCAAATGATCAGAATGTGTCATCGGCATCCTTACACGCTCTTACATTCCATCGGCTTTCTCCGTGAGCGTCTCAATGACCAGCTCTTTGTCCTTGTCCTTCCATCTCCTTATCGCCATATCCGAGTCCGCGTAGACGACAGATCTGATGTAGTCTTCAATATCCTTCTTTTGTCCACTTTCCTCGTGAATCGAGACTGGGTGGAATGCTAGAGGCTCAAGCGCGGATCGGATGTCGATCTCCGGACGGCTCGTGACACATAGATGAAGATTTGAGAGCTGGAGGCCGACGAGGTCCTTTATAAGATCAAGGACCTGTTTGCGGGCGGGTGGAATTCCAGAGGTGTTGGGACATTCATCCAGCGCGTCCAAGATGATGTAGATTGGGCCTTGGCCAGGTAACGCGAGCATCTCTTTAAGACACGCAATCAGCGTGCTGGTACTCGGCTTACGTGCCCCATCGTCGTGTGTCTTGTAAATGCGGGAGAGTATGTCGCAACAACTATCGGAACGAGTGGAGAGCTGAGTCAGAAGCGAAGGAACCATATTATGGAGGTTTTGTTTATCGGTGTCCCTGAAATCAAAATAGAAATACGCCATAATGGCCAGTCCAGCCTCCCACAACATCGTGATTTCCTGGATGATTGCAGAGCTAGTTGGCGTTGTAAGTTCCTGACGGGTGAACCCGACGAATGATAACGAACCAAAGGATGCTCTTCCCTGAACCCGCTACAATGATTGTTGGCGATCAAGATCTAGGAGGACGTGAAGGGACAGAAGGGCGCACGTTTCCCGTGGATCCACAACAAGGATGTGGTAGCCTTGGTTTGCCATTCCAGGAATATACTCCCCTGGAAGAACCATGTCGCCGTCCCTTCGTGTTGAGCGACGCATGTGATATTTTGATTAGTGGATGGATCTGGCGGAGACAGCCACTTTCGGTGCTTTGTCCGTATCCGGCTCCCTGCAGGGGGGTTTTAGTCTCAGCGAGCAATAAGTTAGCAGCGGGGCTAAAGAACTACGAACGCCTTTCCGCGTCGATATTATCTGCCGTCTGTTGCAATAGAGCTCTCGTTTCCGTTGTCGTTACTCTGACTACCTTGCCATCTAGTCGCATATGTGTTTACGTTGGTAGTTGTAGGTGGCTAGCGTGATGGACGCACCCTCGACAGCCAGGTTGACCTTGTCGTCAACGTCTTTGACCCTGTCATCGACGCCCTGTACTTGCTCTCCGACAGTTGTTACTCCATCCTTCACTTGGTGTGCGATTTTCAGGACTTGCACAGTCGCCATCTGCACCTCCTGCTGGGTCAATCTATCCAGTCTGACCAGCGCGTCTTCGATATCCCTCCTTCCAATCAATTTCTTCAGATATCTCTCTGAATATATATCAGCGATGGGCAACACATCATCACGGATCGACTCACTCGCTCGTCCTTGTTTTATCTCTTTCGTCACAATCCCAATATCCCAAGCACCTCGACCATTATCTTCACCATCACGTCCTTCATCGCCTCCGTCGTCGGCACCTCGCTGTACTCCTCGAGCCGTCTGAAGAAGCTCTTGATGCGCTCGAAGATATCGACGAGCGCATCTTGGGTCGTAACAACGTCCTTTGCCGCCTGCGTACGTTCGGAATCAGATCAGTCCCTGAGGGAGATCTAGGACGATAACTACCAAAAGAAGGACACCAGCTCCAGCAAAAACGACTTTCGCAGGTGAGAACACCTGGAAATACGATATCAGAGGGTAGGTCGTTGACGGACCGTCGGGATGGGATTCACCAGTCCAACGCCCTCGCCCAGCGCCGCGGAGAAGGCATACAGAACATCGACGGTTGGGTTCAACCACTTCGTTAATTTGTCATCGCGAGAAGTAGATTGCTCGAACTGTTGGACTTGAGTGCGGAGGACGGCCAGGATATCGGTGGGAGAGTTGCAGGTCTGCAGCTGGGCCATCAACGGATGCGTGAGAAGGTCTTTCTTCGTCTTCTTCTCATACTCTTTCATGGAAGCATAGAAGATGGCCTGGAGATTTGAAGAAGAGGAACCTGCGGGAGGTGTCTGAGACATGGCAGCAGCAGCGACGAGATGCATCTGAGGCTATGATACTAGCAAAAGACAGATGGCATGCGGGCGCCAGATGGTTTGGCAGTTGACGCCCGCACAGCTCGTGGATAGGCCCAGAATTAAAATTACAATTTTTAACACCATATAGGCGTGGGAGTTATTGCGTCCTACCTGTAGCCGACTTGAAGGGAGATCTGAGTGCGATGAGGGGATTCAGAGCCTGAGGCAGATGAACAGGATGTCCGAGATCTCGACGTCGGGGTACCTCTGTAGTTATGTTGCGCTCACGATAAATGGTTCTTAGGCTGGGGTTCACCGTCCCGGTTTGAGTTCAGCGGTCAATCAGTGCTTCTTTGGTCCATCGCGAAAAAAAAGTTGAAGCGCACTCTCATGAGGTGTCTTCTCAAGTGACGAGAATCAGATAAAGGGTAGGTAGGGAGATGACAGTAGGTTGCGCGACTGTTGACCAACGTTGAGCGAAAGAGTGTTAGGTCGAATTCGTTGGACAGGCAAATGGGCGGGGACGTCGACGAGAATACGTTTGCTGGACCTCACTGAGCCTGCTCACTGGCAAGCTCATCGCAATAATGTACTCTTCATCGAATGCATTTTATCCGCGCAGGTCCAAGCGTAGGTCCTGTCCACGTAGTAATGGATAAACTAAGTGAAAAAACAACAACGTCACCTTGCTTGGCAAGGTCATATACAAGGTCCTAAATTAGCACGTCAAAATTCTTGTGGATCGCAAACAATGACAAACGTCCCTTCTTTTATGTAATCGTCGTCCGCCTACAACACAAAAGAATCAAAAAAAACATAACAAGCAAGCAAGGTCGAAGTCGACAAAGTCGACACTAGGGTAAATACTAAAGCGCATACTATAGTATCGAGTGTCGTGCTGGATCAAGTCACGTGGACTCCTCTATCACCATCACGACTCTCGAGGTCGATACTGGATTTTTGTTTTCGCTCCCGGTATTGTCAAGAAACCGATAACAATCGTAATAGACGTAGATGTATCATATACTCGCCAATAAATAAAACCACGCACGCTACAGGAACGACTTCAGGTCCGGCACCAGCCAACCCACGTCCATCCCCCAGCAAGCACTCAACAAGTCCTCACCCACGCTCCATACTGCCACGCTAGCTCGGTCCACCCCTGCAAGAACTCTAGACGTCCTCGACTCGCAACTCGGCCACGACCACCGCAGCGGCGGGTTGTACGACGAGCAGCACATCTGGTGTACCTGCAGGGCGCACGTTGACCTAGCGCAGCGCGAGGGGAGTCCAGTCGACAGCTGTCACAGAAGTGGAGGCGGAGGTGGAGAGGATATTCTTGCGCAGGAGCGGGACGAGCGCGGGGAGTGAGTCAGATGTCCGTGGGGGTGTATTTGCGCATGAAGCGTGCGTGTGCGAGAAGTCCCATTCCTTCCCTATCCATTCCCAACGGAAATAAGAAATCATCAGTACCCTTGGTACTCGGAGCACGCACCCGAATTCGAGGATGTGCGCCTGGCTGAGCTTCCCATAGTCGAACAGGCCACGGCGTCACTCTGGAAAGTGTCGTTGCTGCAACACCAGATATATAAACGCGACACTGAACAATCAAGTACGTGGTGCAGCAGGGCCACCGGGCCCATCGTCACAGAGGAAGTGTCCCTGATGGTCACTGGCTTGCTATCCGTCGTACGTTCGGTATGGCGCCGGGAGGGAGGGGACCGGCGCCTGGTACAGGAAAACAACTGGCTAGTAGATTGCACAAAAAATGGGCGGAGGCGCGAAGTTTTTCGCGATCGGAAATGAGGCCTTAATGAGGCCTCGATGAGGGATTTGCGTTTCCGAGGCAAGGTCGCGACAAGTGGGTGGGGCCCTCCTGCAGGGAGCTGATGAAGGTCGGAAAACATGGGGCCTCATCGATATCTCATCATCGACACTTTGGCAATTACTCGGCGTGGCAGACAGGCGAAGAAAAGCGTCCAGTTCCTTGACCCAGTCGAGAGGGATGGATGGCAGACCGATGGCAGCACAACGAGCAAACGAGCACGTGCCGCATACTATATGCCGCCGGCGCTCCTCAAGTTCGTCGCTCAGCGTTCAGCCCTCCTGCTCCGGCAGAGACCGGTCAGGTTCGAAGTGTAACTACATGAATACTGTACAGAACCCGTAGAAGGAACTTACATACTATCACAGCGACTCGACATAAATTTATTGGGTAATAGCCTATAGCACTCTATCTAATTGCCCACCATGCCCCGTCAACATCTGTATGGTTGCGTCTCCTGATGCGACCTGGAACGGGGTCTTCCCTTCCTTGTCCTTGGCGTCGGTATTCGCGCCATAGTCTAAGAGTAAGCGCATGGTCTCCGTTTTGCCATGCAATGACGCCAGGTGCAACGGAGTCCATCCGTCCTTGTCCTCGGCATGTGCGTTCGCGCCACGATCGAGAAGTAAGCGCACGGTCTCTGTTTTGCCCTTCGATGACGCCTGGTGTAATGGGGTCCTTCCATCTTGGTTCTCGGCACCTGCGTTCGCGCCATGGTCAAGCAATAGACGTGCAACTTCAACCTTCCCATTAGATGATGCCAAATGTAATGGCGTCGAGTCCTCCTTATCTTGTGCGCCAATTCCCGCCCCATGTTGGAGCAATAGCCTCACGATCTCCACGTAACCATAAATCGATGCCTGGTGTAATGGAGTATGGCCATTGTCGTTCGCTGTGTCGATGCGTACTCTGCGGCTCAGCAACATCTGAGTAACCTCCAGGTGTCCGCTCTCTGCGGCTAAATGAATTGAAGTCCAGTGATCGCGTTGTTGCGAGTTCGCATCAGCGCCGTGGTCGAGTAGCCATCGCGCAACATCGATAGATCCGTGTAACGATGCAGCTTGAAGCGGAGTCCGATCGTCGTAATCGTCGGTAACATCCACGGCCGCGCCATGCTGGTATAATAACTCTGCCACCTCGAAGTGTCTCTTGTGCAATGCCGCCACCAGTGGACTGTGATTTTCACCGCCCCTCGCATTCACTTGTTCTGGATGCTCGACGATGATCTGCGCTGCCAGGTCATGAAACCCGCACAACGATGCATAGTACAGCGGGGATGCACGATGTGGGGTTTCGCTAGAAATCTGAAATTATCCCAGCCATCGTCAATGTCGTGCACCTGGAGCCACGCAGAAAAATGTGGCTTGGTCGAGTCAAAAAGACGCCGCATCCCATCTTCTATGCGTGAGGACACCTTTCCGAACTGCGCATGCTCCACCCAATGCTGACTAGCATATCTCGCCAATGGAAATCTATCTTCAGCCTTGTTATCGTCGGGACTGCCGTCCAACTGAAGTAGAGTACCAACGCAAGCCTGAGCGAGAGTCGTGTGTGCAGGATCAGGGGTGATATAGAAGTATGGTGCATCTCCTTTGGAGGCGGCAAGGCGATCGGAAGTCAAAAATTCCTTGACCGAAAAATGCGAAAACTGAATGACCCGGGAATCACCGTCGTCGACTTCTGTGATCATGCTGGAGCAAGTAGATAGCACAGCTCGTTGTCGATCCTCCAACCGCCAGTCCTCGTTCAATGTCGGTGTCGCTCCTTCGGCCCCATCAAAGTCAAGCGCAAGTATTTCGGCTAGCTCCTCGACACGTAGAGGCCGAGCAGCCGCAGTGAGACATTGTAAGAGACGACGAGCGTGTTCTCGGTTGGTCATCCCGATCTCCTTCAACACCCTCTCATATGTCTCGTCCAAAGATTTCGGCAATTCGTTAAGCGTTCGCCGGATGCTTTGCGGAAGGCAATGTTGCAACACCTCCAACTGACAGAAAACCCAACGGAACCTGTCAAATGATCAGTAAGTGTCGTCAATATCGTTAAACATACTTACATCCCATCAGCTCTTTCTGTCAGCGTCTCGACAACCAGCTCTTTATCCTTGTTCCTCCATCTCCTCATCGCCGTATCTGAGTCCGCGTACACGACAGATCTGATAGTCTTCAATATCCTTCTTTTGTCCACTTTCCTCGTGAATCGAGACTGGGTGAAATGCCAGGGGCTCAAGGGCGGCCCGGATGTCGATCTCCGGACGGCTGGTGACACAGATATGAAGATTTGAGAGCTGGAGGCCAACGATGTCTTTTAAGAGATCAAGCACCTGTTTGCGGGAGGAAGGAATTCCAGATGTATTGGGGCATTCGTCCAGCGCGTCTAAGACGACGTAGATTGGTCGTTGGCCAGGGAGTGCAAGCATCTCTTTAAGACACGCGATCAGCGTGCTGGTGCTGGGTTTACGTGCGCCATCGTCGTGCGTCTTGTAAATGCGGGAGAGTATATCGCAACAACCGTCGGAACGAGCAGAGAGCTGTGTAGTAAGCGAAGGAAGCAAGTTGCGGAGATGTTGTTTATCTGTGTCCTTGAAATCGAAATAAAAGTACGCCATGGATGCTAGTCCAGCCTCCCGCAACGCCATAACGTCTTGGATGATTGCGGAGCTATTCGGCGTTGTAAGTTGAGGGGTGAACTCGACAAATGATAACGAACCAAAGGATGCTCTTCCCTGAGCCCGCTACAACGATAAGAGGCGATCAATATCTGGGAGGATGTGAAGGGAGAGAAGGGCAAACGTTTTCCCATGGATCCACAACAAGGACGTGGTCGACTTGGACTTCCATTCCAAGAATATGCTTCCCAGGAAGAACCATCTCGCCGTGCCTTCATGTTGAGTGGTGCATGCGATATTTTGATTGGTAGATGGGTCTGGGGGAGACAGCCACGCTCGGTGGTTCGTCCGTACATGGCTCCCTGCGGTGGCGTTCAGTCTCTGCAACTGCGAAAGAGAAGCGGGCTGAAGAATCACGAACGCTTTTCTTCGCCGATATTGTTTGCCGTCTGTTGGACCAGAGCTTTCGTTTCCATTGTCGTCAATTTGGTTACCTTGCCATCTAGTCGGGTTGACGATGGTATGCGTGAGTAGCTAACGTGATAACGCACCTTCAATAGCCAGGTCGACCTTGTCGTCGACGTCTTTTACTTTGTTATTGATGCTTGTTACTTTGTCATCGACGCCCTGTACTTGCTTTTCGACGGTTTGCACTCCATCCTTCACATGGTGTGCGACTTTCAGCACCTGCACAATCGCCATTTGGACCTCCTGTTGCGTCAACCTATCCAGTCTGACAAGCGCGTCTTCGATATCCCTCCTTCCGGTTAATTTCTTCAGGTATTTCTCTGAATATCTATCAGCGACGGACAACGCATCATCACGGAATGACTCACTCGCTCGTCCTTGCTTCATCTCCTTCGTCACAATCCCAAAAATTCCAAGCACCTCGACCATTATCTTCACGATGATGTCCCTCATCATCTCTGTCGTCGGCACCTCGCTGTACTCCTCGAGCCGTCTGAAGAAGCTCTCAATGCGCTCCAGGACATCGACGAGCGCGTCTTGGCTTGCAGCAACGTCCTTTGCCGCCTGTGTAGGTTCTGCATCAGCACAGTCCGTGCAAGGGTGATGTAGGATAATAGCTACCAAGAGGAGGACACCGGCTCCAGCGAAAATGACTTTCGCAGGTGAGAACACCTAGATATATGATATCAGAGGGTAGATCTTAGACTGTCGGAAGGGGATTCACCAGTCCGACGCCCTCGCCGAGCGCCGCGGAGAACGCATAAAGGACATTGACCGTCGGATTCAACCATTTTGTCAATTTGTCGTCGCCGGATGTAGATTGCTCGAACTGTTGGACTTGAGTGCGTAGGACAGCTAGAATGTCGGTGGGAGAGTTGCAGGTCTGCAACTGGCCCATCAACGGATGCGCAAGAAGGTCTTTCTTCGTCTTCTTCTCATACTCTTTCATGGAAGCATAAAATATGGCCTGGAGATTTGTAGAAGATGAAGCTGCGGGAGGTGTCTGAGACATGGCAAGTGAAGCGACGAGATGCGTCTGAGGCTATGATACCGTGACAAGCTGAAGAGAATGGCACGAGGGCGCCAGAATGATTTGGCAGTTAACGCCCGCACAGCCCCCGTGCCAGGAACTATAATTATTGTTTTCGAAACACAGGCGCGGGAGTCTCCTTAGGCTCATCTCATCCTAACTTACTTCCTGTCGCCGACTTGGAGGGAGATCCGAGTCCGAGTGTGGCGAGTTTCAGGTCGGGGTAGACAAGCAGACTCGGAGTGTCCGAGATCTCGACGTTGGGGTACATCTGTAGGAAAGGTCGCGCTTACAGTAAGCGAATTCTTTGGACAAGCAATGGGGGCGCCGACCGGGAAGCACGAGACGCGAAAACGTCAGCTGGACCTCTCTAGCTCTAGCGAATGGATCTATTCGCGTAGATACTATCCGTGTCACAACTGATGAACTGAGTGAACAAACACAAATGTAGTCACTATTCCAAAGCGCATCTAGTGACTCATGGTATGAGTGTCGTTCTCGCTCGCCCAAGTCACGGGGCTCCTCCCAGTACAAGATTGCGTTGGTATACATTCTATCACGACTTACAGGTCGATGTCGTTCACGCCATTGAAAAGAAACCTAAGACAGTCGTAGGTTAGACACATGTAGACGTATCATATAGACTCCCTCCAATAAATGGCCCACACACGCCCGAGGACGCTTTACCGCAGTACCTTAATGTAGGAATGACGGTCCTGCCAGCCGACCCATGTCCCCCAGCATGCACTCAACAAGTCCTCACCAACGCTCCATATTCGCCACCCCGGCGCGATCCACCGCTGCAAGAACTCTCACAGGACGTCTTCAACCCGCAGCTCTGTCACGACCACGGCAACGGCGTGCAGCGCCGTCGCGAGAGCCGTCAGCGTCGTGAGCTAGAGGGCGCACTACTACCGGGTGTTAGACACAGTAAACAGCGAACGGCACGTCGGGCACGTCAGTGCCGCGCATGCCGACCTATCGCAGCGTGCCAGGGAGAACCCATTGAGAGCTGTCACAGTAACAGTGGTTGGGGCGAAGGCGGAGAGGACGTCCTTGCAGAGAAGCAGTCCAGTGCGGGGGATGTCCGTTGCGGTGCATTTGCGCACGAAGGGGCCCAGTGCGAGTGCGATAAGTCCAGTTTGAGGACCTGAGCCTGGCTGAGCTTCCCATAGACGAATAGGCCATGCGTCCCTCTGGGAAGTATCGCTGCCGCCCAGAGATCGAGACTGAAAAATTAAGTACGTGGTGCAGGATGGGCACCACGTTCATCAAAGTGAGACACGGCTGTAGGGGGAGGAGGGCAGTGCACCTGTCTCAAGCATTCAAATAACAGCACGAGGGGGCGAACAAGGATGGAACGAACCTTGTTTCCACAAGACGCTCTCTGCGTTGCTCCCAAAAGTGGTTTTGTCCAGAAGGAGAACGTACTCGAACGACGGGCTTTGGCATGCCACCTCCTTTTGCGTTTCCTCCCCTGGTTCCTGTCTCTGTTGTCCATGAGGACTTACATTTAGTGGGAGGTTTCGGCTCGATGCAGACCAAAAAAGTGTCTTGGTTCGAACTTTGGTCCAAGACCTCTGTGGGCTTGAGAGCCGCCAGACGGATGAAGGAAGACCTCGTCGAGCGCTCCGGCCCGGACAGCATCCACACTCGAAAAAGTACTCGAAATCGGGCTTCTGTCCGGTTGGCCCTTGGGTTGGCCGTCTTTTTCCTTAGATTGTGGCTCTTGCAGAAATCTTGGGTGGAATATTTAAAGAACGTACGTGACGCGAGTACTGTAGCAGAGTGAGTACGATCTACCCGTTTTTGGAATGATGAATGGCATGGGTAGTCAAGTGGGTAGTCACCAATGCGAAAAACTTGAAATGTACTGAAAATCCTCAGACTGACAGCAGTGGTCGTCAATAAGGCTATCCGCATCGCATTCCAAGTGTGACTATATGAATACCCGCAGAAGGAGGCTCGACATACATTTATGGAGCAATCTATAGTACTCTGCCTAGTTGTCCGCCATGCTCTGTCAACATCTGTACGATTGTCTCTCCTAATGCGACCTGCAATGGGGTCCTTCCTTCCTTGTCCTTGGCATCCGCACTCGCGCCACGGTCGAGCATCAAGCGCACACTCTCCGTTTTGCCATTGGATGACGATTCGTGCAACGGGGTCCATCCGTCCTTGTCCTCGGCATTTGCGTTCGCGCCGTAGTCGAGAAGTAAGCGCACGGTCTCCGTCGTCCCCTCAGATGACGCCACGTGCAATGGGTCCTTCCGTCCTTCTTCATAGCATTCGCATTCGCGCCCTGGTCAAGCAGTAGACGTGCAACCTCGAGCTTCCCGTTAGACGATGCCAAATGCAATGGCGTCGAGTCGTCCTTAGCCCGTGCGCCGATTTCTGCCCCGTGTTGGAGTAATAGCCTCGCGATTTCCACGTGACCGATAGCTGATGCCCAGTGCAATGGAGTACGGCCTTCGTCGTCCGCAGCGTTGACATGTACGTTATGCCCCAGTAGCATCGAAGCAACCTCTAAGCGTCCAAACAATGCAGCTGAATTGATTGGAGTGAAGAGATTGTTTTGTCGCGCATTTGCATCTGCCCCATGGTCGAGTAGCCACCGCGCGACGTCGATAAGTCCGTCCACCAACGCAGCATGCAGAGGAGTCCGATTAAAGTGGTCGTCGGTGACATCCACGGCCGCACCGTGCTGATGTAATAGCTCTGCCACCTTGAAGTGTCTCTTGTGCAATGCCGCCGCCAGCGGGCTGTGGTTATAACCGCCCCTCGCATTTACTTGCTCGGGATGCTCGACGATGATCTGCGCTGCCAGGTCACGAAATCCACACAACGATGCATAATACAGTGAAGATCCACGATCTTCGGGGGGATCTCCGAACTCACCCCAGCGATCATCGATGTCGTGCAACTCGAGCCACGCGGCAAAATGTGGTTTGGTCGAGTCAAAAAGACGCCGCATCCCATCTTCTATGCGCGACGACACATTTCCGAACTGCGCATGCTCTACCCAATGCCGACTGGCATATCTCGCCAGCGGAAAGTTTTCTCTGACCCCGTTATTGTCCGGGCTGCTGCCCAACTGGAGTAAAATACCCACGTAAGCCTGGGCGAGAGTCGTGTGTGCAGGTTCGGGAATGATATGAAAGTGTGAAGCGTCTCCTATACAAGTTGCAAGGCGGTCGGAAGTCAAAAATTCCTTGACCGAAAAATGGGAAAACTGGATGAACCGCGAATCGCCATCGTCGACTTGCATGATCAAGCTGGAGCACGTAGATAGCACAGCTCGTTGCCGATCCTCCAACCGCCAATCTTCATTTAACTTCGGTGTCGTTCCTTCGGTTGTATCAAAGTCAAGCGCAAGGATTTCTGCGAGCTCCTCGACGCGGAGCGGCCGAGCGGCCGCAGTAAGACATTGTAAGAGACGATGAGTATGGTCTCGGTTGGCCATCCCGATCTCCTTCAACACCCGCTTATGTCTCGTCCAAAGATCTCGGCAATTCGTTAAGCGTTCGACGTATGCTTTGCGGAAGACAATGTTGCAACACCTCCAACTGACAGAAAACCCATCGAAACCTGTCCAATAGTCAGCAAGCGTCATCAACACCCTTTAAACGCGCTTACATTCCATCAGCTCTTTCCGTGAGCGTCTCAACAACTAGCTCTTTATCATTGTCTCTCCATCTCCTCATCGCCGTATCCGAGTCCGCGTACACGACAGATCTGATGTAGTCTTCAATGACCTTCTTTTGCCCACCTTGATCGTGAATGGAGACCGGTTGAAACCCAAGGGGCTCAAGCGCAGCTCGGATGTCGATCTCCGGACGGCTCGTGACACATATATGAAGGTTTGAGAGTTGAAGATCGACGAGGTCCTTTATAAGATCAAGGACTTGTTTGCGGGCGGGTGGGATTCCAGAGGTGTTGGGACATTCATCCAGCGCGTGCAAGATGATGTAGATTGGGCCTTGACCAGGTAACGCGAGCATCTCTTTAAGACACGCAATCAGCGTGCTGGTACTCGGCTTACGTGCCCCATCGTCGTGCGTATTGTAAGTGTGGGAAAGTATGTCGGAACAACTGTCGGAACGAGTGGAGAGCTGAGTCAGAAGCGAAGGGAGCATGTTGTGGAGGTGTTGTTTATCCGTGTCCCTGAAATCAAAATAGAAATATGCCATAATGGCTAATCCAGCCTTCCACAACATCGTGATTTCCTGGACGATTGCAGAGCTATTTGGCGTTGTAAGTTCCTGAGGGGCCAACCCGACGAATGATAACGAACCAAAGGATGCTCTTCCCTGAACCCGCTACAATGATTGTTGGCAATCAAGATCTAGGAGGACGTGAACGGACAGAAGGGCGCACGTTTCCCATGGATCCACAACAAGGATGTCGTGTCCTTGGTCTTCCATCCCAGGAATATACTCCCCTGGAAGAACCATGTCGCCGTCCCTTCGTGTTGAGCGGCGCACGCGATATTTTGATTAGTGGATGGATCTGGCGGAGACAGCCGCTTTCGGTGCTTTGTCCGTATCCGGCTCCCTGCGTGGGATTTTAGTCTCAGCAAGCAATGGCAGCGGAACCACGAACGCCTTTCCGCGTCAATATTGTCTGCCGTCTGTTGCAATAGAGCCCTCGTTTCCATCGTCGTCACTTTGACTACCTTGCCATCTAGTCGAATATGGGTTTCCATTGGTTGTGAGTGGCTAACGTGATGGACGCACCCTCGACAGCCAGGTTGACCTTGTCGTCAACGTCTTTGACCCTGTCATCGACGCCCTGTACTTGCTCGCCGACAGTTGTCACTCCATCCTTCACTTGGTGTGCGACTTTCAGGACTTGCACAATCGCCATCTGCACCTCCTGCTGAGTCAATCTATCCAGTCTGACCAGCGCGTCTTCGATATCCCTCCTTCCGGTTAATTTCTTCAGGTATTTCTCTGAATACTTATCAGCGACGGGCAACGCATCATCACGGATTGACTCACTCGCTCGTCCTTGCTTTATCTCTTTCGTCACAATCCCAAATATCCCAAGCACCTCGACCATTATCTTCACCATCACGTCCCTCATTGCCTCCGTCGTTGGCACCTCGCTATACTCCTCGAGCCGTCTGAAGAAGCTCTCAGTGCGCTCCAGGACATCGACGAGCGCGTCTTGGCTCGCAGTAACGTCCTTTGCCGCCTGTGTAGGTTCCGCATCAGCACAGTCCGTGCAAGGGTGATGTAGGATAATAGCTACCAAGAGGAGGACACCGGCTCCAGCGAAAATGACTTTCGCAGGTGAGAACACCTGGAAATATGATATTAGAGGGTGGATCGTAGACGGACCGCCGGAATGGGATTCACCAATCCGACGCCCTCGCCGAGCGCCGCAGAGAACGCATAAAGGACATTGACAGTCGGGTTCAACCACTTCGTCAATTTGTCGTCGTTAGACATTGATTGCTCGAACTGTTGAACTTGAGTGCGAAGGACGGCCAGGATGTCGGTGGGAGAGTTGCAGGTCTGCAACTGGGCCATCAACGGATGCGCGAGCAGGTCTTTCTTCGTCTTCTTCTCATACTCTTTCATGGAAGCATAAAATATTGCCTGGGATTTGAATAAGAGGAAGCTGCGGGAGGCGTCTGAGACATGGCAGCGGCAGCGAGGAGAGTCTGAGTAGCGGCTGACTGTGATTGGAACGCTCGAATCTTTGCCACGATGTTTGGCAGGTAGCGCCCGTACAGCCTCCACTTTTAGATAGGTGGCCGGTCTCTGCCAGAGTGATGAAGGAGCTCCGGCAAAGAGCGTAGTCTTTGAGTAAACGGACGGGGCGGCACGTGCTCGCATCCTGCTACCCTCCGTCCTCTCAAACTCTCGACTGGTTCAAGGAACCAGAACACTTTTATTTCACCCGCCCGCCACGCCCAGTAATTGCCAAGGGATCGGTGATGAGGCTCCCGTTTTCCGACCCGGGCCCACACGCCCGTCGCGACCTCGCCTCGGAAACGAGAACCCCTCATCCTTGCCCTCATCTCCGATCGAGAAACACTTCGTGCTTCAGCCCAGTCTCTGTGCAGTCCGCCAGCTTAGTTGCTTCCTTGCCACTGCCTCACATGTGCCGGCCTCCTTCCCTCCCGGCGCCATACTGAACCTAAACGGAAAGCAAGGCAGTGACTCGCAAAGACCGACAATGTTTTCAAAACCAGCGGTGTGGAGGTCATCCTTGTCACTGAGTGATTCTTGTTCTCGGGTTGTAATGACGGGTCCGAACTCCCAGTGTCCATTCAAGTTCATTTGTTCGAGCACATTGGTTTCCGATTCCTCACTTGGTTCCTCAAGGCAAAAGACAATTCCCTGGACCGGTTGTGCTGAGGCGCTCATATGATGTCTTTTTTTCTCAATGCATAGGTCGAAAGAAATTGAATAGATACTGGGTAGGTAGGGATAGTGTAGGCGGCCGGTAACAGTCGACTGAAAGATAGATCATCATACAGTAAGTCGACATGTGAAAATGCGCTGTGAGCGTTGTGAACATGTGAAGCTCACCAGTGTACCCAAGAGCTGGGCACAATAAACTGTGAGCTACAGACGACCTAACACAATATTGACAAGAACTCCGGTGCGTCGTGGTTAGAGGCACACTCACTGTCAATGTATCCCGGTGCCTGAAGTTGGTCAAGGCAATAGCCTGTAGGACTGTGTATATGCGGTTCACCCCCAGTACAGAGTTCGACGAACATATTCCAAAGTAGTCTCCTGGACCCTTCAATGCTCACCAGCGCTCACCGCGAGTCATGGGCTCACCCTCGTTCCAATACAACATCGCGTCACGTCACCTTTTTTCACTCCCTTCACGATCGAAACTGAACTTTTCTTTTTGCGTACGGTATTACGGATGAGGATGTTTCTATCGCAGGCGTTACTACCTCTTCGTGCAGGAATAACGGCCTCACGTCTCGCGCTAGCCGATCCACATTCCGCAGTGCGCACCCAACAAGTCCTCACCGGCACCCCATACCCGCTACACTAACGCGATCTACCCTTGTAAGAACTCTCGCAGAACGTCTTCGGCCGGCATCTCGGTCACGACAGAGGTGTGCTGCACCATCGCGAGAGCGGTCAGCATCGCGAGCACAAGGCATACTAATATTGGGTGGAAGACACGGTCCACGACGAGCAGCACATCTGGCACATCAGCGCGGCGAACGTCGACTGGGTACAGCACAGGAAGAGTCCAGTTGAGAACTGTCATAGTAGCCGAGGCGGGAGCGGGGGCGGAGAGTATGTTCTTGCGCAGGAGCGGGACGAGCGCGGGGATGTCCGTTGAGGTGTATTTGCGCACGAAGGGGCCCAGTGCGAGTGTGACAAGTCCGGTTCCTGGTCCGCCAATTCCGGATGGAAATAAAAACAAGCGGCAGTGTTGTATGCTAGGGTCCCCGCAGCACGCAGCCGAGTTCGAGGAAGTGCGCCTGGCTGAACTTCCCATAGTCGAATAGACAGACCACGGCGCCTCTCTAGGAAGTATGACTGCTGCAAGACCGAAGATAGAAACTCGACACTGAAAACTCAAATACGTGGTGCAGCGGGGCGTCGAAGTGAGTCACAGAGAACGAGGCACCTGTATCAAACATTCGAATGACACGGACGACGGCCTGAGGGTGTAAGGAGGGTGGAACGTACCCTGTTTCCTACAAGACGCCCCCTGCATCGCCGCTCCTGTTCCTCAAGTAGCTTTTCCCAGAAGGAGAACATACTCAACACGATCGGATCGCCTTCTGCGCGCATCCTTGGCCTTCTTTACGCTCATTCCACTTCTACATTCTTCCTCTGGTTCCCTCTCTCTGTATCCTACGGGCTCGCATGTAGCAATGGCGGAGTTTTCAGTCGATGCAGACGGGAAGCGCATGTTGGTTCGAATTCTTTGATCCGAAACCATGGGCGTGCCCAGTGTCTGAGCTATCCATGGGCTCGAGAGCACCAGACATGTGTAGAGAAGGAATATTCCATGGTCGAGGCCGGGAACTAGGGACACGCCCTGCGGAAGGGCGATTGGTCCTGGAGGAATGGTGTCCACGTCGAGCCTCGACCTGAGACCATTGGCCAACGATGATTGTTTTTTTCTTCAGATCGTAGGTCTTGCAGAAATATCGGGAAGGAAGATTTAAGAACGTATGCGATGGGTCGATCTACCGGCGCCACCTCTTTAGCGGAAGAACGTGAACTGACCGAAATGTATGTCTGAGGCGGACCGGTTTCCGAGGATTTACATTCAACATCGAACAAAACATGTCGTGAGTCGCGTACGGTTGGTCTTTTCAGCATGTGTTCGGCTATGCAACCCGCAAGATCAGCACCTACAGAAAATAGATGACTGTCCGACTGCGTGACACCACTTTGCTTTTAAATTTACTGATATCGTTGGACATTCGTTTCCCGTCGCGTGGTTACACATCATAACAAATACGCATTACGTTCCGAATAGGCCCATATGATTACGGGGAGAAGGGTGTCACGGTACAGTAACCTACAGTACATTATCTGAATCTATGGGTCCACTATGCTCCGTCAACATCTGTACGATTGCGCTGTATCCCTCTCTTGACACAACCTGGAGCGGGGTCCTTCCGTCCTTGTCCTCGGCATCTGAACTCGCGCCACGGTCGAGCAGCAAACGCACAGTCTTGGTTTCGCCTTTGGATGACGCAAAGTGCAACGGTGTCCATCCATCGTCATCCCCGGCATGTGCATTGGCGCCGTGGTCGAGCAGCGTGCGCACGATCTCTGTATTGCCTTTAGATGACGCCAGATGCAATAGGGTCCTGCCGTCCTTCTTCTTGGCCTCCGCATTCGCACCAAAATCAAGCAGTAGACGCACAACCTTAAGCCTCCCGTCAGATGACGTCAGATGTAATGGCGTCGAGTCGTCCTTATCCAGTGCGTTGATGTCCGCCCCATGTTGGAGTAACAGCTTCACGATCTCCACGTGACCAGATCTTGAAGCCAGTGCAACGGAGTATGGCCTTCGTCGTCCGCAGTGTCGATGCGGACGTTGTGCTCCAGTAGCATCCGAACAACCTCTAGGTGTCCGTCCCGTGCGGCGAAATGAATTGGAGTCCGTTGATTGTGTTGTCGCCAATTCGCACCTGCGCCGTGGTCGAGTAGCCACCGCACGACATCGATACGTCCACCCTGCGATGCAGCATGTAGTGGAGTTCGATTCAATTCGTTTTCGATAACGTCCACGGCTGCACCGTGCTGGTGTAATAGCTCTGCCACGTTGAAGTGTCTCTTGTGCAATGCCGCCGCCAGTGGACTGTGATTGTAACCGCCCCTTGCATTCACTTGCTCGGGATACTCGATGATGATTTGCGCTGCCAGGTCATGAAGCCCACACAACGAAGCATAATACAGTGGAGATCCACGATCTGCGGGGGGATCTCCAAAGCCAAGCCAGCGATCGTCGATGTCGTGCAACTCGAGCCATGCGGCAAAATGTGGCTTGGTCGAGTCAAAAAGACGGCGCATTCCATCTTCTATGCGTGACGACACATTTCCGAACTGCGCATGCTCTACCCAATGCTGACTGGCATATCTCGCCAACGGAAAGCTACCTTTGACCTGGTTATCGTTCGAGCCGCCGTCCAACTGAAACAGAATACCCAAGCAGGCCTGGGCGAGAGTCGTGTGTGCAAGTTCGGGGATGATATAAAAGTACGAGGCGTCTCCTCTCGAGGTGGAAAGCCGATCGGAAGTCAAGAATTCCTTGACCGAAAAATGCGTAAACTGAATGACCCGGGAATTCCCATCGTCAACTTCGGTGATCAAGCTGGAGCACGTAGATAGCACAGCTCGTTGTCGATCCTCCCATCGCCAATCCTCCTTCAACTTCGGTGTCGCTCCTTCGGCCTCATCAAAGTCAAGTGCAAGTATTTCGGCGAGCTCCTCAACACGCAGGGGGCGAGTAGCCGCAGTGAGACATTGTAAGAGACGACGAGCATGGTCTCGGTTGGTCATCCCGATCTCCTTCAACACTCGCTCATATGTCTCGTCCAGAGATTTTGGCAATTCGCTAAGCGTCCGACGGATGCTTTGCGGAAGGCAATGTTGCAGCACCTCCAGCTGACAGAAAACCCAACGGAACCTGTCAAATAGTCGGCAAGCGTCATCACCATCCTTGAACACGCTTACATTCCATCAGCTCTATCGGTGAGCGTCTCAATAACCAGTTCTTTGTCCTTGTCCCTCCATCTCCTCATCGCCGTATCCGAGTCCGCGTACACGACGGATCTGATATAGTCTTCAATATCCTTCTTTTGTCCACTCTGTTCATGAATCGAGACCGGGTGGAATGCTAGGGGCTCAAGCGCGGATCGGATGTCGATCTCCGGACGGCTGGTGACACATATATGTAGATTTGGAAGCTGGAGGCCGACGAGGTCCTTCAAGAGGTTAAGGACTTGCATGCGGGCGGGTGGAATTCCAGAGGTATTGGGGCATTCGTCTAGCGCGTCCAAGATGATGTAGACTGGACCTTGGCCAGGTAGCGCAAGCATCTCTTTAAGACACACAATCAGCTTGCTGATGCCGGGCTTACGTGCGCCATCGTCGTGTGTCATATAAATGTGGGAGAGTATGTCGCAACAGTCTTCGGAACGAGTGGAGAGCTGAGTTAGAAGCGAGGGAAGCAAGTTGCCCAGATGTTGTTTATCGGTGTCCCTGAAATCAAAATAGAAATATGCCATGGATGCTAGTCCAGCCTCCCGCAATGCCATTATGTCTTGGATGATTGCGGAGCTAGTTGGCGATATAAGTTCCTGAGGGGTGAACTCGACAAATGACAACGAACCAAAGGATGCTCTTCCCTGAACCTGCTACAAAAATTAGAGGCGATTAAACTTTGTGAGGATATGAAGGGACAGAAAGGCGCACGTTTCCCGTGGATCCACAAAAAGGATGTGGTGGTCTTGGTCTTCCATTCCAGGAATATACTTCCTTGGAAGAACCATGTCGCAGTGCCTTCATGTTGAGTGATGCACGCGATATTTTGATTAGTGGATGGGTCCGGAGGAGACAGCCACGCTCGGTGGTCCTTCCGTGCCCGGCTCCCTGCGATGGCATTTCGGTCTCAACAAGTATGAGCAACGGAGTCATAGAAATACGAACGCTTTTCGTCGTTGCACAAGAGCCTTTGTTTCTTTGCCGTCTAGACGTGTATATATTTACGACATCGTTTGTGGGTGGATAACGTGCTGAACGTACCCTCAATAGCCAGCTTGACCAGGACCTTGACCTTGTCATCGACGTCCTTTACTTGGTCGCCGACGGTTGAACTCCGTTCTTGACATCGTGTGAGACTTGCAGCACCTGCACAATCGCCATCTGCACCTCCTGCTGCGTCAATCTATCCAGTCTGCCCAGCGCGTCCTCGACATCTCTCCTTCCGATCAATTTCTTCAGATATTTCTCTGAATTTCAATCAGCGACGAGAAAGTGTCATCCCGGATCGACTCACTCGCTCGTCCCTGCTTCATCTCCTTCGTCACAATCCCAAATATCCCAAGCACCTCGACCATTATCTTCACAATTGTGTCCTTCATCGCTTCCGTCGTTGGCACCTCGGTATATGTCTCGAGCCGTCTGAAAAAGCCTTCGATGCGCTCAAAGATGTCAATGAGCGCATCTTGGCTTGCAACAACGTCCTTTGCCGCCTGCGTACGTTCGGAATCAGAATGGTACGCGTAAGCGAGGTCCAGGATAATAGCTACCAAGAGGAGAACCCCGGCACCTGCGAAAATCACTTTAGCAGGCGAGAACACCTGGAAATATGATGTCAAATGATCATAGAAGGATCGATTAAATGGGACTCACCAGTCCGACGCCCTCTCCAAGCGCCGCGGAGAACGCATAAAGGACATTGACAGTCGGGTTCAACCATTTTGTCAATTTTTCATCGCCGGAAATAGATTGCTCGAATTGTTGGACTTGAGCGCGTAGGATGGCCAGGATGTCGGTGGAAGAATTGCAGGTCTGCAACTGGGCCATCAACGGATGCGCGAGAAGGTCTTCGTCTTCCTCTCATACTCCTTCATGGAAGCATAAAATATGGCCTGGAAATTGGAAGAAGAAGCCGCGGGAGGTGTCTGAGACATGGCAGCAACAGCGAGGAGAGGCGTCTGAGGGTATGACACTGGGCACTGGCAGAAGAGAGATGACACGGGGGCACCTGAAAGATTTGGCAGTTGACGCCCGCACAGCCACTATGACCTCGTGGATATCTTCGGCCCAGAATTATAGTTATTCAAGTTGTTTTCAAAACATAGGCGCGGGAGTCCGACTTCCCGGTACCGAGGAGGGAGATCCGAGTGCGGTGAGGAGTTTCGGGTCGAGGTAGACAAGTAGAGTGTCCGAGATATCGACGTTGGGGTACCTCTGTAGAAGGGTCGCGGGTAAGTTACGAGGATTGGTCGGATTCACCTGGCCGTCTCGGTTCAAGTTCTCGATCCATCGGTACCCCTCATTTTCTTAAGAAAAAAAACTGGTTGGGTTGAAGCTCTCGTAGAATTTTTTCTTTTCTCTGGTCACGGGAATAAAACAGAAGGTGGGTAGGTAGGGATAGGATAGTAGTTTGAGTAACTGTTGACCGAAAGTTCATGCATGTTCATGCTGTAAGGAAAGTCGAATTTTTTGGACAAGTAAATGGGGGCGGGGACTCGGATGCACGAGCATCGTTGAATGTCGTTCTCGCGCCCCGACCAAGCCACGGGGCCGCCTCCCAGTACAAGATCGCGTCGGTTGACCTTCTATCACGAGTTTCCCGGTCGACGTCGTTCACGGCATTGTCAAGAAACCTAAGACAGTCGTAGGCTAGACGCACGTAGACGTATCATATACCTCCCTCCAATAAATGGAACCATGCACACCGAGGACCCGTTATCGCCGTACCGCCTCTTAATGTAGGAATGACGGCCTCATGTCTCCTGCCAGCCGACCCACGTCCCCCAGCACGCACTCAACAAGTCCTCACCAACGCTCCGTACTCGCCACCCCGACGCAAACCACCCCTGCAAGAACTCCCGCAGAACGTCTTCAGACTCAGCTCTGCCACGACCACGGAAACGGCGTGCAGCGCCGTCGCGAGAGCCGTCGGCGTCGTGAGCTAGTGGGCGTGTTAGATGCAGTCCACAGCGAACGGCACGTCTGGCACATCAGTGCCGCACACGCCGACCTGGCGCAGCCTGGGGAGAGCCCATCGAGAGCTGCTACAGTAACGGTGGTTGAGGCAAAGGCGGAGAGGACGTTCTTGCACAGAAGCGGTACGGCACGGGGATGTTCCGTTGCGATGTATTTGCGCACGAAGGGGCTCAGTGCGAATGCGATAAGTCCAGTTCCTGATCTACCCATTCCCGACGGGAATGAGTACCCTTGGTACCCGGAGCACGCACCCGAGTTTGATGATGTGAGCCTGGCTGCGCTTGCCATAGCCAAATAGGCCACGGCGTCCCTCTGGGAAGCGTCGCTGCCGCCAGACCAGAGATAGAAACTTGATACTTAAAAATTGAGTACGTGGTGCAGGATGGGCACCAAGATCGTCGAAGTGAGTCACGGAGGAAGGGCTCTTTAGGAGGAGGGCAGTGCACCAGTCTCAAACATTCAAATAACAGCACGGCACGAGGGAGCGAGCAAGGATGAGAACGTACTCGAACACGATGAAATTGCGCCCTCTTCGCTCTTCCTGGCCTTCGGCCCCCACTTCCTTTTGCGTTTCCTCCCCTGGTTCCTGTCTCTGTTGTCCATGAGGACTTGCATTTGGTGGGAGGTATCGGCTCGATGCAGGTCGAAAAAGCGTTGGTTCGAGGTCCAAGACCGTGGAAGTGCGCAGTCTGCGGCCAGACGGATGTAAATCTCGTCGGTGGTGGTCGCACGCTACGGGTGATCGCCCCGGCCCGGAGGGACGGCATCCACGCTCGAAATCGGGCCTCCGTCCGGGCTTGTTGCCAGTGGCCGTCTTTTTCTTTGGATTGTGGCTCTTGCAGAAATCTTGGGGTGGAATATTTAAAGAACGTACGCGACGCGAGTTGCAATATATGTGAGCAGAGTGAGTACGATCTACTCGTTTTTGGAATGGTGAACGGTGTGGGAGAATGATGGTAGTCATCAATGAGCGAGAAAGCGAAAAAGGGTTTGTTAACGGACGGCTACCCGCATCGCATCCTAAACGTGAATATACGAATACCCGCAGAACTTGGAGGGACCCTCATACTATATAATGACTCAACATACATTTATGAAGCAATCTACAGTAATTGCCCGCCATGCTCTGTCAACATTTGTACGATTGGGTCTACTGATGCGACCTGCAATGGGGTGTTTCCTCTCTTGTCCTTGGCATCTGCACTCGCGCTACGGTCGAGCAGTAAGCGCAAAGTCTCTGTATCGCCTTTGGATGACGCATAGTGCAACGGAGTCCGTCCATCGTTGTCCTCAGCATGTGCGTTTGTGCCGTGGTCGAGCAGTAAGCGCACAGTCTCTGTGTTGCCAAACAACGACGCCAGGTGCAATGGGGTCATTCCATCCTTCTCCTTGGCCTCTGCGTTCGCGCCGCGGTCAAGCAGCAGACGCACAACCTCAAGGTGCCCATTCGCTGCAGCTGCATGAATGGGAGTCCAGTGATCGCGTTGCTGCCAATTCGGATCTGCGTCGTGATCGAGTAACCACCGCGTGACATCGATAAATCCATCCCACAATGCGGCATATAGCGGAGTCCGATTAAAGAGGTCGTCAGTAACATCCACGGCCGCACCATGATGCCGGTGTAATAGCTCTGCCACCTTGAAGTGTCTCTTGTGCAATGCCGCCACCAGTGGACTGTGATTTTCACCACCCCTCGCATTTACTTGCTCAGGATGCTCGACGATGATGTGCGCTGCCAGATCACGAAATCCGCACAACGATGCATAATACAGTGGAGATCCACGATCTGCGAGGGGATCTCCAAAGTCAAACCAGCGATCGTCGATGTCGTGGAACTCGAGCCACGCGGCAAAATGCGGCTTGGTCGAGTCAAAAAGACGCCGCATCCCATCTTCTATGCGTGACGACACATTTCCGAACTGCGCATGTTCCACCCAATGCTGACTGGCATATCTTGCTAACGGGAACCTATCTTTGACCAGGTTATTGTCCGCGTTGCCGTCCAACTGGAGAAGAGTTCCCAAGCAAGCCTGGGCGAGTGTCGTGTGTGCGCGCTCGGGAATGATATAAAGTATGAGGCGTCTCCTTTGGAAGTAGCAAGTCGATCGGAAGTCAAGAATTCCTTGACCGAAAAATGCGAAAACTGAACGACCTGGGAACCGCGATCGTCGACTTGCGTGATCAAGCTTGAGCACGTAGAGAGCACAGCTCGTTGCCGATCCTCCCACCGCCAGTCCTCCTTCAACTTCGGTATCGCTCCTTCGGCCTCATCAAAGTCAAGTGCAAGTATTTCTGCTAGCTCCTCGACACGTAGCGGCCGAGCAGCCGCAGTGAGACATTGTAACAGGCGATGGGCGTGGTCTCGGTTGGCCATCCCAATCTCTTTCAACACCCGCTCATATGTCTCGTCCAACGATTTCGGCAATTCGTTGAGCGTTCGCCGGATGCTTTGTGGAAAGCAATGTTGCAACACTTCTAGTTGACAGAAAACCCAACGGAACCTGTCAATCGTCAGCAAGCGTCATTGGCACATTCATAGTCGCACTTACATTCCATCAGCTTTATCCGCGAGCGTCTCAATAACCAGTTCTTTGTCCTTGTCCCTCCATCTCCTCATCGCCGTATCTGAGTCCGCATACACGACGGATCTGATATAGTCTTCAATATCCTTCCTTTGTCCACTTTGTTTCATGAATCGAGACCGGGTGGAATGCTAGGGGTTCAAGCGCGGCTCGGATGTCGATCTCCGGACGGCTGGTGATACATATATGTAGATTTGGAAGCTGGAGGCCGATAAGGTCCTTTATGAGATCAAGGACTTGTCTGCGGACGGGTGGAATTCCAGAGGTATTGGGGCATTCATCTAGCGCGTCCAGGATGATGTATATTGGGCCTTGGCCAGTTAGCGCGAGCATCTCTTTGAGACACGCAATCAGCGTGCTGGTGCCGGGGTTACGTGCGTCTTGTAAATGCGGGAGAGTACGTCGCAACAACTATCGGAACGAGTAGAGAGCTGAGTTAGAAGTGAGGGAAGTAAGTTGTGGATGTTTTGTTTATCGGTGTCCCTGAAATCAAAATAGAAATACGCCATAATGGCTAGTTCAGCTTCCCACAACATCGTGATTTCCTGGATGATTGCAGAGCTATTTGGCGTTGTAAGTTCCTGAGGGGTGAACCGGACGAATGATAACGAACCAAAGGATGCTCTTCCCTGAACCCGCTACAATGATTGGTGGCAATCAAGATCTAGGAGGACGTGAAAGGACAGAAGGGCGCACGTTTCCCGTGGATCCACAACAAGGATGTGGCGGCCTTGGTCTTCCATTCCAGGAATATACTCCCCTGGAAGAACCACGTCGCCGTGCCTTCATGTTGAGCGGTGGACGCAATATTTTGATTAGTGGATGGGTCTGGCGGAGACAGCCACGCTCGGTGATCCTTCCGTACCCGGCTCCCTGAAGCCGCATTTTAGTCTCAACAGGCCATAGCAGCGGGGCTAAAGAACCACGAACGCCTTTCCGCGTCAATATTGTCTGCCGTCTGTTGCAATAAACTCTCGTTTCCATTGTCGTCACTTTGACTACCTTGCCGTCTAGTCGCATATGGGTTTCCGTTGGAGTTGACAGTTGTGAGTGGCTAACGTGATGAACGCACCCTCGACAGCCAGGTTGACCTTGTCGTCAACGTCTTTGACCTTGTCATCGACGCCCTGTACTTGCTCTCCGACGGCTTGCACTCCGTCCTTGACATGATGTGAGATTTTCAGGACTTGCACAATCGCCATCTGCACCTCCTGCTGCGTCAATCTATCCAGTCTGACCAGCGCATCCTCGACGTCCCTCCTTCCAATCAATTTCTTCAGATATCTCTCTGAATATCTATCAGCGACGGAGGTGCGTCATACCGAATCGACTCACTCGTTCGCCCCTGCTTCATTTCCTTCGTCACAAGCCCAAATATCTCAAGCACCTCGACCATTATCTTCACGATGACGTCCTTCATCGCCGCCGTCGTCGGCACCTCACTATACTCCTCGAGTCGCCTGAAGAAGCTCTCGATGCGCTCGAAGATATCGACGAGCGTGTCTTGGCTCGCAGCAACATCCTTTGCCGCCTGCGTACATTCGGGATTAGTTACGGTGCGAGTAGGGAGAGCCACGATGATAGCTACCAAGAGGAGGACCCCAGCACCAGCAAAAATGACTTTCGCGGGTGAGAACACCTAGAAATATGATATCAGAGGGTAGATCGTAGACGGTCATCACAATAGGACTCACCAGTCCGATGCCCTCGCCCAGCGCGCCGGAGAAAGCATAAAGGACATTGACAGTCGGAATCAACCATTTTGTCAATTTGTCATCGCCGGACGTAGATTGCTCGAACTGTTGAACTTGAGTGCGAAGGACGGCCAGGATATCGGCGGGAGAGTTGCAGGTCTGCAACTGGCCCATCAACGGATGTTCGAGAAGGTCTTTCTTCGTCTTCTTCTTATACTCTTTCATGGAAGCATAAAAGATGGTCTGGAAATTGGAAGAAGAGGAAGGTGTGGAAGGTGTCTGAGACATTGCAAGCAGCGAGGAGAGACGTCTGAAGCCCAGGGTATGATATTAGCACTGCGGGTGAGAAGCGGCCGAGTGGGAACACCAGATCTAGAATAGTTCGTGACGCCCGCACTGCCTCGGCTCGTAGACAATCAGATATGATTTCTTTGTCACAAAACCTAAAATGCAGGCCTAATGCGCGAATCATCTGAGTCACTGTCGCCTGCTGAGTTAGAGGGGCGCACGCGCGGTGAAGCTGTGAAGGGTCTAGGAGGATCGTCTTAGATCTGAGATCTCGACGTCGGCGTCCCCTTGCAGGGGGAGTTCTTTTCTTCTCAAGTTGCACAAATTAATCAGCTACTGGAGCTAGCTCGGTGGCGATAAATAGATATATTGCCCGTGAATGTGGTGAAACCGTCGGATTGTAAGGAATATAGTGATAGATGGTCGGCGGAGGTAGGGGTGTAGTAGGTGATAGGTAGCCGGTAACCGTCAGAGAAAGACCATGAGTAAATTCGAATGCTTGAACATGTCCGTAAGGTATTAACGTTTGATGGATGGGGGTGGGAAGGGGTATCAAGGATACATAGTATGAAATGGTGGAGAAATGGAGAAAGAAGAGGAGACGAAGGAAAAAAATGGGTAGATAGTACAAGTTGGGGGTACATACAACAGGCAGAATCAGACACACAAACCCGCGGAGATCCAGTTCTAGGAAGACACACGCGTACACGCACGCACGCACATACAACTGACAATAGCCGCAGTGGTTACTGTAAAGGGGAGGTCAGGAAAATTTGGGGTGGGCGCAACGAATTGGGGGGAGGGCGCGGAGCGAATAAGGGCAAATCGCAAGCGACAGTAGACAGCATTTTTTTTTCCATCCTCCCTCTCTCAGGGGATAGAGCAGTTCTCGCCGTTCGAGGCCTTGGATGTGTCACTACGCGCGCGCCTCGTCATCGTCATCATCCTGGGTATCTTCTTATCCCGCGAAGCGACCGTCGGCGCAGCAGTGTCCGGCACCGGTACTCACGAGGCACCCGCAATCACAGCATCGATGAACGACGAAGCCATTGTCGCACGGAAAGACGCGCGGCCCGGCTCGCCGACGACGTACATCCCCAAATAGCGGCCCGGCTATGGCCGCCTCTACGCAAGCTGTTCGATTGTAGCGATTGCGACTGCGGCGAGCTCGCCCATGACGAGCCGACGCTCAAGATCGACTGCGGGCGTTCTCTCAGGTGTGCATTATTCCCCAGTTGCAGTTCTCGCTGGCGCGTGAGGATGATGCACAGTTTCCGGCGGATGATGTCCGGTATTACGCCGGTCACTTTGGCTTGCCGGTGTGAGTGAGGAGGCGGTATAGCGGCGGCAAGTGAGACAGATGAGTTGGAATGTGTCGGGTGAGAGAGGCACGTGAGCGCTGTTGAATGGCGAGAGGACCTTATACGCTATCGGCGGATGTGGCGGCGACGTTGGAGAAAGCTGAGGTGAGTTCGCGCGCTCCCGTTCTCGCTGGTCACGATCACGGTCGAAGGTGCCTCGAGATGAGCTCGCGGCTCGCAGGATGGTGGTTCGGCAGGCGTGTGAAGAACTCGGCGAGACTGCTGCCGCGCTCCGCGAAATGCGCATGTATGAGCAATGTCGAGCGAAGGTCGCAAGTTAGCGTTGCGCGACCTGCGCACTTGGAGTGTGCGATGAGGCTGCAGTGCGAACAAAGCACCGCGCCCTTCTTCGCCGGCTCCATGCATACGCGACAGTTGACGACTATATATCGATCAGCCATCAGAGTCAAGTTCACGTCATGTGATATTAGAAGACACTCTTGACAAAGGTATGTTCGCGTATTTCAAAGAGGTCTGCTTTGTCTTTCTTTTGCGGAACTTCAGGGGGGACTGGTGATACACTGCCTGTAAAAGAGTGGTGACCTGGCGAGTTGAACAGCATCGCCATGTCACCGTCAAACGGCTGGCCTACATACACGGGAATCCGGCAGTCAAGCTCGAGATTTGCCATCAACTACTGTCGTGCCGAGCCGTTCTTTTGCAGGTCTGCGCTTACCCACCGAAGGAAACGTATCTTATCTCGTGGGCGCAAGTCCTTTGAAAAATCCTCGAATTTAGCCTTTCCGCTCCTACAGATATTGTCACGACCTCATACTCAAATTGTTGCTCCGCGCTCGGTGGATCGACGAGCCCTTGTGGAAACACTCCTTGAGGGACGCGACAAGCGGACTGGAAAAGCGTTCAGAAGTCGGTGGAGACTCGTCTTCGACTATCCGGAACATCACTGTGCGTTTCCTTGGGTTAACGACTGCGGAAGCGCTGAGCAACACCAGTCACCTGTCATGGCATTCCCGATATCCCCATAAAGCAGGCGTACCGTCAGCAATTCGATAACCGTGCGTCCAAGGGACCAGATGTCGGACTTGGGCGACGCGCCTTTGAGCTCTATGACTTCAGGGGCCATCCAGTTTGGAGTGCCCGTGACGTCCTTGATCTCGCGCTCCCGAGCGCAGGTTGAACGAGACGCCAAGGTCTGATAGCTTTACGTACCCAGCCTTGGTCGTGAGGATGTTCGCCGCCTTGAGGTCGCAATGCACGACGTCGCTGCGATGCAGGTAGTCCACCCATCTGCCCGGTGTTCAAGTTGAACGCGCGATCCAGCGCCAAACTATCTGCGTCCGATACAATTGCTAAGTTGCTGATACAAAAACAGGTCAGTCCACCGGTTAAATACCAACCTCCCGTAAAAGGCGGTTCACTTACAAAGTGCGTTGGTGTCTTCCTTCCTCCCTCACAACAAGCGTCTGCCGGGACACGCTTCCCTCCATCACATCCCGCACCATCAGATCGCATGCGCTTGCTTATTCTCCCGACGCGACGCCGACGTTGACCATGCTCTCAAACCGCGACCACCGCGGCTTGGCACCAAACTCGTCGTACGAGTTCGACCGCGGTCGCCGGCGCGAACTCGCGCCATCCACCTCGCTCTAGAACCGCCCTGGCGGGAGGCAACGACGACGGGGAAATGACGTTACCAGACTAGTTAAGCTCGCACCACGCTTGTTAGACGTGGCTCGCTCAGCCGGATCGAACGAGGGAGACTGCGACCGCGATGGCGTATTCAACGGGCTCGACAAGGGAGCGCCAGACATGACGCGCGGGAACGGGATGGGCACGAGTGAGTCACCGTCTCCCCCAATACCGCCCTCATCGGGACTGCTCCGCCTCGGCACATAGGTCCCGCTCCTCCGCCCGCCGCGCGCGCTGTCCCTGCGCAAAGCGACTTGGCCAGGGCTAGGGCCAAGACCGAGAGAAGAAGCATCTGGGCTCGAGTCGCGACGTAACAAGGCGTTGGCGTATTTCAACGCTATGTCGCGTGCGGTGCGTCGGCCTACGGGCGGCGGTAGCAACGGCAAGAGGAGGCGCTATTGCCGTTGGTGGGAATGATGATGCTTGTAGCAGCAACTCGACGCTACCTCCCGGCGGGAGAAGCGGGACGCGAAGATGGCAGCAGCCCTCGAATTGACACTCGCACTAACACCGGGATCGGCGGCCCCGAACTCGCCTGGAAAAGATGGGCATCCGCCGAGACGGCCCGAGAGAGCCAAGGAAGAGGGGGAATGTTTCCGAATCGCGATCGGGCGAGAAGGTCGCTTGTAGTGCGTCGACAAAGTTTCCATTGGCGTCACTTTGACTACCTTGTCATCTAGTCGTATATGCATTTAACGATGAATTTGTGAGTAGCTAACGTGTTGAACACACACCCTCAATAGCCACGTTGACATGGTCGCCAACAGCTTCTACTCCGTCCTTGATATGATGTGCGATTTTCAGCATCTGCACAATCAACCTCCTGTTGCGTCAATTATCTAGTCTGCCTAGCGCGTCTTTGATATCCCTTCCTACAATTGATATCTCTCTAAACATCTGTCAGCGAAGAGCGATGTATCATCAATGATCGACTTACTTGCTCGTCCTTGATTCATCTCCTTCGTCACATTCCCAAATATTCCAAGCACCTCGACCATTACTTTCACGACGATGTCCCTCATCGCCTCCGCCGTCGGCACCTCGCTATACTCCTCGGGCCATCTGAAGAAGCGTTCTATGCACTCGAAGATATCGATGAGCGCATCTTGGTTCGCAGTAACGTCCTTTGCCACCTGTGTACGTTTGGCATCAGAACAGTCCACCTAAGGGTGATCCAGAGTAATAGCTACCAAGAGGAGGACACCGGCCCCAGCGAAAATGGGTTTCGCAGGAAAGAACACTTTAAATATGATATTAGAGTTTGGATCGTAAAAGGGTGGTCGGAATAGGACTCACCAGTCCGATGCCCTCGTTACGGGCTGCGGAGAAAGCATAAAGGACGTTGACGATCGGTATCAACCATTTTCGTCACCGAACGTAGTAGATTGCTCGAACTGTTGGACTTGAGTACGGATGATGTCAGAGGAAGAGTTGCAGGTCTGCAACTGGAGCCATCAACGGATGCGCGAGAACATTTTTCTTCGCCTTCGTTTTATAAAATTTCCGGGGAAGCACAGAAGATGGCCTGGGAATTGGAGGAAGAGGAAGCCATGTGAGGGGTCTGATACATGGCAGCAGCGGCGAGGAGAGGCGTCTGAGGGTATGATGCTGGCAGAAGAGAGATGTCACGGAGGCGCCTGAGCAGTTGATGCCCGGCACAGCCACTATGACCTTGTGGATATCCTCGGCCCAGAATTATAGTTATTATTTTCGAAACGAGTCCGACTTCCCATCGCCGACTTGAAGGGAGATCCGAGTGTGGTTAGGAGATTCAAGTCGAGGTAGACAAACAGAGTCTCTGTAGGAAAGGTTGCGCTTAAGTTACGAGGATTGGTCGCTTTACACTCGCAATCTCGGTTTGAGTTCTCGGTCAATGGGTATCTCGGGTAGTTTCTCAAAATGTTTTATTCTTTCTGATCACAGGAATTAGACAGACAGTGTATAGGTATTAGGGATAGGATAGTATTTTGCGTAACTGTTGACCAAAAGTTCATGCTGAGAAAAGTCGAATTCTTCAAGTAAAGGGTGGCAGGGAAGCATGAGAGACGCGAGAACGTAGCTGGACCTCACCAGCGAATGGATTTACGCGCGTAGATACCATCCGTGTGATAACCGATGAACGGAGTGAACAAACAACGAACGCGCATCTAGTGATTCGTATAATGTCGAGTGTTGTTCTCACTCGCCCAAGTCCGAGTCACGGGGCTCCTCCCAGTACAAGATCGCGTTGGTTGACCTTCTAGCACGAGTTTCACGGTCAATGTCGTTCACGGCGTTGTCAAGAAACCTAAGGCAGTCGTAGGTTATTACATACACTCCCTCCAATAAATGGAACCATGCACGCCTGAGGACGCTTTTACCGCAGTACCGCCTCTTAATGCTAGAATGACGGCCTGAGAGGCTCACGTCTCCTATCAGCCGACCCATGTCCCCGAACACTCAACAAGTCCTCACCAACGCTCCATACTCGTCACCCCGGCACGATCCACCCCTGCAAGAACTCCCACAGGACGTCTTCAGCCTGCAGCCCGGCCATAGTGTGCAGCGCCGTCGCGAGAGCCGTCAGCGTCATGAGCTAGAGGGCGTACTAGCATCGGGTGGTAGACACAGTCCAGAACGAACGGCACGTCTGGTACATCAATGCCGCGTACGCCGACCTGGCGCAGCGTGGGGAGAGCCCATCGAGAGCTGCTATAGTAACGGTGGTGGGGGGCGAAGGCGGAGAGGACGTCCTTGCACAGAAACAGTACAGGGCGGAGATGTCCGTTGCGGTGCATTCGCGCACGAAGGGGCTCAGTGCGAGTGCGATAAGTCCAGTCCCTGATCTACCTCTTCCCGACAAAAATAAGAAATCAGCAGCACCCTTGGTACCCGGAGCACGCACCGAGTTTGAGGACATGAGCCTGGCTGAGCTTCCCATAGTCGAATAGCCCATGGTGTCCCTCTGGGAATATCGCTGTTGTTTAGAGGTTGAGACGGAAACAATTAAGTACGTGGTGCAGGAGGGGTCCCACGTTCGTCGAAGTGAGTCACGGAGGAAGGGCTTTTTAGGGGAGGAGGGCAGTGCACCTGTCTCAAGCATTCAAATAATAGCACGAGGGAGCGAACAAGGATAGTGGAACGAACCTCGTTTTCACAAGACGCTCCCTGTATTGCTCCCAAAAGTGGTTTTGTTCATGAGGTAAACGTACTCGAACACGATGAGATTGTGCCGTCTTCGCTCTTCCCTGGCCTTCGGAGTGCCACTTCCTCCTGCGTTTCCTCCCCTGCATTAGGCGGAAGGTTTCGGCTTGACGTAGACCAAAAGAGCGTCTTGGTTTGAACTTGGTCCACGACGGAGGAAGTGCCCCCGGGCCATGTCAGAGCGGTCTGCGGGCTTGAGAACCGCCAGACACATGTAAAGAAGGAAGACCTCGACGGGGTCAGAAACTAGGGTCGCGTGATTGGCATCTACACTCGAAATCGTCGGGCCTCCGTCCGGCATTGTTGGCCAACAATGATGTCTTTTTCTTTGGATTGTGGCTCTTGCAGAGATCTTGGGGCGGAATATTTAAAGAACGTACGGGACGCAAGTCGCCATTTACGTGAATAGGGCTACTCATTTTTGGAATGATGAACGGTATGGGAGAATGAGGGTAGTCATCAATGAGCGAGAGAGCGAAAATGGGGACTCATCATGCATCATACGGCTACCCGCATCGCACCCTAAACGCGAAACTACGAATACACGCAGAAGGGATCCTCATACTATACAATGACTCGACATACATTTAAGAAGCAACCTATAGTACTCTGTCTCGTTGTCTGCCATGCTCCGTCAACATCTGTACGATTGCGTCTACTGATGCGACCTGGAATGGGGTCTTTCCTTCCTTGTCTTTGGCATCTGCACTCGCGCCACGGTCAAGCAATAAGCGCACAGTCTCTGTTTTGCCATTGAATGATGCATAGTGCAACGGAGTCCATCCATCGTTGTCCTCAGCATGTGCGTTTGTGCCGTGGTCGAGCAGCAAGCGCACGGTCCCTGTGTTGCCATCGGACGACGCGATGTGCAATGAAGTCATTCCGTTCTTCGTCTTGGCCTCTGCGTTCGCGCCACGGTCAAGCAGCAGACGCACAACCTCAAGGTGCCCATCCACTGCAGCTGCATGAATGGGAGTCTGGTAATTGTCTCGTTGCCAATTCGGATCTGCGTCGTGATCGAGTAACCATCGCGTGACATCGATAGATCCATCCCACGATGCGGCAATTAGCGGAGTCCGATTACCGGGGTCGTCAGTAACATCCACGGCCGCACCATGCTGGTGTAATAGCTCTGCCACCTTGAAGTGTCTCTTGTGCAATGCCGCCACCAGTGGACTGTGATTATAACCACCCCTCGCATTTACTTGCTGCGGATGCTCGACGATGATGTGCGCTGCCAGGTCACGAAATCCGCACAACGAAGCATAATACAGTGGAGATCCACGATCTTTGGGGTCATCTCCGAACTCACCCCAGCGATCATCGATGTCGTGCAACTCGAGCCACGCGGCAAAATGTGGTTTGGCCGAGTCAAAAAGACGCCGCATCCCATCTTCTATGCGTGACGATACTGTTCCGAACTGCGCATGTTCCACCCAATGCTGGCTGGCATATCTCGCCAACGGGAACCTATCTTCGACCTGGTCATCGTCCGCGTTGCCGTCCAACTGGAGAAGAGTTCCCAAGCAAGCCTGGGCGAGAGTCGTGTGTGCGTGCTCGGGAATGATATGAAAGTATGAAGCGTCTCCTTTGGAAGTAGCAAGTCGATCAGAAGTCAAGAATTCCTTGACCGAAAAATGCGAAAACTGAACGACCTGGGAATCGCCATCTTCGACTTGCGTGATCAAGCTCGAGCAAGTAGAGAGCACAGCTCGTTGCCGATCCTCCCACCGCCAGTCCTCCTTCAACTTCGGTATCGCTCCTTCGGCCTCATCAAAGTCAAGTGCAAGTATTTCTGCTAGCTCCTCGACACGTAGCGGCCGAGCCGCCGCAGTAAGACATTGTAAGAGGCGATGAGCGTGGTCTCGGTTGGCCATCCCAATCTCTTTCAACACCCGCTCATATGTCTCGTCCAACGATTTCGGCAATTCGTTGAGCGTTCGCCGGATGCTTTGTGGAAAGCAATGTTGCAACACTTCTAGCTGACAGAAGACCCAACGGAACCTGTCAATAGTCAGCAAGCGTCATTGGCCCTTCCGTAGTCGCACTTACATTCCATCAGCTCTATCAGTGAGCGTCTCAATAACCAGCTCTTTATCTTTATCCCTCCATCTCCTCATCACCGTATCCGAACCCGCGTAAACGACTGATCTGATATAGTCTTCAATATCCTTCTTTTGTCCACTTTGTTCATGAATCGAGACCGGGTAGAATGCTAGGGGTTCAAGCGCGGATCGGATGTCATTCTCCGGACGGCTGGTGATACATATGTGTAGGTTTGGAAGCTGGAGGTCGACAAGGTCCTTTATGAGATCAAGGACTTTTCTGCGGGCGGGTGGAATTCCAGAGGTATTGGGACATTCATCTAGCGCGTCCAGGATGATGTAGATTGGGCCTTGGCCGGGTAGTGCGAGCATCTCTTTAAGACACGCAATCAGCGTACTGATGCCGGGCTTACGTGCGCCATCGTCGTGTGCCATATAAATGCGGGAGAGTACGTCGCAACAACTGTCGGAACGAGTGGAGAGCTGGGTTAGAAGCGAAGGGAGCAAGTTGTGGAGGTTTTGTTTATCGGTGTCCTTGAAATCAAAATAGAAGTACGCTATGGATACTAGTCCAGCCTCCCACAGCGCCATGATGTCCTGGATGATTGCGGAGCTAGGTGGCGGTGTAAGTTCCTGGTGGGTGAATTTGACAAATGACAACGAACCAAAGGATGCTCTTCCCTGAGCCCGCTACAGTGATCAAAGACGAAGGCGATCAAGATCCGAGAGGACATGAAGCGACAGAAAGGCGCACGTTTCCCATGGACCCACAGTAAGGATGTGGTGGTCTTGGACTTCCATTCCATGAATATACTTCCTCGGAAGAACCATGTCGCCGTGCCTTCATGCTGAGTGGTGGACGCGATGTTCTGATTAATGGATGGGTCTGGAGGAGACAACCACGCTCGGTGGTCCTTCCGTATCCGGCTCCCTGCAACATTTTTGGTCTCAGCAAGCAATAGCAGCGGGACTAAAGAACCACGAACGCCTTTCCGTGTCGATATTGTTTGCCGCCTGTTGCAATAGAGCTCTCGTTTCCATTGTCGTCGTTTTTACTACCTGGCCATCTAGTCGTATACGCGGTTATTATGGTATTGTGAGTAGCGAACACGTTGAACGTACCCTTAATAGCCAGGTCGACCTTGTTGCCGACAGCCTCTACTCCGTCCTTGACATGATGTGAGATTTTCAGGACTTGCACAATCGCCATCTGCGCCTCCTGCTGCGTCAATCTATCCAGTCGGACCAGCGCATCTTCGACGTCCCTCCTTCCGATCAACTTCTTCAGGTATCTCTCTGAATCTCTATCAGCGACGGGAAGCGCGTCATTACCGATCGACTCACTCGTTCGCCCCTGCTTCATCTCCTTCGTCACAATTCCAAATATCCCAAGCACCTCGACCATTATCTTCACGATGATGTCCTTCATCGCCTCCGTCGTCGGCACCTCGCTATACTCCTCGAGCCGTCTAAAGAAGCTCTCGATGCGCTCGAAGATATCGATGAGCGCATCTTGGCTCGCAGCAACATCCTTTGCCGCCTGTGTACGTTCGGTGTCAGAGAAGTCGGAGTAAGCGTGATCTAGGATAATATCTACCAAGAGGAGGACACCAGCACCAGCGAAAATGACTTTCGCGGGTGAGAACACCTAGAAATATGATATCAGAGGGTAGATCGTAGAAGGTCATCGCAATAGGACTCACCAGTCCGACACCCTCGCCCAGGGCGCCGGAGAAAGCATAAAGGACGTTGACAGTCGGAATCAACCATTTTGTCAATTTGTCATCGCCAGACGTAGATTGCTCGAACTGTTGGACTTGAGCGCGAAGGACGGCCAGGATATCGGCGGGAGAGTTGCAGGTCTGCAACTGGGCCATCAACGGATGTTCGAGAAGGTCTTTCTTCGTCTTCTTCTTATACTCTTTCATGGAAGCATAAAAGATGGTCTGGAAATTGGAAGAAGAGGAAGGTGTGGAAGGTGTCTGAGACATTGCAAGCAGCGAGGAGAGACGTCTGAAGCCCAGGGTATGATACTAGCACTGCGGGTGAGAAGCGGCCGAGTGGGAACACCAGATCTAGAATAGTTCGTGACGCCCGCACTGCCTCGGCTCGTAGACAATCAGATATGATTTCTTTGTCACAAAACCTAATGCGCGAATCATCTGAGTCACTGTCGCCTGCTGAGTTAGAGGGGCGCACGCGCGGTGAAGCTGTGAAGGGTCTAGGAGGATCGTCTTAGATATGAGTTCTCGACGTCGGCGTCCCCTTGCAAGGGGAGTTCTTTTTCTTCTCAAGTTGCACAAATTAATCAGCTACTGGAGCTAGCTCGGTGGCGATAAATAGATATATTGCCCGTGAATGTGGTGAAACCGTCGGATTGTAAGGAGTATAGTGATAGATGGGTCGGCGGAGGTAGGGATGTCGTAGGTGATAGGTAGCCGGTAACCGTCAGAGAAAGACCATGAGTAAATTCGAATGCTTGAACATGTCCGTAAGGTATTAACGTTTGATGGATGGGGGTGGGAAGAGGTATCAAGGATACATAGTATGAAATGGTGGAGAAATGGAGAAAGAAGAGGAGACGAAGGAAAAAATGAGTAGATAGTACAAGTTGGGAGTACGTACAACAGGCAGAATCAGACACACAAACCCGCGGAGATCCAGTTCTGGGAAGACACACGCGTACACGTACGCACGCACATACGACTGACAATAGCCGCAGTGGTTACTGTAAAGGGGAGGTCAGGAAAATTTGGGGTGGGCGCAACGAATTGGGGGGAGGGCGCGGAGCGAATAAAGGCAAATCGCAAGCGACAGTAGACAGCACAGTAGACAGCATTTTTTTTCTATCCTCCCTCTCTCAGGGGATAGAGCAGTTCTCCCCGTTCGAGGCCTTGGACGTGTCACTACGCGCGCGCCTCGTCATCGTCATCATCCTGGGTATCTTCTTATCCCGCGAAGCGACCGTCGGCGCAGCAGTGTCCGGCACCGGTACTCACGAGGCACCCGCAATGTCAGCCGCAGCATCAATGAACGACGAAGCCGTTGTCGCACGGAAAGACGCGCGGCCCGGCTCGCCGACGACGTACAGTATTCCCCAATAGCGGCCCGGCTATGGCCGCCTCTACGCAAGCTGTTCGATTGGAGCGATTGCGACTGCGGCGAGCTCGCCCATGACGAGCCGACGCTCAAGATCGACTGCGGGCGTTCTCTCAGGTGTGCATTATTCCCCAGTTGCAGTTCTCGCTGGCAGGTGAAGATGATGGACAGTTTCCGGCGGATGATGTCCGGTATTACGCCGGTCACTTTGGCTTGTGGGTGTGAGTGAGGAGGCGGTATAGCGGTGGCAAGTGAGACAGAGGAGTTGGAATGTGTCGGGTGAGAGAAGCACGTGAGCGCTGTTGAATGGCGAGAGGACCTTATACGCTATCGGCGGATGTGGCGGCGACGTTGGAGAAAGCTGAGGTGAGTTCGCGCGCTCCCGTTCTCGCTGGTCACGATCACGGTCGAGGGTGCCTCGAGATGAGCTCGCGGCTCGCAGGATGGTGGTTCGGCAGGCGTGTGAAGAACTCGGCGAGACTGTTGCCGCGCTCCGCGAAATCCGCATGTATGAGCAATGTCGAGCGAAGGTCACAAGTTAGCGTTGCGCGACCTGCGCACTTGGAGTGTGCGATGAGGCTGCAGTGCGAACAAAGCACCGCGCCCTTCTTCGCCGGCTCCATGCATACGCGACAGTTGACGGCTATATATCGATCAGCCATCAGGGTCAAGTTCACGTCATGTGATAGTAGAAGACACACGTCGTCTTGACGAAGGTATGTTCGCGTATTTCAAAGAGGTCTGCTTTGTCTTTCTTTTGCGGAACTTTAGGGAGGACTGGTGATACACTGCCTGTAAAAGAGTGGTGACCTGGCGAGTTGAACAGCATCGCCATGACACCGTCAAACGGCTGGCCTGCATACATGGGAATCCGGCAGTCAAGCTCGAGATTTGCCATCAACTACTGTCGTGCCGAGCCGTTCTTTTGCAGGTCTGCGCTTACCCACCGAAGGCAACGTATCTTATCTCATGGGCGCAAGTCCTTTGAAAAATCCTCGAATTTAGCCTTTCCGCTCCTACAGATATTGTCACGACCTCATACTCAAATTGTTGCTCCGCGCTCGGTTGCATCGACGAGCCCTTGTGGAAACACTCCTTGAGGAACGCGACAAGCGGACTGGAAAAGCGTTCAGGAGTCGGTGGAGACTCGTCTTCGACTATCCGGAACATCACTGTGCGTTTCCTTGGGTTAACGACTGCGGAAGCACTGAGCACCACCAGTCACCTGTCATGGCATTCCCGATATCCCATAAGGCGGGCATACCGTAAGCGATTCGATAACCGTGCGTCCAAGGGACCAGATGTCGGACTTGGGCGACGCGCCTTTGAGCTCAATGACTTCAAGGGCCATCCAGTTTGGAGTGCCCGTGACGTCCTTGATCTCGCGCTCCCGAGCGCAGGTTGAACGAGACGCCAAGGTCTGATAGCTTTACGTACCCAGCCTTGGTCGTGAGGATGTTCGCCGCCTTGAGGTCGCAATGCACGACGTCGCTGCGATGCAGGTAGTCCAACCCATCTGCCCGGTGTTCAAGTTGAACGCGCGATCCAGCACCGAACTATCTGCGTCCGATACAATTGCTAAGTTGCTGATACAAAAACAGGCCAGTCCACCGGTTAAATACCAACCTCCCGTAAAAGGCGGTTCACTTACAAAGTGCGTTGGTGTCTTCCTTCTGCCCTCACAACAAGCGTTTGCCGGGACACGCTTCCTTCCGTCACATCCCGCACCATCAGATCACTTGCGCTTGCTTGTTCTCCCGACGCGACGCCGACGTTGACCACGCTCTCAAACAGCGAGTGTCGCGGCTTGGCACCAAACTCGTTGTACGAGTTCGAACGCGGCCGCCTGCGCGAACTCGCACCATCCACCTCGCTCTGGAACCGCCCTGGCGGGGGGCAACAACGACGGCGAAATGACGTTGCCGGACTAGTTAAGCTCGAACCACGCTTGTTAGACATGGCCCGCTCAACCGGATCGAACGAGGAGACTGCGACTGCGATGGCGTATCCAACGGGCTCGACGAGGGAACACCAGACACGACGCGCAGGAACGGGATGGGCGAGTCACCGTCTCCCCCAATGCCGCCCTCATCGGGACTGCTCCGCCTCGGCACATAGGTCCCGCTCCTCTGCCCGCCGCGCGCGCTGTCCTTGCGCAATGCGACTCGGCCAGGACTAGGGCCAAGACCGAGAGAAGAAGCATCTGGGCTCGAGTCGCGACGTGACAAGGCGTTGGCGTCTTTCAACGCTATGTCGCGTGCGGTGCGTCGGCCTACGGGCGGCGGCAGCAACAGCAAGCGGAGGCACTATTGCCGTTGGTGGGAATGATGACGCTTGTAGCAGCGACTCGACGCTACCTCCCGGCGGAGAAGCGGACGCGAAGATGACAACAGCGCTCGAATTGACACTCGCACTAACACCTAACACCGAGATCGGCGGCCCCGAACTCGCCTGGAAAAGCATCCGCCGAGACAGCCTGCGAGAGCCAAGGAAGAGGGGGAAAGCTTCCGAATCGCGATCGGGTGAGAAGGTCGCTTGTAGTGCGTCGACAAAGTTTCCATTGGCGTCACTTTGACTACCTTGCCATCTAGTCGTATATGCATTTAACGATGAATTTGTGAGTAGCTAACGTGTTGAACGCACCCTCAATAGCCACGTTGACATTGTCGCCAACAGCTTCCACCCCGTCCTTGATATGATGTGCGATTTTCAGCATCTGCACAATCGACCTCTGTTGCGTCAATTATCCAGTCTGCCTAGCGCGTCTTCGATATCCCTTCCTCCAATTGATATCTCTCTAAACATCTGTCAGCAAAGAGCGACGTATCATCAATGATCGACTTACTTGCTCGTCCTTGCTTCATCTCCTTCATCACATTCCCAAATATTCCAAGCACCTCGACCATTACTTTCACGACGATGTCCCTCATCGCCTCCGCCGTCGGCACCTCGCTATACTCCTCAGGCCATCTGAAGAAGCGTTCGATGCACTCGAAGATATCGACGAGCGCATCTTGGCTCGCAGTAACATCCTTTGCCACCTGTGTACGTTTGGCATCAGAACAGTCCACGTAAGGGTGATCCAGAGTAATAGCTACCAAGAGGAGGACACCGGCCCCAGCGAAAATGGGTTTCGCAGGAGAGAACACTTATATAAATGATATCAGGGTTTGGATCGTAGAAGGTTGGTCGGAATAGGACTCACCAGTCAGATGCCCTCATTACTGGCTGCGGAGAAAGCATAAAGGACGTTGACGATCGGTATCAACCATTTTCGTCACCGGACGTAGTAGATTGCTCGAATTGTTGGACTTGAGTACGGGTGATGTCAGAGAAAGAGTTGCAGGTCTGCAACCGGTGCCATCAACGGACGCGCGAGAACATTTTTCATCGTCTTCTTTTTCATAAATTTCCAGGAAGCACAGAAGATGGCCTGGGAATTGGAGGAAGAGGAAGCCATGTGAGGGGTCTGAGACATGGCAGCAGCGGCGAGCGAGGAGAGGCGTCTGAGGGTATGATCATGATGCTGGCAGAAGAGAGATGGCACGAGGCGCTTGGCAGTTGACGCCCGCACAGCCCCACTACGACCGAGTGGATATCTTCGGCCCAGAATTCGAATTATTGTTTTCAAAACTTAGGCGCAGGAGTCTCTTCATCCTACTTCCTTCCCGTCGCCGACTTAGAGGGAAATCCGAGTGTGGTTAGGAGTTTCGGGTCGAGGTAGACAAGCAGAGTCTCTGTAGGAAAGGTTGCGCTTGAGGATTGGCTGGATTCACACTCGATCCCGGTTCGAGTTCTCGGTCAATCGGTACCCCGGGCAGTTTCTCAAAATGTTTTCTTCTCTCTGGCCACGGGGATAAAACAGACGGTGTATAGGTAGGGATAAGATAGTAGTTTGCATGACTGTTGACCGAAGTTCATGCTGAGGAGAGTCGAATTCTTTGGACAAGTAAATAGGGGCGGGGAAGCACGAGACGCAAACACGTCAGCCAGACCTCACCAGCGAATGGATTTGCGACGTATATGCCATCCATGATGAACTGAGTGAACGAACAACGAACGTAATATTCCAAAGCGCATCTAGTGATTCGTAGTATGAGTTCGTTGAGTGTTGTCAAGAGTGTTGTTCTCGCTCATTCAAGTCACGGGGCTCCTCCCAGTACACGAGTTTCATGGTCGATCTCGTTCACGGCATTGTCAAGAGGCCTAAGACAGTCGTAGGTTAGACGCACGTAGACGTATCTTATACACTCCCTCCAATAAATGGAACCATGCACGCCCGAGGACGCTTTACCGCACCGCCTCTTAATGCAGGAATGACGGCCCGAGAGGCTCACGGTCGACCCACGTCCCGAGCACTCAACATGTCCTCACCAACGCTCCATACTCGCCACCCGGGCGCGATCCACCGCTGCAAGAACTCCCCCAGGACGTCTTCAGCCCGCAGCCCGGCCACAGCGTGCAGCACCGTCACGAGAGCCGTCAGCGTCATGAGCTAGAGGGCGTACTAGAATCGGGTGGTAGACACAGTCCAGAACGAACGGCACGTCTGGCACATCAGCGCTGCGCACGCGGACCTGGCGCAGCGTGGGGAGAGCCCATCGAGAGCTGCTGTAGTAACGGTGGTGGGGGCGAAGGCGGAGAGGACGTCCTTCTGCATGAGCAGTACACTGCGGGGATGTCCGTTACGGTGCATTCGCGCACGAAGGGACTCAGTGCGAGTGCGATAAGTCCAGTTCCTGATCTACCTATTCCCGACAAAAATAAGAAATCAGCAAAACCCTTGGTACTCGGAGCACGCACCGAGTTTGAAGACGTGAGCCTGGCTGAGCTTCCCATAGTCGAATAGGCCATGGCGTCCCTCTGGGAAGTGTCGTAGAGATTGAGTCTGAAAAATTAAGTACCTGGTGCAGGAAGGGCACCACGCTCGTCGAAGTGAGTCATGGAGGAAGGGCTTTTTAGGGGGAGGAGGGCGGTGCGCCAGTCTCAAGCAAGCATTCAAATATCACCACGAGGGAGCGAACAAGGATAGTGAAAACGAACCTTGTTTCTACAAGACGCTCCCTGTATTGTTCCCAAAAGCGGTTTTGTCATAAGGTGAACGTACTCGAACACGATGGGATTGTGCCGTCTTCGTTCTTCCTTGGCCTTCGGCATGCCACTCCCTCGTGCGTTTCCTCCTGCAAATGGTGGGAGGTTTTGGCCCGACGTAGACCAAAAGAGCGTCTTGATTCGAACTCGGTCCAAGACTGAGGAAGTGCCGCCGGGCCATGTCGCAGCGGTCTGCGGGCTTGGGAACCGCCAGACACATGTAAAGAAGGAAGGGCTCGACGGGGTCAGAAACTAGGGTCGCGTGCTACGAGTGATCGTTACAGAAGGACGGCATCTACACTCGAAATCGGGCCTCTGTCCGGGATTGTCGGCCAACAAGGATGTCATTTTCTTTGGATTGTGGCTCTTGCAGAGATCTTGGGGCGGAATATTTAAAGAACGTACGGGACGCAAGTTGCCATTTACGTGAATAGGGCTACTCATTTTTGGAATGATGAACGGTATGGGAGAATGAGGGTAGTCATCAATGAGCGAGAGAGCGAAAATGAGGACTCATCATGCATCATACGGCTACCCGCATCGCACCCTAAACGTGAATATATGAATACCCGCAGGAGGGAGCCCATACTATTACAAAGATTCGACATACATGTACGAAGTAACCTACAGTACTCTGTCTAATTGCCCCCCATGCTCCGTCAACATATGTACGATTGCTTCTCCTGATGCGACCTGCAACGGGGTCATTCCTTCCTTGTCCTTGGCATCTGCACTCGCGCCACGGTCGAGCAGCAAGCGCACAGCCTCTGTGTTGCCATTGGATGACGCATGATGCAACGGAGTCCATCCATCGTTGTCCTCAGCATGTGCGTTTGTGCCGTGGTCGAGCAGCAAGCGCACGGTCTCTGTGTTGCCATCGGACGACGCGATGTGCAATGGGGTCATTCCGTCCTTCTTCTTGGCCTCTGCGTTCGCGCCACGGTCAAGCAGCAGACGCACAACCTCAAGGTGCCCATCATCTGCAGCTGCATGAATGGGAGTCCAGTGATCGCGTTGCTGCCAATTCGGATCTGCGTCGTGATCGAGTAACCACCGCGTGACATCGATAGATCCACTCTGCGATGCGGCATATAGCGGAGTCCGATTATCGTAGTCGTCAGTAACATCCACGGCCGCACCATGCTGGTGTAATAACTCTGCCACCTTGAAGTGTCTCTTGTACAGTGCCGCCACCAGTGGACTGTGATTAATACCACCCCTCCCATTTACTTGCTCGGGATGCTCGTCGATGATGTGCGCTGCCAGGTCACGAAACCCACACAATGATGCATAATACAGTGGAGATCCACGATCTTTGGGGCGATCGCCGAAGGTATCCCAGCGATCGTCGATGTCGTGCAACTCGAGCCACGCGGTAAAATGTGGTTTGGCCGAGTCAAAAAGACGTCGCATTCCGTCTTCTATGCGTGACGACACCTTTCCGAACTGCGCATGTTCCACCCAATGCTGACTGGCGTATCCCGCCAACGGGAACCTATCTTTGACCGGGTTATCGTTCGCGTTGCCGTCCAACTGGAGAAGAGTCCCCAAGCAAGCCTGGGCGAGTGTCGTGTGTGCGTGTTCGGGAATGATATGAAAGTATGAGGCGTCTCCTTTGGAAGTAGCAAGTCGATCCGAAGTCAAGAATTCCTTGACCGAAAAATGCGAAAACTGAACGACCTGGGAATAGCCGTCGTCGACTTGCGTGATCAAGCTTGAGCACGTAGAGAGCACAGCTCGTTGTCGATCCTCCCACCGCCAGTCCTCCTTCAACTTCGGTATCGCTCCTTCGGCCTCATCAAAGTCAAGTGCAAGTATTTCTGCTAGCTCCTCGACACGTAGCGGCCGAGCCGCCGCAGTAAGACATTGTAAGAGGCGATGAGCGTGGTCTCGGTTGGCCATCCCAATCTCTTTCAACACCCGCTCATATGTCTCGTCCAACGATTTCGGCAATTCGTTGAGCGTTCGCCGGATGCTTTGTGGAAAGCAATGTTGCAACACTTCTAGCTGACAGAAAACCCAACGGAACCTGTCAATAGTCAGCAAGCGTCATTGACCCTTCCGTAGTCGCACTTACATTCCATCAGCTTTATCCGTGAGCGTCTCAATGACCAGCTCTTTATCCTTATCCCTCCATCTCCTCATCGCCGAATCTGAGTCCGCGTACACGATGGATCTGATATAGTCTTCAATATCTTTCTTTTGTCCACTTTGTTCATGAATCGAGACCGGGTGAAATGTCAGGGGTTCAAGCGCAGCTCGGATGTCGATCTCCGGACGGCTGGTGATACATATGTGTAGATTTGGAAGCTGGAGGCCGATAAGGTCCATCATGAATTCAAGGACTTGTCTGCGGGCGGGTGGAATTCCAGAGGTATTGGGACATTCATCTAGCGCGTCCAAGATGATGTAGATTGGGCCTTGGCCAGGTAGCGCGAGCATATCTTTAAGACATCTAATCAACGTGTCGGTGTTAGGTTCATGTGCGCCATTATCGTGAGCCTTATATACATGGGAGAGTATGTCGCAGCAATCGTCGGAACGAGCGGAGAGCTGTGTAAGAAGCGAAGGAAGCAAGTTGCGGAGGTTTTGTTTATTGGTATCCCTGAAATCGAAATAGAAGTACGCCATGGAGGCTAGTCCGGCTTCCCGCAACGCCGTTATGTCTTGGATGATTGCGGAGCTTGTTGGCGTTGTAAGTTCCTGAGGGGTGAACTCGACAAATGAAAACGAACCAAAGGATGCTTTTCCCTGAGCCCGCTACAAGATCAGAGGCGAAGGCGATCAAGATCTGTGAGGATACGAAGGGACAGAAGGGCGCACGTTTCCCGTGGATCCACAATAAGGATGTGGCGGCCTTGGTCTTCCATTCCAGGAATATACTCCCCTGGAAGAACCACGTCGCCGTGCCTTCATGTTGAGCGGTGGACGCAATATTTTGATTAGTGGATGGGTCTGGCGGAGACAGCCACGCTCGGTGGTCCTTCCGTACCCGGCTCCCTGAAGCCGCATTTTAGTCTCAACAGGCCATAGCAGCGGGGCTAAAGAACCACGAACGCCTTTCCGCGTCAATATTGTCTGCCGTCTGTTGCAATAAAACTCTCGTTTCCATTGTCGTCACTCTGACTACCTTGCCGTCTAGTCGCATATGGGTTTCCATTGGAGTTGACAGTTGTGAGTGGCTAACGTGATGAACGCACCCTCGACAGCCAGGTTGACCTTGTCGTCAACGTCTTTGACCTTGTCATCGACCCCCTGTACTTGCTCGCCGACGGCTTGCACTCCGTCCTTGACATGATGTGAGATTTTCAGGACTTGCACAATCGCCATCTGCACCTCCTGCTGCGTCAATCTATCCAGTCTGACCAGCGCATCCTCGACGTCCCTCCTTCCGATCAATTTCTTCAGGTATCTCTCTGAATCTCTATCAGCGACGGGAAGCGCGTCATCCTGGATCGACTCACTCGTTCGCCCCTGCTTAATCTCCTTCGTCACAATCCCAAATATCCCAAGCACCTCGACCATTATCTTCACGATGATGACCTTCATCGCCTCGGTCGTCGGCACCTCGCTATACTCCTCGAGCCGTCTGAAGAAGCTCTCGATGCGCTCGAAGATATCAATGAGCGCATCTTGACTCGCAGCAACGTCCTTTGCCGCCTGTGTACGTTCGGTGTCAGAGCAGTCGGAGTAAGCGTGATCCAGGATGATATCTACCAAGAGGAGGACACCGGCGCCAGCGAAAATGACTTTCGCGGGTGAGAACACCTAGAAATATGGCATCAGAGATGGGATGGCCGAAGGATCGTCGGAATGGGATTCACCAGTCCGACGCCTTCGCCAAGCACGGCGGAGAAAGCATAAAGGACGTTGACGGTCGGGTTCAACCATTTTGTCAATTTGTCATCGCCAGACGTAGATTGCTCGAACTGTTGGACTTGAGTGTGAAGGACGGCCAGGATATCGGCGGGAGAGTTGCAGGTCTGCAACTGGGCCATCAACGGATGTTCGAGAAGGTCTTTCTTTGTCTTCTTCTTATACTCTTTCATGGAAGCATAAAAGATGGTCTGGAAATTGGAAGAAGAGGAAGCCGTGGAAGGTGTCTGAGACATTGCGAGCAGCGAGGAGAGACGTCTGAAGCCCAGGGTATGATATTAGCACTGCGGGTGAGAAGCGGCCGAGTGGGAACACCAGATCTAGAATAGTTCGCCACGAGGTCACGCCCGCACTGCCTCAGCTCGTAGACAATCCGATATGATTGTTTCTTTGCTACAAAGCCACTGATGAGCGAATCATCTGGGTCATTTCGCCGGCAGACTTAGAGGGAGGTCCGCATGGTGAAGTGTTGAGGACCATTTCGGGTCTCAATGTAGACGTCCTCTGCAGCCTGAGCTTGGAGGGAGAGTCGCTCTAAGCATTCCTTATTTCGAATGATCAAGGAACTTCGTCACTGTTGGATGGTTAACAACATATGTCTCTCATATTTTTTTCTCTCTCCTAAGTTGCACAAATTAATCCGATACGGGAGCTAGCTAGGTGGCAATAAATAGATATATTACCCGTGAATGTGGCGAAGCCGTCGGATTGTAAGGAGTATAGTGATAGATGGTCGGTGGAGGTAGGGATGTAGTAAGTGATAGGTAGCCGTCAGAGAAAGACCATGAGTAAATTCGAAATGCTTGGACATGTCCGTAAGGTATTAACTTTTGATGGATGGGGTGTGGGAAGAGGTATCAAGGATACATAGTATGAATGGTGGAGAATTGGTGAACGAAGAAGAGATGAAGGAAAAAATGGGTAGATAGTACAAGTTGGGAGTACATACAACAGGCAGAATCAGACACACAAATCCGCGGAGATCCAGTTCTGGAAAGACACAAGCGTACACGCACGCACGCACATACAACTGACAAGGGTTACTGTAAAGGGGAGGTCAAGAAAAATTTGGGGTGGACGCGACGGACTGGGGGAATGGCGCGAAGCGAACAAAGGAAAATCGCAAGCGACAGCACACAGCTTTGTTTTTTCATCCTCCCACTCTCACTGGATAGAGCAGTTGCTGCCGTTCGAAGCCTTGGACGAGTCGCCACGCGCGCGCCTCGTCATCGTCATCATCCTCTTCTTATCCCGCGAAGCGATCGTCGGCACGGCAGTATCTGGCACCGTCACACACGCAGCCTCGACGTCAACCGCAGCATCGACAAACGAAGAGGCCGTCGTCGCGGCAGACGGATCGACGCGTGCGGCCCGGCTCGCCGAGGACGAGTTGCTGCTGTTGCCCGTAGTAGCCACGGCGACCGCCTGTAAGCTACGCAGGCTGTTCGATTGTGGCGATTGCGATGCAGGGGACTGCGGCGAGTTCGCGTACGACGAGCCGATGCTCGAGATCGACTGAGGGCGTTCTCTCAGATGCGTATTATTCGCCTGTTGCGGTTTTCGCTGGCGCGTGAGGATGACGGATAGTTTCCGCCGGATGACGTTCCCCTCCGGTATCGTCACCTTGGTTTGCGAGTGTGAGTGAGGAGGGGGCGTAGCGCCGGCAAGTGAGACGGATGAGTTGGAGTGTGTCGGGTCGGGCGTGAGAGAGGCACGTGAGCGCTTGCGAATGGCGAGAGGACCTTATACGCTATCGGTGGATGAGGGGACGACGTCGGAGAAAGCTGAGGTGAGTTCGTGCGCTCCCGTTTTCGCTGGTCACGATCACGGTCGAGGCTTCCTCGAGACGAGCTTGCGCTCGCTGGATGGTGGTTCGGTAGGCGTGTGAAGAGCTCGGCGGGACTGTTGCCGCGCTCCGCGAAATGCGCATGCATGAGCAGTTTCGAGCGAAGGTCGCAAGTTAGCGCTGCGCGGCCTGCGCACTTGGAGTGTGCGATGAGGCTGCAATGCGAACACAGCACTGCGCCCTTCTTCGCCGGCTCCATGCATACTCGACAGTTGACGGCTACATTGTGATCAGTACTCAGGTCAATCTCACGTCCACTAATAGTGGGAGACGCACGTTTGCCAAAGGTCGTCTTGACAAAGGTATGTTCACGTATTTCGAAGACGTCTGCTTCGCTTTGCGGAACTTCAGGGAGGACGGGTGATGCGCTGCCCGTAAAAGAGCGATGACCTGGCGAGCTGGACAGCATCGCCATGTCGCCGTCAAACTGCTGGCCTGCATACACGGGAATCGGGGAATCGAGCTCGAGATTTGCCATCAAGTGCCGTGCCGCGCCGTTCTTTTGCAGGTCGACGCTCACTCGCCGAAGGAAAGGTATGCTATCCTGTGGCCGCAAGTCCTACTCAAATTGAGCCTTTCCATTCTGTCACAACTGGGTCTCGCCAGACTCACCTTGTTCAAGCCCCAATGGTTCTTCAGCCACTCATGCTCAAATAGTTGCTCCGCGCTCGGCCGCATCGACGGGTCCTTGTGAAAAGACTCCTTAAGGAATGCGACAAGCGGACCGGAAAAGCGTTCAGGAATCGGCGGAGACTCGTCCTCGACTATTCGGAACATCACTGTACGTTTCCTTTGGGTCAACAGCTGCGGAAAAACTGAGCAACACCAGTCACCTGTCATAGCATTCCCGATATCCCCATAAGGCGGGCGTCCCGTCAACAGCTCGATAACCGTGCACCCAAGCGACCAGATGTCCGACTTGGGCGACGCGCCTTTGAGCTCGATGACTTCGGGGCATCCAGTTCGGCGTGCCCGCGACGTCCTTGATCTCCCGCTCCATCGCGCGCAGGTTGAGCGAGACGCCAAAGTCGGATAGCTTTACGTTCCCAGTCTTGGTCGTGAGGATGTTCGCCGCCTTGAGGTCGCAACGCACGACATCGCTGCGATGCAGGTAGTCCAACCCCTCGAGGATCTTGAACACGTAACTCGCCACCAGCTTCTCGTTCAGCTTGCCGAATGCCTTGAGAGTCTGCCCAAGAGATCCGTTCTCGGCGTACCTGTAAGAGCACACGTGACGCGCAGTCAGTATATGCAAAACAGAATGCGCAGCAGCAAGCAGGCAGACGGGCAGGCAGTGGCACAGCATGGTATATAAAGGAAGAAGGGGACGACGTACTCAAGTACAATGCTCAGAGTGTTCTCGTCCCGGGCCATCCCCTCGTACTTGACGATGCTGGGGTGCGACAATCGCTTGACCAGGTCGACCTCCCGCATGAGCTGCGAAATTTCCTCCTCCTTGAGGCCTTCAAGCCCGATCCGCTTCACTGCGACCATCTGCCCGGTGTTCAAGTTGAGCGCGCGATACACAGCGCCAAACTGTCCGCGTCCGATACAATTACCAAGTTGCTAATAATAATAAAAAGACCAGTCAAATACCAACCTTCCGTATAAGGTGGACCTACTTACAAAGTGCGTTGGCGCCCTTCCCTCCTCCCTTACGACCAGCGTCTGCCGGGACACGCTTCCTTCCGTCGCATCCCGCGCCATCAGATCGCTTGCGCTCGCCTGCTCGCCCGACGCGACGCCGAGGTTGACCATACTCTCGAACCGCGACCGCCGCGGCTTGGCACCAAACTCGTCGTACGAGTTGGGTCGCGGCCGCCTGCGCGAACTCGCGCCATCCACCTCGCTCGGAATCGCCCTCGCGGGAGCAACGACGACGGTGAATTGACGTTACCAGATGGGCTCGCACCACGCTCGTTAGACGGGGCGCGCTCGACGGGATCGAACGAGGGAGACTGCGATTGCGAGGGCGTATTGAACGGGCTCGACGAGAGAGCACCGCCATACTCGCCAGACACGGCACGCGGGAACGGGATGGGTATGAGTGAGTCGCCATCTCCCCCACTGCCGCCGTCATCGGGGCTGCTCCGCCTTGGCACATAGATCCCGCTCCGCTGCCCGCTGCGCGTGCTGTTCCTGCGCAATGCGACTCGGCCTGGGCTAGGGCCAAGACCGAGAGAAGCAGCATCCGGGCTCGAGTCGCGATGTAACAAGGCGCTTGCGTCTTTCGGTGCAAGGACAGGCGCGTCAACGCTATGTCACGCACGGTGCGTCGGCCTGCGCGCAGCCGCGGCCGCGGCAGCAGCAGCAAGCGGAGGCGCTATTACCGTTGATGGGAATGATGATGCTTGTAGTAGCGACTCGACGCTACCTCCCGGCGGAGAAGCAGACGCGGAGATGGCACCGGCGCTCGAATTGATACTCGCACTAACACCGAGATCGGCGGCCCCGAACTCGCCCTGGATGAGACGGGCGTCCGCGGAGAGAGCCAAGGAAGAGGGCGAAGGTTTTCGAATCGCGATCGAGCGAGAAGGCGCTTGTAGTGCGTCGACAAAGTCGTCCGGCCATTTGCCCTTGCCTAGGTTAATCCTCTCCATCCGCCCCGCCCGGTCGGTGGGCCCCGTTATCGGCGCCATATTGCTGTTTAGGAGTTCTTCAGACTCTTCGACGACGCGCAACAGGTCCACTGGTACAGTCTCGGTTCTCGTTCACGCGGTCGCAAGGGGGACTCTCAAGGCTACCACGTCTGCGCTGGATGCCGACGTGGCCATTCGGACTATTATTGCCGAAAATGCCAGTGCTGCTGGCGATATCGCCGGCCAGGGTGTCGTCGCAGCCCAACATGGACGCGGCCATCGCGCTGCCTTCCGTGCGGGTCAAGCTAGACCACTCGGATGGGATGAACGACGTCGCCTCGGTCGTGACGGTGCGTATTGTGCCAAACTTCCCATATGGACCTGAGCCACTGCCGCTGCGCCTGGCGCTGAACCCCAGCCCGAAGCCGGCGTCCAGCAGGCTCGAGTACGTACTGGTGTCTGTGATGTTGCTCGACGCGATGGACTACCCCGTCGTCGAGTCTGCGATCGACATCCGTGCAGACTCGTTTAAGGACGGCGCAAGGAGTGAGTCGCCACCGGGGCTTGCGAGGAGAGAGCGCTCAGATGGACGCGAACGTACGGGCGAACGGGGCGTGAGGATCGGGGGCACTTCGTCACGGTCGCTGGTCGTCCCCGTAGGCGTCTGACGTCCATCCGTGTCAGTTCCAAGCGCCGTTCCCGCATCGCTTGATAGACGATGCGGTATCGTCTGGACTGTAAGAACGTAGCGTGGGAAAGCCGGCTGGTGGTGGTGACCGGTGTCTGGAGGTATTCCGTGTGGGAGAGAGAGGGGAAGGCGGCGAAGACAAGTTGGGCGAGGACATGACTGCTCGTGAAGAAGAACCAGTGCGGTAAGGTGAGCCGGGTGCTGCGTTTGCGAGAGGTGTGTTGATAGGCTTGAGTCTGCTGCCACCTCCGCGCAAGATATGTGAGTGAGTCGGCACAGGAGTCTCTGCCCACTTGACAAGAGCGTTGATAGTCTTTGCCACGCGTGCGAGGCAGTCGGAGGTGCCCTCGATGAGATCGTCGCGCAGGAAGAGGTCCTCGGGTGGGAGCCCATTTGCAGAGCAGGATGCAAGGAACTTTGTCACGTTCGATGTGCGGAGCTTGCCGTCCTCGCGCGGGTCGATCCGAGCTATGGCCCCAGGCCGCAACTTGTTCATAAGTCTGCAAATGAATTCATCGAACAGGAGTTAGTGTTCCGCTCCTGCACATGCGGGTAACCTAGGCAAACAGAACCACTCACTGGCAGAGGACATAGCCATCCCGCAGCGCCTCTGTGAACATCCTTCGCTCTCTCTCTTCTCCTGCCATATTGGCGCTCAGACTCAACCCGCCCGCCAAGTTGGGTCGTACTCCCGTTCGTAGAAGCCCCGCTTTTTACCCACACTCGCTCGAGTCGCGCAAGGGCACGCATGCGGCATTCGACCTCCTCTGCTTCACGTAACCCAAGGCTCGTGCTTTGACCAGGACTCAGCATTTCCTTGCAGTGCACCGAAGTGGCCGCGCGGACCGCCTCCCGATGCAGAGGATTTGAAGGACCTGCAGGTGAGAGCGACGAGGTGGAATTCGTATGGCGAATCATGGCCGACGACGACGAGACCGCGCGCTGATGTTGTTGCTGGGGATGGTGATGAGAGCCCGGGGAAAGCGCACGGGGTCGACTGGGTGTACTTGGAGACGAGGCGCAGGTGAAGGTGATCGGCGATCTATGGATGATCGTCGGATGGCGTTGGGAGAGTACGAGGGCGGGTAGTTGAGACTAGACGTAGACGTAGATGTAAAGCCGCGTGGGGTGACAACGCGAGGGGAAGGTCGTCACAGTACCAAAAATTCTCGACCATTACTTTCACCATGACATCCCTCATCGCCTCTGTCGTCGGGACCTCGCTATACTCCTCGAGCCATCTGAAGAAGCTTTCGATGCGCTTGAAGTCATCGACGAGCGCATCGGCTTGCTGCAACGTCCTTTGCCATCTGTGTACGTTTGGCATCAGAACAGTCTACGTAAAGGTGTTCCAGAGTAATAGCTACCAAGAGGATGACACCGGCTCCAGCGAAAATGGATTTCGTAGGAGAGAGCACTTATAAATATGATATCAGAGTTTGGATCGTGGAAGGGTGGTCGGAAGAGGACTCACCAGTCCGATGCCCTCGTTACGGGAGAACGCATAAAGGACGTAATCAACCATTTCGTCACCGGATGTAAGTTAGGAGATTGCTCGAACTGTGGGACTTGAGCTTGAGTACTTGGCTGGATTCACACCCGCAATCTCGGTTCGAGTCCTCAGTCAATCGGTATCCCGGGTAGTGTCTCAAAATGTTTTCTTCTTTCTGGTCACGGGAATTAAACAGACGGTGTGTAGGTAGGGATAGGATAGTAGTTTGCGTAACTGTTGACCGAAACTTCATGCTGAGGAAAGTCGAATTCTTTAGACGAGTAAATGGAGGCGGGGAAGCACGAGATACGCGAATACGTCAGCTGGACCTCACTGGCGAATGAATTTACCCGCGTAGATATCATTCGTGTCATAACAGATGAACTGAGTGGACAAACAACGAACATATTCCAAAGCGCATCTAATGATTCGTAGTATGAGTGTCGACTGCTGTTCTCGCTCGCCCAAGTCACGGGGCTCCTCCCAGTACAAAATCGCGTTGGTTGACCTTCTATCACGAGTTTCACGGTCGATGTCGTTCACGGCATTGTCAAGAAACCTAAGACAGTCGTAGGTTGTCATACTCTCTCTCCAATAAATAGAACCATGCACGCCCGAGGACGCTTTACCGCAGTACCGCCTCTTAATGGGAATGACAGCCTGAGAGGCTCACATCTCCTGCCAGCCGACCCACGTCCCCCGGGCACTCAACACGTCCTCACCAACGCTCCATACTCGCCACCCCGGCGCGATCCACCCCTGCAAGAACCCTCACAGGATGTCTTCAGCCCGCAGCCCGGCCGCAGCGTGCAGCGCCGTCAGCGTCATGCTAGAGGGCGTACTAGCATCTGGAGGTAGGCACAGTCCAGAACGAACAGCACGTCTGGCACGTCAGCTCCGCGCACGTCGACCTAGCGCAGCGTGGGGAGAGCCCATCGAGATCTGCTATAGTAACAGTGGTGGGGGCGAAGGCGGAGAGGGCGTCCTCGCACAGAAGCAGTACAGTGCGGGGATGTCCGTTGCGGTGCATTCGCGCACGAAGGGGCTCAGTGCAAGTGCGATAAGTCCAGTCCTTGATCTACCTATTCCCGACAAAAATAAGAAATCAGCAGCACCCTTGGTACCCGGAGCACGCACCGAGTTTGAAGACATGAGCCTGGCTGAGCTTCCCATAGTCGAATAGCCCATGGTGTCCCTGAATATCGCTGTTGTTTAGAGGTTGAGACGGAAACAATTAAGTACGTGGTGCAGGAGGGGTCCCACGTTCGTCGAAGTGAGTCACGGAGGAAGGGCTTTTTAGGGGAGGAGGGCAGTACACCTGTCTCAAGCATTCAAATATAGCACGAGGGAGCGAACAAGGATAGTGGAACGAACCTCGTTTCCACAAGACGCTCCCTGTATTGCTCCCAAAAGTGGTTTTGTCCATGAGGTAAACGTACTCGAACACGATGAGATTGTGCCGTCTTCGCTCTTCCTTGGCATTCGGCATCCCACTTCCTATTGAGTTCCCTCCCCTGCATTAGGCGGAAGGTTTCGGCTCGACGTAGGCCAAAAGAGCGTCTTGATTCGAACTTGGTCCAAGACGGAGGAAGTGCCCCAGGGCCATGTCGGAGCGGTCTGCGGGCTTGAAAACTGCCAGGTGCATGTAAAGAAGGAAGATCTCGACGGGGTCAGAAACTAGGGTCGCGGGCTACGGGGGTGATCGTTCCAGAGGAACGGCATCTACGCTCGAAATCGTCGGGCCTCCGTCCGGGATTGTTGGCCAGCATGGATGTCTTTCTTTTCTTTGGATTATGGCTCTTGCAAATATCTTGGGACATTTAAAAGAACGTACGCGACGCGAGTTTCTATATACGTGATTAGAGTGAGTACGATCTACTCGTTTTTGGAATGGTGAACGGTATGGGAGAACGAGAGCAGTCATCGATGAGCGAGAAAGCGAAAATGTATGCATCATACGGCTACCCGCATCGCATGCTACTGTAAACGTGAATATATGAATACCCGCAGAAGGGACCCCCATACTATCACAATGACTCGACATACATGAAGTAACCTATAGTGCTCTGTCTAATTGCCCGCCGTCAACATCTGTACGATTGCGTCTACTGATGCGACCTGGAATGGGGTCCTTCCATTCTTGTCCTTGGCATCTGCACTCGCGCCACGGTCGAGCAGTAAGCACACAATCTCTGTATGGCCTTCGGATGACGCATAGTGCAACGGAGTCCATCCATCGTTGTCCTCAGCATGTGCGTTTGTGCCGTGGTCGAGCAGGAAGCGCACGGTCTCTGTGTTGCCATTGAACGACGCCAGGTGCAATGGGGTCATTCCGTCCTCCTCCTTGGCCTCTGCGTTCGCGCCACGGTCAAGCAGCAGACGCACAACCTCAAGGTGCCCATCCCGTGCAGCTGCATGAATGGGAGTCCAGTGATCGCGTTGCTGCCAATTCGGATCTGCGTCGTGATCGAGTAACCACCGCGTGACATCGATAGATTCATCGAACGATGCGGCAATTAGCGGAGTCCGATTACTGTAGTTGTCAGTACATCCACGGCCGCACCATGCCGGTGTAATAGCTCTGCCACCTTGAAGTGTCTCTTGTGCAATGCCGCCACCAGTGGACTGTGATTAAGACCTCCCCTCGCATTTACTTGCTCGGGATGTTCGTCGATGATGTGCGCTGCCAGATCACGAAACCCACACAATGATGCATAATACATTGGAGATCCACGATCTACGGAGAGATCTCCGAAGTAATCCCAGAGATCGTCAATGTCGTGCAACTCGAGCCACGCAGCAAAATGTGGTTTGGTCGAGTCAAAAAGACGCCGCATCCCGTCTTCTATGCGTGACGACACCGTTCCGAACTGCGCATGTTCCACCCAATGCTGGCTGGCATATCCCGCCAAAGGAAAACCATCGTCGACCGGGTTATCGTCCGCGTTGCCGTCCAACTGGAGAAGAGTTCCCAAGCAAGCCTGGGCGAGTGTCGTGTGTGCGCGCTCGGGAATGATATGAAAGTATGAGGCGTCTCCTTTGGAAGTAGCAAGTCGATCCGAAGTCAAGAATTCCTTGACCGAAAAATGCGAAAACTGAATGACCCGGCCATCCCAGTAGTCGACTTCGGTGATCAAGCTGGAGCAGGTAGAGAGCACGGCTCGTTGCCGATCCTCCCACCGCCAGTCCTCCTTCAACTTCGGTATCGCTCCTTCGGCCTCATCAAAGTCAAGTGCAAGTATTTCTGCTAGCTCCTCGACACGTAGCGGCCGAGCCGCCGCAGTAAGACATTGTAAGAGGCGATGAGCGTGGTCTCGGTTGGCCATCCCAATCTCTTTCAACACTCGCTCATATGTCTCGTCCAACGATTTCGGCAATTCGTTGAGCGTTCGCCGGATGCTTTGTGGAAAGCAATGTTGCAACACTTCTAGCTGACAGAAAACCCAACGGAACCTGTCAATAGTCAGCAAGCGTCATTGGCCCTTCCGTAGTCGCACTTACATTCCATCAGCTTTATCGGTGAGCGTCTCAATAACCAGCTCTTTATCCTTCTCCCTCCATCTCCTCATCGCCGAATCTGAGTCCGCGTACACGACGGATCTGATATAGTCTTCAATATCTTTCTTTTGTCCACTTTGTTCATGAATCGAGACCGGGTGAAATGTCAGGGGTTCAAGCGCGGCTCGGATGTCGATCTCCGGACGGCTGGTGATACATATGTGTAGATTTGGAAGCTGGAGGCCGATAAGGTCCATTATGAATTCAAGGACTTGTCTGCGGGCGGGTGGAATTCCAGAGGTATTGGGGCATTCGTCTAGCGCGTCCAGGATGATGTAGATTGGGCCTTGGCCAGGTAGCGCGAGCATATCTTTAAGACATCTAATCAACGTGTCGGTGTTAGGTTCATGTGCGCCATTATCGTGCGCCTTATATACATGGGAGAGTATGTCGCAGCAATCGTCGGAACGAGCGGAGAGTTGTGTAAGAAGCGAAGGAAGCAAGTTGCGGAGGTTTTGTTTATTGGTATCCCTGAAATCGAAATAGAAGTACGCCATGGAGGCTAGTCCGGCTTCCCGCAATGCCGTTATGTCCTGGATGATTGCGGAGCTAGTTGGCGTTGTAAGTTCCTGAGGGGTGAACTCGACAAATGAAAACGAACCAAAGGATGCTTTTCCCTGAGCCCGCTACAAGATCAGAGGCGAAGGCGATCAAGATCTGTGAGGATACGAAGGGACAGAAGGGCGCACGTTTCCCGTGGATCCACAATAAGGATGTGGTGGCCTTGGACTTCCATTCCATGAATATACTTCCTCGGAAGAACCATGTTGCCGTCCCTTCATGTTGAATGGTGGACGCGATATTCTGATTAGTGGATGGGTCTGGCGGAGACAGCCACTTTCGGTGCTTTGTTCGTATCCGGCTCCCTGCAACATTTTCGGCCTCAGCAAGCAAGAGCAGCGGGACTAAAGAACCACGAACGCTTTTCCGCGTCGATATTGTTTGCCGCCTGTTGCAATAGAGCTCTCGTTTCCATTGTCGTCACTTTGATTACCTGGCCATCTAGTCATATATGCGTTTATTATGGTATTTGTGAGTAGTGAACGTGTTGAACGTACCCTCAATAGCCAGGTCGACCTTGTCGCCGACAGCTTCTACTCCGTCCTTGATATGATGTGAGATTTTCAGGACTTGCGCAGTCGCCATCTGCACCTCCTGCTGCGTCAATCTATCCAGTCGGAGCGGCGCGTCCTCGACGTCCCTCCTTCCGATCAATTTCTTCAGATATCTCTCTGAATTTCTATCAGCGACCAGAAGCGCGTCATCACGAATCGACTCACTGGTTCGCCCCTGCTTCATCTCCTTCGTCACAACCCCAAATATCCCAAGCACCTCGACCATTATCTTCACGATGATGTCCCTCATCGCCTCCGTCGTCGGCACCTCGCTATACTCCTCGAGCCGTCTGAAGAAGCTCTCGATGCGCTCGAAGATATCGACGAGCGCATCTTGGCTCGCAGCAACATCCTTTGCCGCCTGCGTACATTCGGAATTAGAACGGTCCGAGTAGGGAGATCCATGATAATAGCTACCAAGAGGAGGACCCCAGCACCAGCGAAAATGACTTTCGCAGGTGAGAACACCTAGAAATATGATATCAGAGGGTAGATCGTAGAAGGTCATCGCAATAGGACTCACTAGTCCGACGCCTTCGCCCAGCGCGCCGGAGAAAGCATAAAGGACGTTGACAGTCGGAATCAACCATTTTGTCAATTTGTCATCGCCAGACGTAGATTGCTCGAACTGTTGGACTTGAGTACGCAGGACGCCCATGATGTCGGCAGGAGAGTCGCAGGTCTGCAACTGGCCCATCAACGGATGCAGGAGAAGGTCTTTCTTCGTCTTCTTCTGATACTCTTTAATGGAAGCGTTGAAGATGGCCTGGAGATCGGAAGAAGAGGAAGGTGTCTGAGACATTGCAACAGCAGCGAGGAGAGACGTCTGAGGCCGGGGTATGATGCTATGATAGCACTGCGGTGGGTAAGAAGCGGCCGAGTGGGAACACCAGATCTAGAATAGTTCGCCACGAGGTTTGCCGGTGACGCCCGCACTGCCTAAGCTCGTAATATGATTACAAACCACTAATGCGCACGAATCATCTAGGTCACTGTCGCCCGTTGGGTTGGAGGGAGGGGTGAAGGGTCTAGGGTCGTCTTAGATCTCGACGTCGGCGTCCCCCTGCAGGTGGAGGGAAGTTGACGTGATTAGTGCTTTAGGTCGAATGATGTCCGAGTTCTTTGTTTTCTCAAGTTGCAATTAATCAGATACGGGAGCTAGCTAGGTGGCGACGAATAGATATATTACCCTTGAATGTGGTGAAGCCGTCGGGTTAAGGAGTATAGTGATAGATGGTCGGCGGAGGTAGGGACGTAGTAGGTGATAGGTAGCCGGTAACCGTCAGAGAAAGACCATGAGTAAATTCGAATGCTTGGATATGTCCGTGAGGAATTAACAGATGGATGGGGGTGGGAAGAGGTATCAAGGATACATAACTTAGTATGAATGGTGGAGAAATGGAGTGCATACAACAGGCGAAATCAGACACACAAACCCGCGGAGATCCAGTCTGGGAAGACACGCGTTCACGCACACACAAGGGTTAAGGCCGTTAAGGGGCGGTCAGGAAAATTTTGGGTGGGCGCAACGAATTGGGGGGAAGGCGCGATGCGAATGAAGGAAAATCGCAAGCGACAGTACACAGCATTTTTTCATCCTCCCTCTCAGTGGATAGAGCAGTTCCCGCCGCTCGAAGCCTTGGACGTGTCACCACGCGCGCGCCTCGTCATCGTCATCATCCTGGGTATCTTCTTATCCCGCGAAGTGACCTCGGCGCAGCAGTGTCCGGCACCGGTACTCATACATCAACGCGTCAACCGGCTGTTGTCGCGGCAGACGGATCGACGCGCGGCCCGGCTCGCCGAGGACGCGCTGCTGCTGTAAGCCGCGCAAGAGTTCGATTGTAGCGATTGCGACGCTGGCGACTGCGGCGAGTTGGCGCATGACGAGCCGATGCTCGAGATCGACTGAGGGCGTTCTCTCAGGTGTGTATTATTCGCCTGTTGCGGTTCTCGCTGTGAATTGGTTCTCAACATCCTGAAAGCCCTTTCTCGCTGGCGCGTGAGGATGATGGACAATTTCCGCCGGATGACGTTCCCCTCCGGTATCGTCACTTTGGTCTGCGAGTGTGAGTGAGCAGGCGGCGTAGCGCCGGCACCGCCGGCAAGTGAGACGGATGAGTTGGAGTGTGTCGGATCGGGCGTCAGAGATGCACGTGAGCGCTTGTTGAATGGTGAGAGGACCTTATATGCTATCGGTGGATGAGGAGACGACGTCGGAGAAAGCTGAGGTGAGTTCGTGCGCTCCCGTTCTCGCTGGTCACGATCACGGTCGAGGCAGCCTCGAGATGAGCTCGCGCTCGCTGGATGGTGGTTCGGCAGGCGTGTGAAGAACTCGGCGGGACTGTTGCCCCGCTCCGCGAAATGAGCATGCATGAGCAGTTTTGAGCGAAGGTCGCAAGTTAGCGCTGCGGCCTGCGCATTTGGAGTGTGCGACGAGGCTGCAATGCGAACACAGCATCCCGCCCTTCTTCGCCGGCTCCATGCATACTCGACAGTTGACGGCTACATTTCGATCCGTACTCAGGTCAAACTCACGTCCACTGATAACGGGAGACGCACGTTTACCAAAGGTCGTCTTGACAAAGGTATGTTCACGTATTTCAAAGAGGTCTGCTTCGCTTTGCGGAAGGACGGGTGACGCGCAGCCCGTAAAAGAGCGATGACCTGGCGAGCTGGACAGCATCGCCATGTCGCCGTCAAACTGCTGGCCTGCATACAGGAATGGGGAAATCGAGCTCGAGATTCATCGAGTGCCGTGCCGCGCCGTTCTTTTGCAGATCGGCGCTCACTCGCCGAAGGAAAGGTATGCTATCCTGTGGGCAAGTCCTACTCAAATTGAGCCTTTCTATTCTGTCACAACTGGGTCTCGGGAGACTCACCTTGTTCAAGCCCCAATGGTTCTTCAGCCACTCATGCTCAAATTGTTGCTCCGCGCTCGGCCGCATCGACGGGTCCTTGTGAAAACACTCCTTAAGGAATGCGACAAGCGGACCGGAAAAGCGTTCAGGAATCGGCGGAGACTCGTCCTCGACTATCCGGAACATCACTGTACGTTTCCTTTGGGTCAACAGCTGCGGAAAAACTGAGCAACACCAGTCACCTGTCATAGCATTCCCGATATCCCCATAAGGCGGGCGTCCCGTCAGCAGCTCGATGACCGTGCACCCAAGCGACCAGATGTCCGACTTGGGCGACGCGCCTTTGAGCTCAATGACTTCAGGGGCCATCCAGTTCGGCGTGCCCGCCACGTCCTTGATCTCGCGCTCCATCGCGCGCAGGTTGAGCGAGACGCCAAAGTCGGATAGCTTTACGTTCCCAGTCTTGGTCGTGAGGATGTTCGCCGCCTTGAGGTCGCAATGCACGACGTCGCTGCGATGCAGGTAGTCCAACCCCTCGAGGATCTTGAACACGTAACTCGACATCAGCTTCTCGTTCAGCTTGCCGAATGCCTTGAGAGTCTGCCCAAGAGATCCGTTCTCGGCGTACCTGTAAGGGCACACGTGACGCGCAGTCAGTATATGCAAAACAGAATGCGCAGCAGCAAGCAGGCAAACGGGCAGGCAGTGGCACAGCACGGTATATAAAGGAAGAAGGGGACGACGTACTCAGGTACAATGCTCAGAGTGTTCTCGTCCCGGGCCATCCCCTCGTACTTGACGATGCTGGGGTGCGACAATCGCTTGACCAGGTCGACCTCCTGCATGAGCTGCGAAATTTCCTCCTCCTTGAGGCATTCAAGCCCGATCCGCTTCACTGCGACCATCTGCCCGGTGTTCAAGTTGAGCGCGCGATACACAGCGCCAAACTGTCCGCGTCCGATACAATTACCAAGTTGCTAATAATAATAAAAAGGCCAGTAAAATACCAACCTTCCGTATAAGGTGAACCACTTACAAAGTGCGTTGGCGCCCTTCCCTCCTCCCTTACGACCAGCGTCTGCCGGGACACGCTTCCTTCCGTCGCATCCCGCGCCATCAGATCGCTTGCGCTTGCTTGTTCTCCCGACGCAACGCCGAGGTTGACCATACTCTCAAACCGCGACCGCCGCGGCTTGGCACCAAACTCGTCGTACGAGTTGAGCCGTGGCCGCCTGCGCGAACTCGCGCCATCCACCTCGCTCGGAATCGCCCTCGCGGGAGCAATGACGACGGTGAATTGACGTTACCAGAAGGGCTCGCACCACGCTCGTTAGACGGGGCGCGCTCGACAGGATCGAACGAGGGAGACTGCGATTGTGAGGGCGGATTGAACGGGCTCGACGAGAGAGCACCGCCATACTCGCCAGACACGGCACGCGGGAACGGGATGGGTATGAGTGAGTCGCCATCTCCCCCACTGCCGCCGTCATCGGGGTTGCTCCGCCTCGGCACATAGATCCCGCTCCGCTGCCCGCTGCGCGTGCTGTTCCTGCGCAATGCGACTCGGCCTGGGCTAGGGCCAAGACCGAGAGAAGCAGCATCCGGGCTCGAGTCGCGATGTAACAAGGCGGTTGCGTCTTTCGGTGCAAGTACAGGCGCGTCAACGCTATGTCGCGCACGGTGCGTCGGCCTGCGCGCCGCCGCGGCCGCAGCAGCAGCAGCAAGCGGAGGCGCTATTGCCGTTGATGGGAATGATGATGCTTGTAGTAGCGACTCGACACTACCTCCCGGCGGAGAAGCAGACGCGGAGATGGCACCGGCGCTCGAATTGATACTCGCACTAACGCCGAGATCGGCGGCCCCGAACTCGCCCTGGATGAGACGTGCGTCCGCGGAGAAAGCCAATGAAGAGAGCGAAGGTTTCCAAATCGCGATCGGGCGAGAAGGCGCTTGTAGTGCGTCGACAAAGTCGTCCGGCCATTTGCCCTTGCCTAGGTTAATCCTCTCCATCCGCCCCGCCCGGTCGGTGGGCCCCGTTATCGGCGCCACATTGCTGTTTAGGAGTTCTTCGGACTCTTCGACGACGCGCAACAGGTCCACTGGTACCGTCTCGCTCGGTCTTCGTTCACGTGGCCGCAAGGGGGACTCTCAAGGCTACCACGTCTGCGCTGGATGCCGACGTGGCCATTCGGACTATTATTGCCAAAAATGCTGCTGGCGATATCGCCGGCCAGAGTGTCGTCACAGCCCAACATGGACGCGGCCATCGCGCTGCCCTCCGTGCGGGTCAAGCTAGGCGACTCGGATGGGATGAACGACGTGGCCTCGGTCGTGACGGTGCGTATTGTGCCAAACTTCCCATATGGACCTGACCCACTGCCGCTGCGCCCGGGGCTGAACCCCAGCCCGAAGCCGGCGTCCAGCAGGCTCGAGTACGTACTGGTTTCTGTGACGTTGCTCGACGCGATGGACTGCCCCGTCGTCGAGTCTGCGATCGACATGCGTGCAGATTCGTTTAGGGACGGCGCAAGGAGTGAGTCGCCACCGGGGCTTGTGAGGAGAGAGCGCTCAGATGGACGCGTACGTACGGGCGATCGGGGCCCGAGGATCGGAGGCACTTCGTCACGGTCGCTGGTCGTCCCCGTAAGCGTCTGACGTCCATCCGTGTCGGTTCCAAGCGCCGTTCCCGCATCGCTTGATAGACGATGCGGTATCGTCTGGGCTGTGAGAACGTAGCGTGGGAAGGCCGGCGGGTGGTGGTGACCGGTGTCTGGAGGTATTCCGTGTGGGAGAGAGAGGGGAAGGCGGCGAAGACAAGTTGGGCGAGGACATGACTGCTCGTGAAGACGAACCAGTGTGGTAAGGTGAGCCGGGTGCTGCGTTTGCGAGAGATGTGTTGATAGGCTTGAGTCTGCTGCCACCTCCGCGCAAGATATGTGAGTGAGTTGGCACAGGTGTCTCTGCCCACTTGACAAGAGCGTTGATAGTCTTTGCCACGCGTGCGAGGCAGTCGGATGTGCCCTCGATGAGATCGTCGCGCAGGAAGAAGTCCTCGGGTGGGAGCCCGTTTGCAGAGCAGGATGCAAGGAACTTTGTCACGTTCGATGTGCGGAGCTTGCCGTCCTCGCGCGGGTCAATCCGAGCTATGGACCCAGGCCGCAACTTGTTCATAAGTCTGCAAATGAATTCATAGAACAGGAGTTAGTGTTCCGCTCCTGCACATGCGGGTAATCAAGGCAAACAGAACCACTCACTGGCAGAGGACATAGCCATCCCGCAGCGCCTCTGTGAACATCCTTCGCTCTCTCTCTTCTCCTGCCATATTGGCGCTCAGACTCAACCCGCCAAGTTGGGTCGTACTCCCGTTCGTAGAAGCCCCGCTTTTTACCCACACTCGCTCGAGTCGCGCAAGGGCACGCATGCCGCATTCGACCTCCTCTGCTTCACGCGACCCAAGGCCCGCGCCTTGACCAGGTCTCAGCATTTCCTTGCAGTGCACCGAAGTGGCCGCGCGGACCGCCTCCCGATGCAGAGGATTTGAAGGACCTGCAGGTGAGAGCGACGAGGTGGAGTTCGTATGGTGGATCATGGCCGACGACGACGAGACCGCGCGCTGATGTTGTTGCTGGGGATGGTGATGAGAGCCCGGGGAAAGCGCACGGGGTCGACTGGGTGTACTTGGAGACGAGGCGCAGGTGAAGGTGATCGGCGATCTATGGATGATCGTCGGATGGCGTTGGAAGAGTACGAGGGCGGGTAGTTGAGACTAGACGTAGACGTAGATGTAAAGCCGCGTGGGGTGACAACGCGAGGGGAAGGTCGTCACGGTCCCAAAAATTCTCGACCATTACTTTCACCATGACGTCCCTCGTCGCCTCTGTCGTCGGGACCTAGCTATACCCCTCGAGCCGTCTGAAGAGGCTTTCGATGCGCTCGAAGATATCAAGGATGGCTCGCAGCAACGTCCTTTTCCGCATGTATACGTCCAGTATCAGAACAGTCCGCGTAAGTGTGATCCAGAGCAATAGCTACCAAGAAAAGGACCTCAGCTCCAACGGAAAATCACATTTGCAGGCAAGAACACCTATAAATACGATATCAGACTTTGGATCGTAGAAGGGTGGCCGGAATGAGACTCACCAGTCCGACGCCCTCGCCAAGGGCTGCGGAGAACGCATAACGGACGTTGACGGTCGGAATCAACCAATTTGTCAACTTACCGTCAGTAGATTGTTCGAGCTGTTGGACTTGAGTGCGGAGGATATCGGTGAGAGAGTTGCAGGTCCGCAACCGGAGCCATCAACGAATGCGCGAGAAGGTGTTTCTTCGTCTTCCTTTTATACATTTCCAGAAGCACAGAATATGGCCTGGAAATTGGAGGAAGAGGAAGCCATGTGAGGGGTCTGATACATGGCAACAGCGGCGAGGAGAGGCGTCTGAGGGTATGATGCTGGCAGACGACGGGGGCGCCAGAATGATTTGGCAGTTGACGTCCGCACAGCCCCACTATGACCTCGTGGATATCTTCGGGTCGGCCCAGAATTCCAATTATTGTTTTCAAAACATAGGCACGGGGGTCTCTTCATCTTATTTACCGTCACCGACTTGGAGGAAAATCCGAGGAGTTTCGGGTCGAGGTAGACAAGTAGAGTCTCTGTAGGAAAGGTTGCGCTTGACGATTGGCTGGATTCACACTCGCAATCTCGGTCCGAGTTCTCGGTCAATCGGTATCCCAGGTAGTTTCTCAAAATGTTTTCTTCTCTCTGGTCACGGGAATTAAACAGACGGTGTAGGTAGGTAGGGATAGGATAGTAGTTTGCGTAACTGTTGACCGAAAGTTCATGCTGAGGAACGTCAAATTCTTTGGACATGAGACGCGAAACCGTCAGCTGGACCTCACCAGCGAATGGATTTACCGGTGTAGATACCATCCGCGTCATAACCGATGAACAGAGTGAACAAACAACGAACGTGCATCTCGTGACTCGTAGTATGAGTGTTGTTCTCGCTCACCCAAGTCTATCACGAGTTTCACAGTCGATGTCGTTCACGACAACCTATGACAGTCGTAGGTTAGACGCACGTAGACGTATCACATACACCCCCTCCAATGAATGGAACCATGCACGCCCGAGGACGCTTTACCGCAGGACCGCCTCTTAATGCAGGAATGATGGCCTGAGACGCTCACGTCTCCTGCCAGCCGATCCACGTCCCCGAGCACTCAACAAGTCCTCACCAATGCTCCATACTCGCCACCCCGGCGCGATCCACCCCTGCAAGAATTCCCACAGAACGTCTTCAACCCGCAGCCCGGCCACAGCGTGCAGCACCATCAGCGTCATAGCTAGAGGGGGTACTAGCATCTGGAGGTAGGCACAGTCCAGAACGAACAGCACGTCTGGCACGTCAGCTCCGCGCACGTCGACCTGGCGCAGCGTGGGGAGAGCCCATCGAGAGCTGCGATAGTAACGGTGGTGGGGGCGAAGGCGGAGAGGGCGTCCTTGCACAGAAGCAGTACAGCGCGGGGATGTCCGTTGCGGTGCATTCGCGCACGAAGGGGCTCAGTGCAAGTGCGATAAGTCCAGTCCTTGATCTACCTATTCCCGGCAAAAATAAGAAATCAGCAGCACCCTTGGTACCCGGAGCACGCACCGAGTTTGAGGACGTAAGCCTGGCTGAGCTTCCCATAGTCGAATAGCCCATGGTGTCCCTCTGGAAAGTGTCGCCGTTGTTTAGAGGTTGAGAACGAAAAAATTAAGTACGTGGTGCAGGAGGGGTCCCACGCTCGTCGAAGTGAAAGTGAGTCACGAAGGAAGGCTTTTTAGGGGGAAGAGGGCAGTGCACCTGTCTCAAGCATTCAAATAATAGCATGAGGGTGGGAACAAGGATAGGAACGAACCTTGCTTCCACAAGACGCCTCCTGTATTGCTCCCAAAAGTAGTTTTGTCATAAGGTGAACGTACTCGAACACGAAGGGATTGTGCCGTCTTCGCTCTTCCTTGGCCTTCGGCATGCCACTTCCTTTTGCGTTTCCTCCCTTGCATTAGGTAGAAGGTTTCGGCTCGATGTAGACCAAAAGAGCGTCTTGATTCGAACTCGATCCAAGACCGAGGAAGTGTCCCCGGCCATGTCGGAGCGGTCTGCGGGCTTGAGAACCACCAGACGCATGTAAAGAAAGGAGATCTCGACAGGGTAAGAAACTAGGGTCGCGTGCTACGGGTGATGGTTCCGGAGGAACGGCATCTGCACTCGAAATCGGGCCTCCGTCCGGGATTGTTGGCCAGCATGGATGTCTTTTTCTTTGGATTATGGCTCTTGCAAGTATCTTGGGACATTTAAAAGAACGTACGCGAGGCGAGTTTCTATATACGTGATTAGAGTGAGTACGATCTACTCGTTTTTGGAATGGTGAACGGTATGGGAGAACGAGAGTAGTCATCGATGAGCGAGAAAGCGAAAATGTATGCATCATACGGCTACCCGCATCGCATGCTACTGTAAACGTGAATATATGAATACCCGCAGAAGGGACCCCCATACTATCACAATGACTCGACATACATGAAGTAACCTATAGTGCTCTGTCTAATTGCCCGCCGTCAACATCTGTACGATTGCGTCTACTGATGCGACCTGGAATGGGGTCCTTCCATTCTTGTCCTTGGCATCTGCACTCGCGCCACGGTCGAGCAGTAAGCGCACAGTCTCTGTATGGCCTTCGGATGACGCATGGTGCAACGGAGTCCGTCCATCGTTGTCCTCAGCATGTGCGTTTGTGCCGTGGTCGAGCAGTAAGCGCACGGTCTCCGTGTTGCCATTCAACGACGCCAGGTGCAATGGGGTCATTCCGTCCTTCTTCTTGGCCTCTGCATTCGCGCCACGGTCAAGCAGCAGACGCACAACCTCAAGGTGCCCACACCATGCAGCTATATGAATGGGAGTCCAGTGATCGCGTCGTTGCGAATTCGGATCTGCGTCGTGATCGAGTAACCACCGCGTGACATCGATAGATCCATCCCACGACTCGGATACGGCAAATAGCGGAGTCCGATTACCGTAGTCGTCAGTAACATCCACGGCCGCACCATGCCGGTGTAATAGCTCTGCCACGTTGAAGTGTCTCTTGTGCAATGCCGCCACCAGTGGACTGTGATTATAACCACCCCTCGCATTTACTTGCTCAGGATGTTCGACGATGATGTGCGCTGCCAGATCATGAAATCCGCACAACGATGCATAATACAGTGGAGATCCACGATCTTTGGTGTAATCTCCGGAACTACCCCAGAGATCGTCGATGTCGTGTAACTTGAGCCACGCGGCAAAATGTGGCTTGGCCGAGTCAAAAAGACGCCGCATCCCATCTTCTATGCGTGACGACACATTTCCGAACTGCGCATGTTCCACCCAATGCTGGCTGGCATATCTCGCCAGCGGGAACCTATCTTTGACCAGGTTATCGTCCGCGTTGCCGTCCAACTGGAGAAGAGTTCCCAAGCAAGCCTGGGCGAGAGTCGTGTGTGCGTGCTCGGGAATGATATGAAAGTATGAAGCGTCTCCTTTGGAAGTAGCAAGTCGATCGGAAGTCAAGAATTCTTTGACCGAAAAATGCGAAAACTGAACGACCTGGGAACCGCGATCGTCGACTTGCATGATCAGGCTTGAGCACGTAGAGAGCACAGCTCGTTGCCGATCCTCCCACCGCCAGTCCTCCTTCAACTTCGGTATCGCTCCTTCAGCCTCGTCAAAGTCAAGTGCAAGTATTTCTGCTAGCTCCTCGACACGCAGCGGCCGAGCAGCCGCGGTGAGACATTGTAAGAGGCGACGAGCGTGGTCCCGGTTGGCCATCCCAATCTCTTTCAACACCCGCTCATATGTCTCGTCCAACGATTTCGGCAATTCGTTGAGCGTTCGCCGAATGCTTTGTGGAAAGCAATGTTGTAACACTTCTAGCTGACAGAAAACCCAACGGAACCTGTCAATAGTCAGTGAGCGTCATTGGCACATTCATAGTCACACTTACATTCCATCAGCTTTATCCGTGAGCGTCTCAATAACCAGCTCTTTATCCTTCTCCCTCCATCTCCTCATCGCCGAATCTGAGTCCGCGCACACGACGGATCTGATATAGTCTTCAATATCTTTCTTTTGTCCACTTTGTTCATGAATTGAGACCGGGTGAAATGTCAGGGGTTCAAGCGCGGCTCGGATATCGATCTCCGGACGGCTGGTGATACATATGTGTAGATTTGGAAGCTGGAGGCCGATAAGGTCCATCATGATGAATTCAAGGACTTGTCTGCGGGCGGGTGGAATTCCAGAGGTATTGGGACATTCATCTAGCGCGTCCAAGATGATGTAGATTGGGCCTTGGCCAGGTAGCGTGAGCATATCTTTAAGACATCTAATCAACGTGTCGGTGTTAGGTTCATGTGCGCCGTCATCGTGCGCCTTATATACATGGGAGAGTATGTCGCAGCAATCGTCGGAACGAGCGGAGAGCTGTGTAAGAAGCGAAGGAAGCAAGTTGCGGAGGTTTTGTTTATCGGTATCCCTGAAATCGAAATAGAAGTACGCCATGGAGGCTAGTCCGGCTTCCCGCAACGCCATTATGTCTTGGATGATTGCGGAGCTAGTTGGCGGTATAAGTTCCTGAGGGGTGAACTCGACAAATGAAAACGAACCAAAGGATGCTCTTCCCTGAGCCCGCTACAAGATCAGAGGCGAAGGCGATCAAGATCTGTGAGGATACGAAGGGACAGAAGGGCGCACGTTTCCCGTGGATCCACAATAAGGATGTGGTGGCCTTGGACTTCCATTCCATGAATATACTTCCTCGGAAGAACCATGTTGCCGTCCCTTCATGTTGAGTGGTGGACGCGATATTCTGATTAGTGGATGGGTCTGGCGGAGACAGCCACGCTCGGTGGTCCTTCCGTACCCGGCTCCCTGAAGCCGCATTTTAGTCTCAACAGGCCATAGCAGCGGGGCTAAAGAACCACGAACGCCTTTCCGCGTCAATATTGTCTGCCGTCTGTTGCAATAAAACTCTCGTTTCCATTGTCGTCACTTTGACTACCTTGCCGTCTAGTCACATATGGGTTTCCGTTGGAGTTGACAGTTGTGAGTGGCTAACGTGATGAACGCACCCTCGACAGCCAGGTTGACCTTGTCGTCAACGTCTTTGACCTTGTCATCGACCCCCTGTACTTGCTCGCCGACGGCTTGCACTCCGTCCTTGACATGATGTGAGATTTTCAGGACTTGCACAATCGCCATCTGCACCTCCTGCTGCGTCAATCTATCCAGTCGGACCAGCGCATCTTCGACGTCCCTGCTTCCGACCAATTTCTTCAGGTATCTCTCTGAATCTCTATCAGCGACGGGAAGCGCGTCATCCTGGATCGACTCACTCGTTCGCCCCTGCTTCATCTCCTTCGTCACAATCCCAAATATCCCAAGCACCTCGACCATTATCTTCACGATGATGACCTTCATCGCCTCGGTCGTCGGCACCTCGCTATACTCCTCGAGCCGTCTGAAGAAGCTCTCGATGCGCTCGAAGATATCAATGAGCGCATCTTGACTCGCAGCAACGTCCTTTGCCGCCTGTGTACGTTCGGTGTCAGAGCAGTCGGAGTAAGCGTGATCCAGGATGATATCTACCAAGAGGAGGACACCGGCGCCAGCGAAAATGACTTTCGCGGGTGAGAACACCTAGAATTATGGCATCAGAGATGGGATGGCCGAAGGATCGTCGGAATGGGATTCACCAGTCCGACGCCTTCGCCAAGCACGGCGGAGAAAGCATAAAGGACGTTGACGGTCGGGTTCAACCATTTTGTCAATTTGTCATCGCCAGACGTAGATTGCTCGAACTGTTGGACTTGAGTGTGAAGGACGGCCAGGATATCGGCGGGAGAGTTGCAGGTCTGCAACTGGGCCATCAACGGATGTTCGAGAAGGTCTTTCTTTGTCTTCTTCTTATACTCTTTCATGGAAGCATAAAAGATGGTCTGGAAATTGGAAGAAGAGGAAGCCGTGGAAGGTGTCTGAGACATTGCGAGCAGCGAGGAGAGACGTCTGAAGCCCAGGGTATGATATTAGCACTGCGGGTGAGAAGCGGCCGAGTGGGAAGACCAGATCTAGAATAGTTCGCCACGAGGTCACGCCCGCACTGCCTCAGCTCGTAGACAATCCGATATGATTGTTTTTTTGCTACAAAGCCACTGATGAGCGAATCATCTGGGTCATTTCGCCGGCAGACTTAGAGGGAGGTCCGCATGGTGAAGTGTTGAGGACCATTTCGGGTCTCAACGTAGACGTCCTCTGCAGCCTGAGCTTGGAGGGAGAGTCGCTCTAAGCATTCCTTATTTCGAATGATCAAGGAACTTCGTCACTGTTGGATGGTTAACAACATATGTCTCTCATCTTTTTTTCTCTCTCCCAAGTTGCACAAATTAATCCGATACGGGAGCTAGCTAGGTGGCAATAAATAGATATATTACTTGTGAATGTGGCGAAGCCGTCGGATTGTAAGGAGTATAGTGATAGATGGTCGGTGGAGGTAGGGATGTAGTAAGTGATAGGTAGCCGTCAGAGAAAGACCATGAGTAAATTCAAAATGCTTGGACATGTCCGTAAGGTATTAACTTTTGATGGATGGGGTGTGGGAAGAGGTATCAAGTATGAATGGTGGAGAAATGGAGAACGAAGAAGAGATGAACGAAAAAATGGGTAGATAGTACAAGTTGGGAGTACATACAACAGGCAGAATCAGAAACACAAATCCGCGGAGATCCAGTTCTGGAAAGACACAAGCGTACACGCACGCACGCACATACAACTGACAAGGGTTACTGTAAAGGGGAGGTCGAGAAAAAATTTGGGGTGGACGCGACGGATTGGGGGAATGCCGCGAAGCGAATAAAGGAAAATCGCAAGCGACAGCACACAGCCTTTTTTTTTCATCCTCCCACTCTCACTGGATAGAGCAGTTGCTGCCGTTCGAAGCCTTGGACGAATCGCCACGCGTGCGCCTTGTCATCGTCATCATCCTCTTCTTATCCCGCGAAGCGATCGTCGGCACGGCAGTATCTGGCACCGTCACACACGACGCAGCCTCGACGTCAACCGCAGCATCGACAAACGAAGAAGCCGTCGTCGCGGTGGACGGATCAACGCGCGCGGCCCGGCTCGCCGAGGACGAGCTGCTGCTGTTGCCCGTAGTAGCCACGACCGCCTGTAAGCTACGCAAGCTGTTCGATTGTGGCGATTGCGACGCAGGCGACTGCGGCGAGTTCGCGTATGACGAGCCGATGCTCGAGATCGACTGCGGGCGTTCTCTCAGATGCGCATTATTCCCCTGTTGCGGTTCTCGCTGGCGTGTGAGGATGATGGACAATTTCCGCCGGATGACGTTCCCCTCCGGTATCGTCACCTTGGCTTGCGAGTGAGTGAGGAGGGGGCGTAGCGCCTGCAAGTGAGACGGATGAGTTGGAATGCGTCGGGTCGGGCGTGAGAGAGGCACGTGAGCGCTTGTTGAATGGCGAAAGGACTTTACTCGGTGGATGAGGGGACGACGTCGGAGAGAGCTGAGGTGAGTTCGTGCGCTCCCGTTCTCGCTGGTCACGATCCCGGTCGAGGCAGCCTCGAGATGAGCTTGCGCTCGCTGGGTGGTGGTTCAGCAGGCGTGTGAAGAACTCGGCGGGACTGTTGCCGCGCTCCGCGACATGCGCATGCATGAGCAGTTTCGAGCGAAGGTCGCAAGTTAGCGCTGCGGCCTGCGCATTTGGAGTGTGCGACGAGGCTGCAATGCGAACACAGCATCCCGCCCTTCTTCGCCGGCTCCATGCATACTCGACAGTTGACGGCTACATTTCGATCCGTACTCAGGTCAAACTCACGTCCACTGATAACGGGAGACGCACGTTTACCAAAGGTCGTCTTGACAAAGGTATGTTCACGTATTTCAAAGAGGTCTGCTTCGCTTTGCGGAAGGACGGGTGACGCGCAGCCCGTAAAAGAGCGATGACCCGGCGAGCTGGACAGCATCGCCATGTCGCCGTCAAACTGCTGGCCTGCATACAGGAATAGGGAAATCGAGCTCGAGATTCATCGAGTGCCGTCCCGGCCGTTCTTTTGCAGATCGGCGCTCACTCGCCGAAGGAAAGGTATGCTATCCTGTGGCCGCAAGTCCTACTCAAATTGAGCCTTTCCATTCTGTCACAACTGGGTCTCGCCAGACTCACCTTGTTCAAGCCCCAATGGTTCTTCAGCCACTCATGCTCAAATAGTTGCTCCGCGCTCGGCCGCATCGACGGGTCCTTGTCAGAACACTCCTTAAGGAATGCGACAAGCGGACCGGAAAAGCGTTCAGGAAAATGCCTCTCCGATTTGATACGGCTGAAGTACTGCATGGATTTAGTGATAAGCGCTGTCTGTGTTCTTTTTGGATCCATTCATATCCCGGCTGGTAGCGCTGTTTGTGTTCGTCGGCAAAGACTTGTCCTCGATTATCCGGAACATCACTGTACGTTTCCTTTGGGTTAACGACTGCGGAAAAACTGAGCAACACCAGTCCAGTCACTAGTCACCTGTCATAGCATTCCCGATATCCCCATAAGGCGGGAGCCCCGTCAGCAGCTCGATAACCGTACACCCGAGCGACCAGATGTCCGACTTGGGCGATGCGCCTTTGAGCTCGACGACTTCAGGGGCCGCCGTGCTCGCGACATCCTTGATCTCGCGCTCCATCGCGCGCAGGTTGAGCGAGACGCCAAAGTCTGATAGCTTTACGTTCCCAGTCTTGGTCGTGAGGATTTTCACCGCCTTGAGGTCGCAATGCACGACGTCGCTGCGATGCAGATAGTCCAACCCATCTGCCCGGTGTTCAAGTTGAGCGCGCGATACAGCGCCAAGCGGCCCGCGTCTGATACGATTGCCAAGTTGCTCAAGAAAAAAAAACGAGGGTCCACCGGTTAAATACCAACCTCCCGTATAAGGTGGACCACTTACAAAGTGCGTTGGTGCCTTTCCCTCCTCCCTCACGACCAGCGTCTGCCGGGACACGCTTCCTTCTGTCGCATCCCGCACCATCAGATCGCTTACGCTTGCCTGTTCTCCCGACGCGACGCCAAGGTTGACCATGCTCTCAAACCGCGACCGCCGCCGCTTGGCACCAAACTCGTCGTACGAGTGCTGCCGCCGCCGCCACCTGCGCGAACTCACGCCATTCACCTCGCTTTTGAACCGGCCTCGTGGGAGAAACGACGACGGGAATTGACGTTACCAGACGTAGTTAAGCTCGCACCACGCTCATTAGACGTGGCGCGCTCGACCGGATCGAACGAGGGAGACTGCGACTGCGATGGCGTATTGAACGGGCTCGACGAGGGAGCGCTGCCATACTCGCCAGACATGGCGCGCGGGAACGGGATGGGCACGAGTGAGTCGCCATCTCCTCCACTGCCGCCGTCATCTGGACTGCTCCCTGAAAGACCCCAACGCCCTGTCACGTCGCGACTCGATCCCGGATGCTTCTCCTCTCGGTCTTGGCCCTAGCTCTGGCCGAGTCGCATTGCGAGAGCGCGCTGTTGATGGGAATGATGATGCTTGTAGCAGCGACTCGATGCTACCTCTCGCCGGAGAAGCGGACGCGAAGATGGCAGCGGCGCTCAAATGTCAATGACACTCGCACAAACACCGAGATCGGCGGCCCCGAACTCGCCCTGCAAAAGATGGTAGTGCGTCGACAAAGTTTCTATTGGCGTCACTTTGACTACCTTGCCATCTAGTCGTAGATGCATTTATGATGGATTTGTGAGTGGCTAACATGCTGAACGCACCCTCAATAACCACATTGACATTGTCGCCAACAGTTTCCATCCGTCCTTGACATGATGTGATTTTCGGCATCTGCACAATCGGCATCTGCACCTGTTGCGTCAATTATCCAGTCTGCCGAGCGCGTCTTCGATATCCCTTCTTCCAATTGACATCTCTCTAAATATCTGTCAGCGAAGAGCGACGTATCATTAGTGATCGACTTACTTGCTCGTCCTTGCGTCATCTCCTTCGTCACAACCCCAAATATCCCAAGCACCTCGACCATTATCTTTACGATGATGTCCTTCATCGCCTCCGTCGTCGGCACCTCGCTATACTCCTCGAGCCGTCTGAAGAAACTCTCGATGCGCTCGAAGATATCAATGCACGCTTCTTGGCTCGCAGCAACGTCCTTTGCCGCCTGTGTACTTCGGTTGTCAGAGTAGTCGGAGTAAGGATGATCCAGAACAATAACTACCAAGAGGAAGACCCCAGCACCAGCGAAAATAACTTTCGCGGGTGAGAACACCTATAAAAATGGTATCAGAGATGGGATCGTCGAAGGTCATCGCAATAGGACTCACCAGTCCGACGCCCTCGCCCAGCACGCCGGAGAAAGCATAAAGGACGTTGACAGTCGGGATCAACCATTTTGTCGACTTGTCGTCACCGGACGTAATAGATTGCTCGAACTGTTGGATCTGAGTGCGGAGGATGTCGGAGAAAGAGTTGCAGGTCTGCAACCGGAGCCATCAACGGATGCGCGAGAACATTTTTCTTCGCCTTCGTTTTATAAATTTCCAGGGAAGCACAGAAGATGGCCTGGGAAATGGAGGAAGAGGAAGCCATGGGAGATGTCTGGGACATGGCAACAGCAGCGTGGTGTCTGAGGGTATGATACTGGCAGAAGAGAGATGGCACGGGGGCGCCTGAATGATTGGCAGTTGACGCCCGCACTGGCGCACAGCCACTATGACCTCGTGGATATCTTCAGCCCAGAAATCTAATTATTGTTTTCAAAACGTAGGCGCGGGAGTCTCTTCATCCCGTCTTCACCGACTTGAAGGGAGATCCGAGTGTGGTGGGGTTTCAGGTCGAGGTAGACAAGCAGAGTCTCTGTAGGAAAGGTTGCGCTTAAGTTACGAGGATTCACACTCGAGCTCGCAATCTCGGTTCGAGTTCTCGGTCAATCAGCACCCTGGGTAATTTCTCAAAATGATTTCTTCTCTCTGGTCACGGGAATTAAACAGACGGTGTGTAGGTAGGGATAGGATAGTAGTTTGCGTGACTGTTGACTAGTGATTTCCCGGCCCTGGCTTTCAGGCCAGAAGCCAGCCGAAGCCACACATCAGAGGCCAGGCCAAGCCCAAGCCACGAAGTGGCCCAGAGTGGCTTGTGGCCTCGGCTTTGGATTTGGTAAGCCATTCCCATGGCCTGTGGCCTCGGCTTCGACTTGGTGGGCCCATGCAAGTTTGCCGACGTGGACGTGCCAGTGACACATCACCGGCGACGCCGAGCGTACCTTGTTGATTCCGTTTCTTTACTCTCCCGCCCATCTCATCTCAGCCCAATTGACATGATACCTCTGTTTCCATTGCTAGGTATGCTTACTGTCATTGCTGTCAACAAATGCTGACCCTCGTTTCACTTTTAGTGCACCTCGTCAGCAACTCAACGCCACCTGTGTCGCCTACTAGTAGCCAGAGTCTCTGGCCATGTCTCAGTCCAAGTCAGTCCTTACCCGGGCCCTCTACACCCCTGTTTCATCTGAGTCTTTGACGACTTGTACCTGCTCTAATTTAGTGTGCATCGGCAACAACATTCTTCCCAGTATCGTTGACGTCGATGGACTTGTTTGTGACCCTCGTTCCCAATTTTCCATCTTCCGTTCTCCATCGATATCGAAAGCCCTTGGGCCTTGAACTTTTGGTTTACATTTCCCCACTTTCACTACACGCTCTCTCAACTTTTGACTTGGCAATTTCTGGGTTGCTTGACCCTAGGTACGGTACGCGACGTATATAAGGGTCTCAGTCTATGTTAATGCCATTATTGGTTCCCTGCGTTTTACCCACTCTCTCCTCTTGTGCGCAAATACAGTCCGCAACGAACATTTACCGCTCCCGATCACCTCCCTTTGTGCGAAGTTGCGAACCCAACTTGCATTCATTTTTCCTGACCCTTCCACTTTACATGACGTGACGACTTCATGCTGGTCTAGAGCCATACCCTATAGTTGTCTCTTGCATGTCGCCCCGCATGTCGCCCCGTCCAACTCGCAAGATACAACCCACTGCAAAATTGTCTGCGGATAATGCGGGTGACTTGGAGCTGACTTCTCATCGTAGGGCCGTTGCATCTGCAGGTTTGGCCAACCCACAGCCTCAAGGTACTACAACTGTCAGTGTTTCCAAACCCTTGGAGTCGCCGTCTGAGTCAGCAATGGATGATCATCCGGGTTCCTCACCCGATCTGGTGAAGACTCGGACTTCGACTAAGCGGCCTCGCCCTTGCCCTCTATTGAGAGCGGCCTCCATCCTCGGCGATGATGCTGACTCCACAGACACCGCCAGTGACGCCCCAAAAGTAAAGAAGGCAAAGGTGACCCCTCATCAAGCTGGGCTGCACGCCGATGTCTCAATCATCGAGATTGATGACGACGATGACCAGCAACATGAAAAACTGAACAAGATCAATCCAACTGCTGATATCAAGGCATTTTTCACTGCAGTCCCTCGTGTGCCAGGTCAACATAAGGGACGCATGAAGTGTAACCCGTGCGCGTAAGTCACTTCTCTCCTTCTTTGTCTTTATCTTATCGCATGCCAATAGACAGGGTCTAGGATGCCCCAAGCAGGAGAAAATCCTCATTTGCGAGTATACAACCCTTCGCCGGCATGCTGCGGCCATGCATGCAGTAAGTATTGTCTTCGTCATGAGGTGAATATTACTCATTGTTTCTCAGCCTCGCTACAGAAAATGGTGCGAGTTGAACAACTTCGACTCAATGCTACTGCAGGACACCAAGCAGCGCAAATGTGCCGAGATTGACCTGAGCCAACAAACATCAGTTACGGATCATTTTGGGCCCGAAGATCCAAATGCGAGGGTGATTCCATACAGTGACAGTGCCCTCCAATCCGCTGCCTTTGAGTGGCTCATTGAAACAAATCAGGTACGCCATTTGATAATGATATTCTTCTCCCCTGTACTAATGAAGTTGTGTGGTTGCTGCAGCCGATTCAGGCTTTTGGCCACCCCGCATTTAAGAAGATGCTCGACATTGCATCCCGAGCAAAACAAAAGATCGTCTTACCCTCGCCCAAGCAGTCAAGGGGACGCATCCTCAAGATGTTTAAGCAACAGTTGTGGTCATTGCGGCGTCGCCTTGCGGTAGGTTTCCTTTATCATGTCTTTTTGCTGGCTGACAGTCCGTTATATTTACTCGTTAGGGTCCCACAGTGAAAGGAGAAATCAGCCTGACATGTGACGCATGGCAGGCCAGCAATTCTGACGCATACTTTGCAGTGACCGGTCACTGGATTGAGGAGCGCGCACCTGGCGAGTGGACCATTGAGCATGCATTGCTCGGGTTCACTCAAATGAACACCGCTCATAATGGCGCTCGTCTTGGCCAGGCACTATACAAAGTCTGTAATCGCCTTCAGATTGTAGCCAAGGTAAGTACTGTCAACTTACAAGTAGTATCTCTACTAATTAGTTATTTGACTCTAGGTAGGGCACATCACTTGCGACAATGCGAAGAACAACGACACCATGCTTCAAGAATTTGCACTCTGTTACCAGACCAAGACGGGGCGCACATTCAACATAAAGCGCCGACAAATTAGGTATGTCCCCAGTTGTAGATGACGCTGCCTTGGTACTGAATGTGTTTGTTCATGCAGATGCCTTGCACACATCATCAACTTGGCCACACAAGCGGTCATCTCTGCACACAGCAAGTCAAGGTACTACAATGGCAACCCCGAAGACGATCATGTCCCAGAAGACCTGGGGGCAGCTAAACGTGACGAAATTGGCATTGTCCGTGCCATATGTGTCAAGGTCTGTTGTCACTGCACGTTGCCGCATTCCTTTATTTCTGACATAAGAGGTTAAGGCACGCTCCTCAGCTCAGCGGAAGGAGGCCTTCAAGGCGATCCAATATCGTCACGACATGCGACCAGTTCAACTTCTTCTCGACATGAAAGTGCGGTGGAGTTCCACCTATGTGATGCTCACTTGTGCTGAGTCACGACAACTTGTAAGTATTCCTCAAATTTGTTCTTTTGTCACATTCTTACTACTTTTGCAGGCGGTCGACAAGTTTATTTTAGAACTTGGCCTCCAGGAAAATGCCGAAAAGCGGCGCAAGATAACTGATCTGGTCTTACACAAGGATGAATGGACACGAGTGCGTCTATTCTGTAACATCCTCCAGGTATGTCTGAGTCTTCTATACATTCGAATACTAACTGTGCGGCATGACTTTTCTTCAGCATGCAGATGATGCCCAGCAGGCATTTTCTTCTGTCTCGACACCGACACTCCACAACGCGTTGCCAGCACTGGAGAAGCTGCATGCAGCATGGGAAAAGGCCTCCCTCAAGCCTCGTTACGACCCTTTTGTGGTGGCGCTCGATGCAGGAATGGACAAGCTCAACTCGTATTATCAACGTTCAGCTGAGTCTGATGCCCATATCATGGCAATGGGTGAGTAATTTTTGTTGTTATTTTCTCACACGCTGACAAGAGCACGGCATTGTAGTACTCAACCCGAAGAAGAAGATGGCCTATTTCGTGAGGCACTGGTCGGCGTCCCTTGTTTCAGAGGTTGAAGAAGTTGTTCAGAAATGTGTAAGTTAATCTTCTTGCATCCTTTTTGAGTCGTATAGATGACACAAACACAGTTTATCAAGCGTTTCAATGAACAGAACATGAAGCCACAAGTTCGGACCTCCACATATGTGCGCAAGACACCTGTGTCCTCCAAACCTGGCCGCCACAACATCGATGACACTGACTCAGAATCGGACGACGATGACAACCAGCCAGTGGCTAACCCGACGAGTTGTTGGGTAGATGATTGGAAGCTCTATATCAATACTCATGAGGTCGTTCCTGATGATATGGGGATAGTCCAGTGGTGGGGGGTAAGTTCATGTTATTTCTGAGTCATCCTCGCAATTTGCTCACCACATCTTAGGTACATGGAGGACGCTATCCAGTATGGCAATCACTTGCGCGTGATTACCTTTCAGTCATGGTGTAACGCCACCACAGGGGCGTTAGGTACGACGTGTACCGCGTCTAAGTCAACGGGATTGGAAGAGTACGAGTCGGTTTAAGACTCAGTTCGGTGATGCACAAGTGTCACTCGGTATCCCTGGTACCGAGTGCAATAGTAGAGAGGCAGGGCTCAAGCGCAAAGGCGAGCTAAGACGGGGACTCAAGCGCAAGGGCGAGTCAAGGCGTTCGTGAGGCGAAGACAATGTGGTATTACACAAGAAGTCAAGTCTACCGTACATGCTAGGTAGGGCGTGACTTATATACTGTTACAGGATGTTTGTACTACACAAACATATGGCGCGAGTCTGGTGTAATCGTACAAGAATCGGAACAAAGGGAGTAGTCGTATATAGTACAAGGGAATCCCGCGGGGCGACGCGTGACTGGGAGATGGTCAGCGGACGAAACAGAGCGTAAAACTGGCCATCCTATCGCCGAGGCGCAGGGCGCGGAATGGAAGCCGAGAAGCGCAAGTCATGGGAACGTATCGTAAAAGTACAGGGATCAGGAGACGCGAAGAAGGAAACCAAGACAATTCGTAACACTACCCCCCCCATTAGAATCGAAGTCGCCACGACTTCGACTTAGTCGCTGGTGTACGCGTAATCCTCCTCTGCAGGGATGTTAGCAGGTACGGGGGACGGGGTGCGGGGACACGTGTGGCGACGGAGGAACATAAAACGCCCCCTCTCACCACAGTCCCAGCACATCTCATACATCGGACATTTGATCTCCTCGTGCGTAGCGTCGTACCGAAGACACTTCCCGCACCACCGAGGGCGAGAGTCCGGATCTACATGCGCGGGGCGTCATGGGGGAGAGGCGTCGGATGAGACAGACGTCGAGCCGATGCGCTCGACCTCCCGCACCACTGGCACGGCTCGCGAGTTCTCCGCTCCGGGCATTGCGCCACTAGGTGGTCCTCCGACTTACACTGAAAACACTTGCGTCGACGCTTACCGCCTTCCCCCTGAAGGCGGGGCATCTCGCTAGGTCCAGCGTCGCGAGGGGCAAGGGGGATGGGCTCGGGAGAGCCCCGAGGACGTACGGGCTTCGCGTGGAGCTCGGCGTATTTGTCGGCAATGAGGGGGATAGCCCGAGCGTACTGAAGACGCCTCCGGACCGAGGAGAAGTCCATATCGAGATGGAACTGATCCCGTGTCAGCTCCGTCTCGAGACGCCGGATGTCCGATTGGCGAGTACGAATGGCGTCTCGGCGTGTAAGACATTCGCGGAGACGGGAGATTTCGGCGTGAAGCCGGGGGTTGCGAAGCTCAACCAGCACTTCGTTAAGGACAATGGTGCGGGGGTCGTGAGGGTGGAACATGTTTAACTGATTGTCCGTGATATGCTGCGCGAGCTGGCCGGTGTAGACTTCGTTGAGAAATACCTGCGACGCGTAGCAGGGGTGACCTCTCCCCATAGTCCCGACAACCTCTTGGTAGTTATGACGATAATAGATGTAGCGCGCCGTTTCCTTAACAGTCCCCGTCTCGCCAACGAGGAGTGGGAAGAAGGTGGGTGACGTGGGATCGTTGAGGAAGAAGGGGATGCCGGGATCCTCGTTCTCTTTGTCCTCCTCATCGTCGAGAAGGGCGAGGGCGGGGTCAGGCTCGACCTTACGAGTCTGAGGGATTGGTGTGAAAGTGTGGTCCATCCCGGCGGGGAATGGTGGCATCGGGATGTGGGCAGCAGCGACGACAGGGGGAGACAGTGGTGGTGGAGGAGAGAGGGGGATTGTGGACTCAGGCGGGTATGTCGGCGTAGCGGGGACGTGGACAGCAACGGGGGTGTTGACGGAGAAGGGGACGATAATAGGTCGGGAGGGTTCAGGTGGTTCAGCGGTCGTTGTAGGTTTTTCGACTAATGAGGCTAGGGCCGACGTAGCGAGTGCGAGGACAGGGAGCGGGGGAGAACTCGGGACAACTGAGTACGGCGTACGACCCTCTGGTTCGGAGGGGACACCAAGGTCCTGTGAGGGTACGGTCAGATTTTCGAGAATGATCTCGACTGGGCGACGGGTTTGGACAGTGGAAATAACGGGAGTAGTAGTCATGGTGGAGTGAGAGAAGAGGGGTGGGGGAAACGGCGACATCGAAAGGACGTTTCTTATATCCTTCGTCCAGCCCCTTCGGCGGTAGGGTTCAGGCGATAGAAGTCGGCAATGAGGTCAGGTGAGTGTCGGACATTTTCAAGGGGTTCCCATGTGCTGTCGCTTATCGGGAAGCCCTTCCATTGGACGAGGAATTGAAGTTTGCGCCCGCGTCCATGTGATCGGGATTGTAAGATGCGCTCCACTTCGAATTCTTCCTCTCCATCAATCAGATCCGGGGGTGGGCGCGTGAAGTTTGCGCCGTGCAACTCCGTCTCCTTATATGGCGTGAGGAGATTCGCATGGAAGACCGGATGTATCTTCCACGTGTTCGGAAGTTCTAATTCGTATGACACATCAGAAAGGACTCGCTTCACTCGGAACGGTCCGTGGCGTTTTGGGGCGAGTTTTGCAGTGGGGTAGAAGGTTCGGAGGTTCGTGCCTTCCAACCAAACCATTGCGCCTTCTTGATAAGGGATGAAGCGCGTCTTGCCCCTTTTCGCCATCAATTCTTGCGCATGTTTGATGCAATCTTGCGCGTGTTGTCGTCTGATAACCATGTCCTCTAGGCGTTGTTCGACAGATGGGGATGGTGTGGGTTTCGGCGTCCACACAGTACGCGGTTCCCATCCCATGATGAGCGAGAAGGGCGATTCCTTTGTGGTCGCGTTGGGCCAGGCGTTGTGCGCGAATTGGGCAACCGGTAAGGCTTCCGCCCAGTTATCCTGCTGCATGTTACTCCAGTGTCTGAGGTACTGCTCTAGCCATTGGTTCGTCCGTTCTGACTGCCCATCAGTCTGAGGGTGGTAGGCAGATGATATATTTTGACGGATCCCGAGGACTTTGCAAAGGTTGGTCATGAATGCGGAGGTAAATCGGGGATCTCGGTCCGTGATGATCTTTCGGGGTATGCCGTAATGTGGGTATACGTGATGAAGATACAGTCGCGCTACTCCTTCTGCTGTGATCGACTCGTTGCACGGAATGAAGATTGAGGCCTTCGAGCAGTCGTGGTCCGTGATTGTGAGTATGGAGTCGTATCCGTCAGACAGAGGGAGTTTGGTAATGAAGTCCATAGCGACAACCTCGAATGGTTCGGCGTTCGGGTCTGTGGTGATGGGGAAAAGGTGTGGTTTTTGACGGTGGGGGTTGATTTTGTTCGCTTGACATGTCGCGCATCCTTTGACATAGTCTTCCACGTCTTTGCGCATGTTGGGCCACCAGTAGTCGCGTCGTAATAGTTCATAGGTATTTGCGATTCCTGGGTGTCCCATGGCCGGTGTATCGTGGAAAAAGGTGATTACCCCCCGTTTAAGGTCGTTGTCGCCCACGACAACTAGTGCATCGTTCTTCCACCACAGCCCCCCTACTTTACGCAGGTTGTGGGGCTCGACCCATCGCAACACCTCTTTCTCGTCAAGGTTCTGCGATATCTGGGTCCAAATATCCATATCATGCATGGACATTTCCGTCGCTCGAAGAAAGCGGTCCGCGGGGAGGACGATAATGTCATTGTTGTCCTCTTCGTGGGCCGCGTAGTCTGCTCTTCGCGACAGGGCGTCCGCGCGACTATTTCTTACTCCGGAGATGTGCTTCAGGAGGAAGTCATACTCCGAGAGTTCCAGGAACTCGCGCGCAACCCGTCTGCTGATCTTCCTAGGCTCCTTCCAATATTGAAGATTGGCGTGGTCGGTGTGGATGATGATCTTATGGGGGGAGCCAACCAGATAGGTGCGCCATGCTCGTAGGGCCTTGACGACTGCTAGTAACTCTCTGTCGTAAATGTCGTAGTTGCGTTCCGCTTGGCTGAAAGACTCGGAGTGGAACGCAACAGGGTGTAGCTTTTGGTCTGGGCCGAGCTGGTTGAGTACGGCTCCGATGGCGACGTTCGACGCGTCGACCTCTAATTCGAATGGCTTTGTGAGGTCGGGGAATAGGAGTGTGGGTTCGCGTTCGATACTGCGCTTGACGTTGTCGAACGCGTCTTGTTCCCGTTGCCCCCAGTGCCATGGGGTGTGCTTGCGGGTGAGGTCATGTAGAGGTCGTGCAAGTGCGGAGAAACCGCGGATAAATCGCCGGTAAAAGTTGCAAAATCCAAGAAATGCGCGTACTTCGCGAAGGTTCCTTGGGGCAGGCCATTCTCGGATACCTCGTACCTTAACGGGATCCATTCGGAGATTGCCATGGCCTATGATTAGCCCGAGGTACTCGACCTCCAGTACTTCGAATTCGCATTTCTCGGGTTTGATATAGAGATCGTGTTCTTCGCACAAGCGGAGAACTTCGTGCACTATGGTGCGATGATGTGGATAGTCGAGGGGTGTGGCAATTAAGATATCGTCCATGTAAACGATTACTTCGTTTGTCAGGGTGAGTGGTCGGAAAGTATCATCCATCATCGCTTGGAACGTGGAGGGGGAGTTGGTGAGCCCAAAGTACATGACAAGGGGTTCGTACAACCCCTGGTTAGTCTTAAAGGCCGCTTTCCACTCATCCCTAGTTTGATTCGCACGTTATTGTACCCCCACTTGACGTCGAGCTTCGTGTAGAGACGTGCGTCGCGTATTCGATCGATGAGTTCGGGGATTAGGGGGAGCGGGTAGTGGTTTCGAACTGTGAGGTCGTTCAGTCGTCTGTAGTCTTGGACAGGGCGTAATTTGCCGTCCTTTTTCTTGATGAAGAAGAAGGGGGATGCGTATGGCGACTTGGACGAGCGAATGTATCCCTTCGCCAACTGCTCGTTCAAGAAAGCGGTCAGGGCTTCTTGTTCGTTCTGCGCAAGTGGGTAGACTTTGCAGTCTAGTGAGGCTGGAGCGTTGGGGAGGAGGTCTATGGCGTGGTCCCAGGGACGGGAAGGGGGAAAGCGGTGAGATGCTTCTTCGTCAAAAATTTTACGGTGACATCTGTATTCCTCAGGGATCATTTCCTCGAAGGTTCGCTCCTTCCTTTTCGCCGCTTCCTGCTGTGCCAGTTCGGACGCGGTTGTGGTTTTGCGTAAAAATGCAATCTGGGGCTCCTGCTCGTCATCCAAGAGCTGCTCCACGCTTCCTCATCAAGTTCGTACGTCTCCAACGCCCGAATGGAAGCTTCCATGGGCGTGGCTTCGTCTGACAAGTGAAGACTCGAGACCACGACCGGCTGAAACTCTTCGTTCAGCGTCGCGTCTCCCCACTTGATCTTGGGCTCAAAGGCCGTGAACCAAGGGTACCCGAGGATTACCTCATCCCTTCCTAAGTTCGTAACCAGGAAGCGAAGTGTCCTCTCTTCTGTGCCCGTTCGTACGGTAAGATCCGTGTAATGAGTAATGGCGCCGTCCTGATTGTGGGTGCCATCTACATTCCAAATACGGATGGGGTGTGTCACTTCCCGTGTCCCGATTTGGAGTCGCTTTAAAAGTGAGGAGCATATAAAGTTGTCGGTAGCTCCGGAGTCGATAAGGACTTGTCGTTCGGCCGTGGCGTGTACTGATTTGAATAGAACTGGAATTCGCATGGATCGGAATCTGCTAGTGTACACGTTTAAGTTTAATGCTCTAGCCCAGGCCGCCGGGTTCAAGCGTCGAGAAAATCCTCCCGTCCAAATAACTTTTCGACCATAAGGTCCCGCACTTCCTGGGTCTGCGCCTTCATCGCTGCGATCTGTAGATCCGCCTGCTCTTCGTTCGATAGTACGCGACTAGATTGTATGGCGAAAGAAGAGACGGCGGGAGCTGGTAAACTTGAACTCAAGGGAGTCGGGGCTGGTGATCGCGGGGACATGGGGGTTGGCGCCATGGCAGATGTAACTGCAGCCACTCGCAGGCCCTTTTGAGGGCAGTTACGCGAGATGTGCCCTTGCGCACGACATCTAAAACATCGTCCCTCCTTCTGAAGGGAAGCTTTGTCGGCGTCGGTGAGGGCCACGGAGGCTCGGGCGCGTCCAACATCCATGGCGTTGGGGTCGCGGGTTCCTTTGAGAGCTTGGACCCACTGTTCTCTGCTCTGTCCGCCCTTCTTCCGCTGGGGCTTGCCTTTGCCGAGACGATCCTTTAAGATAAGGTACTCAGCCTGCTGTAACCGGGCAGCCGCCTTCCACTGCTCCCAGTTGACAGGGTGCTGGAAGCGGACAGCATTAACGACTAACTGGTTCGGGAGTCCATCCTGGAATAATTCCAGCGTCGTAGCTTCGTCTGGGTTATACCCTGCTTTCGTGACGAGATTTTGAAACGTCGCGACGTAAGTGTCGATGTCTCCTCCCTTCATCGTGAGGGTTTGGAGAGCCTTGCGAGCGTTGGTCTGTTCAGATGTGTCGGTGTATGCTTGTACGAACCGATCTCTGACGGTGGTCCATAGGACTTCGTTTTGCCGGAGAACCCCGGCTGCGATTTGATCTTCGAGCCACTGTGCTTGTTCGTCGACCCAATCGTTTACCAATGGGCCTCGAATGTAAGACAGGAATGTCATGGCCCGCGACGCTGGGATTGCGAGTTGGTCGACAGTGGGGTTCATTTCTTTGTAGAGTCGAAAAGCTCGCAAGAAGGCTTTGCTCTCGTCTCTCATTCCGGTGAACTCAGGGGGAGGATTTCCTCCCAGTCGTCCGTTCCCTCCGGGGACTGGTGCTATAGGTGCGGCTCCTCCCGGCGCGCCACCGCCACCGCCACCACCACCGCCACCGCCACCGCTACCGCCACCGCCACTGCCAGATGGTGGTACCGGCGCGCCGCCGCTAGGCGGATTCGGTGCTCCTCCTCCTGAGCCCGATGCTCCGGAGGATCCTCCCGCTCCACTGGTGAGAGTTGTGCTAGCCGAGGCTTGCAAGGTTTGGGACATAACGTGGGTTTGGAAATGGGTCGTTGGGTCGATGGTGGGTAGATTTGTTGTGGGTACAGATACGCTGGGTGATGAAGAGTCGTCGTCGATGGCAATGCCAGAGGTGGTTTTAATTGTGAGAGGTCCGACTCCGAGTGCTTGCGGCACTATACTGATGGTGTACCACTGACCCTTCTTTGCGGAGTAATCAATATACGCCCACTGTCGTAGATCTTCGAGGTAGTGGACTTGTCGATATTTCTGCGTGTTAGGGTGGAAGAGAAAGTATCCTTCCACTCCTTCGTGTTCCTTCCAAACGACGGCTCCTTTGACTTTATCGGAAAGCTCGTCGTCGCTGTATCTGTCGATGTATTCTGCCTGGAACTGGGATCTGGCGCGGCTGTGAAGGTTCGCCACTGTGAGAGACTTGACTTAATGTAACGCCACCACAGGGGCGTTAGGTACGACGTGTACCGCGTCTAAGTCAACGGGATTGGAAGAGTACGAGTCGGTTAAGACTCAGTTCGGTGATGCACAAGTGTCACTCGGTATCCCTGGTACCGAGTGCAATAGTAGAGAGGCAGGGCTCAAGCGCAAAGGCGAGCTAAGACGGGGACTCAAGCGCAAGGGCGAGTCAAGGCGTTCGTGAGGCGAAGACAATGTGGTATTACACAAGAAGTCAAGTCTACCGTACATGCTAGGTAGGGCGTGACTTATATACTGTTACAGGATGTTTGTACTACACAAACATATGGCGCGAGTCTGGTGTAATCGTACAAGAATCGGAACAAAGGGAGTAGTCGTATATAGTACAAGGGAATCCCGCGGGGCGACGCGTGACTGGGAGATGGTCAGCGGACGAAACAGAGCGTAAAACTGGCCATCCTATCGCCGAGGCGCAGGGCGCGGAATGGAAGCCGAGAAGCGCAAGTCATGGGAACGTATCGTAAAAGTACAGGGATCAGGAGACGCGAAGAAGGAAACCAAGACAATTCGTAACACATGGCATCATCAGTCTCCAGCGAAAGGGCATTCTCCTCTGCTGGTATCACAATTTGCAAGCGGCGCAATCGCCTCGATGGCGACATTGTTGAGGCCTTGCAGTGCCTCAAGTTGCTTCTACATCAAGACCTGATGGTAAGGGATGTCGTTACTGTTGCTGAAGAAGAAGCCAACCTCGACTATGCGGATGAACAACCCGCAAATCAAGACCATAGCACAAGTGAGGTTGTAGGGTGGGAGGACAACCTGTCCTTTGAGGTGCTGGGCTCTGATGATGGAGATGATGTTGGTGGTGATGTTGGCGGTGATGGGATGGAGATAGACCTGACAAGCTCGGGAATAGACTTTGATAGTGTTTGAGTTTACTATACTACAATCTTAAGTGCTTGTCCGACATACAGGCCGTGGCTTGTGAGCCTGCTGGGCCGACAACATATGAAGCCATGGCTTGCGGGCCAACTGAGGCCCAAGCTCTCAGAGGCCTTGAGTAGTGGCTTGGGCTGCCAACTTTTCGGGCCTGAGCCATCAAAAGCCAGGCCATTTGCCAGGCTTTCAGGCCAAGCCGGGCCGGGAAATCACTACTGTTGACCGAAAGTTCATGCACGTTCATGCTGAGGAAAGTCGAATTCTTTGGACAAGTAAGTGGGGGCGGGGAAGCACGAGAGACTCAAACACGTCAGCTGGACTTCACCGGCGAATGGATTTACCCGCGTTTATGCCATCCGTGATGAACTGAGTGAACAAACAGCGACAGCGAACGTAATATTCCAAAGCGCATCTCGTGATTCGTAGTATGAGTGTCGTTGATTGTTGTTCTCGCTCGCCCAAGTCACTGGGGTCTTCCTAGTACAAGATCGCGTTGGTTGACCTTCTATCACGAGTTTCACGGTCGTTCACGGCATTGTCAAGAAACCTGAGACAGTCGTATGTTAGATGCACGTAGACGTATCATATACACTCCCTCCAATAAATGGGACCATGCACGCCCGAGGACGCTTTACAGGAGTACCGCCTCTTAATGCAGGAATGACTGCCTGACAGGCTCACGTCTCCTTCCAGCCGACCCACGTCTGCGAGCACTTAACAAGTCCTCACCAACGCCCCATACTCGCCACCCCAGCGCGAACCACCCCTGCAAGAACCCCCACAGGATGTCTTCAGCCCGCAGCCCGGCCACAGCGTGCAGCCCCGTCGCGAGAGCCGTCAGCGTCATGAGCTAGAGGGCGTACTAGCATCGGGTGGTAGACACAGTCCAGAACGAACGGCACGTCTGGCACATGGGTGCTGTGCACGCCGACCTGGCGCAGCGTGGGGAGAGCCCATCGAGAGCTGCTATAGGAATGGTGGTGGGAGCGAAAGCGGAGAGGACGTCCTTGCACAGAAGCAGTACAGCGCGGGGATGTCTGTTGCGGTGCATTCGCGCACGAAGGGGCTCAGTGCGAATGCGATGAGTCCAGTTCCTGATCTACTATTCCTGACAAAAATAAGAAATCAGCAGCACCCTTGGTACCCGGAGCACGCGCCGAGTTTGAGGACGTGAGCCTGGCTGAGCTTCCCATAGTTGAATAGGCCATGGCGTCCCTCTGGGAAGTGTCGCTGTTGTTTAGAGATTGAGACTGAAAAATTAAGTACGTGGTGCAGGAGGGGCACCACGCTCGTCGAGGTCAGTCACGGAGGAAGGGCTTTTTAGGGGGAGGAGGGCGGTGCACCTGTCTCAAGCATTCAAATAACAGCACGAGGGAGCGAACAAGGATAGTGGAACGAACCTTGTTTCCACAAGACGCTCCCTGCATTGCCCCCAAAAGTGGTTTTGTCGGGTGAACGTACTCGAACACGATGGGATTGTGCTATCTTCGCTCTTCCTTGGCCTTCGGCATGCCACTTCCTTTCGCGTTTCCTTCCCTGCATTTAATGGGAGGTTTCGGCTCGACGTAGACCAAAAGAGCGTCTTGATTCGAACTTGGTCCAAGACCGAGGAAGTGCATTTTGGAGAGGTCTGCGGGCTTGAGAACCGCCATGTGCATGTAAAGAAGGACGATCTCGACGGGGTCAGAAACTAGGGTCGCGTGCTACGGGGTGATCGTTCCGTTGGGACGGCATCTGCACTCGCAATCGGGCCTCCGTCCGGGATTGTTGGCCAACAAGGATGTCTTGATTGTAGCTCTTGCAGAAATCTTGGCGTGGAATACTTAAAGAACGTACACGACGCAAGTTGCCATATACGTGAATAGAGTGAGTCCGATCTACTCGCTTTTGGAATGACGAGAAGACGAGAAAGGGTTTGTTAGAGGACTCATCATGATGCACATACGGCTACAACCCGCATCGCATCCTAAACGCGAAACTACGAATACCCACAGAAGGGACCCTCATACTATACAATGACTCGACATACATTTATGAAGCAACCTATAGTACTCTGTCTCGTTGTCTGCCATGCTCTGTCAACATCTGTACGATTGCGTCTACTGATGCGACCTGGAATGGGGTCCTTCCTTCCTTGTCCTTGGCATCTGCACTCGCGCCACGGTCGAGCAGTAAGCGCACAGTCTCTGTATTGCCTTCGGATGACGCATGGTGCAACGGAGTCCGTCCATCGTTGTCCTCAGCATGTGCATTTGTGCCGTGGTCGAGCAGCAAGCGCACGGTCTCTGTGTTGCCAAACAACGACGCCAGGTGCAATGGGGTCATTCCGTCCTTCGTCTTGGCCTCTGCGTTCGCGCCACGGTCAAGCAGCAGACGCACAACCTCAAGGTGCCCATGCCGTGCAGCTGCATGAATGGGAGTCCAGTGATCGTCTCGCTGCCAATTCGGATCTGCGTCGTGATCGAGTAACCACCGCGTGACATCGATAGATCCATCCCACGATGCGGCAAATAGCGGAGTCAGATTATAGATGTCGTCAGTAACATCCACGGCCGCACCATGCTGGTGTAATAGCTCTGCCACCTTGAAGTGTCTCTTGTGCAATGCCGCCACCAGTGGACTGTGATTTTTACCACCCCTCGCATTTACTTGCTCAGGATGCTCGACGGTGATGTGCGCTGCCAGGTCACGAAATCCGCACAACGATGCATAATACAGTGGAGATCCACGATCTTTGGGGGGATCTCCGAAGGCACCCCAGCGATCGTCGATGTCGTGCAACTCGAGCCACGCAGCAAAATGTGGTTTGGTCGAGTCAAAAAGACGTCGCATTCCGTCTTCTATGCGTGACGACACATTTCCGAACTGCGCATGTTCCACCCAATGCTGACTGGCATATCTTGCTAACGGGAACCTATCTTTGACCAGGTTATTGTCCGCGTTGCCGTCCAACTGGAGAAGAGTTCCCAAGCAAGCCTGGGCGAGTGTCGTGTGTGCGCGCTCGGGAATGATATGAAAGTATGAGGCGTCTCCTTTGGAAGTAGCAAGTCGATCGGAAGTCAAGAATTCCTTGACCGAAAAATGCGAAAACTGAACGACCTGGGAACCGCGATCGTCGACTTGCGTGATCAAGCTTGAGCACGTAGAGAGCACAGCTCGTTGCCGATCCTCCCACCGCCAGTCCTCCTTCAACTTCGGTATCGCTCCTTCGGCCTCATCAAAGTCAAGTGCAAGTATTTCTGCTAGCTCCTCGACACGTAGCGGCCGAGCAGCCGCAGTGAGACATTGTAAGAGGCGATGGGCGTGGTCTCGGTTGGCCATCCCAATCTCTTTCAACACCCGCTCATATGTCTCGTCCAAGGATTTCGGCAATTCGTTGAGCGTTCGCCGGATGCTTTGTGGAAAGCAATGTTGCAACACTTCTAGCTGACAGAAAACCCAACGGAACCTGTCAATGGTCAGCAAGCCTCATTGGCACATTCATAGTCGCACTTACATTCCATCAGCTTTATCCGTGAGCGTCTCAATGACCAGCTCTTTATCCTTCTCCCTCCATCTCCTCATCGCCGTATCCGAACCCGCGTAAACGACTGATCTGATATAGTCTTCAATATCCTTCTTTTGTCCACTTTGTTCATGAATCGAGACCGGGTGGAATGCTAGGGGTTCAAGCGCGGATCGGATGTCATTCTCCGGACGGCTGGTGATACATATGTGTAGATTTGGAAGCTGGAGGTCGACAAGGCCCTTTACGAGATCAAGGACTTGTATGCGGGCAGGTGGAATTCCAGAGGTATTGGGACATTCATCCAGCGCGTCCAAGATGATGTAGATTGGAACTTGGCCAGGGAGTGCGAGCATCTCTTTGAGGCACGCAATCAACGTGTTGGTGCTGGGCTTACGTGCGCCGTCGTCGTGTGCGATATAAATGCGGGAGAGTACGTCGCAACAACTATCGGAACGAGTAGAGAGCTGAGTCAGAAGCGAAGGGAGCAAGTTGTGGAGGTTTTGTTTATCGGTGTCCTTGAAATCAAAATAGAAATACGCCATAGATACGAGTCCAGCGTCCCACAATGCCATAATGTTCTGGATGATTGCGGAGCTAGATGGCGGTGTAAGTTCTCAAGGGATGAATTTGACAAATAATAACGAACCAAAGGATGCTCTTCCCTGAGCCCGCTGCAATGATCGGAGGCGAAGGCGATCAACATCAGGGAGGATGTGAAGGGACAGAAGGGCGCACGTTTCCCGTGGACCCACAATAAGGATGTGGCGGCCTTGGACTTCCATTCCAGGAATATACTTCCTCGGAAGAACCATGTCGCCGTGCCTTCATGCTGAGTGGTGCACGCGATGTTCTGATTAATGGATGGGTCCGGAGGAGACAGCCACGTTCGGTGGTCCTTCCGTAGCCGGCTCCCTGCATCGGTCTCAGCAAGCAAGAGCAGCGGGACTAAAGAACCACGAACGCCTTTCCACGTCGATATTGTTTGCCGTCTGTTGCAATAAAGTTCTCGTTTCCATTGTCGTCGTTTTGACTACCTGACCATCTGGTATATGCGTTTTATAATGGTATTTGTGAGTAGTGAACGTGTTGAACGTACCCTTGATAGCTAGGTCGACCTTGTCGCCGACAGCCTCTACTCCGTCCTTGACATGATGTGAGATCTTCAGGACTTGCACAATCGCCATCTGCACCTCCTGTTGCGTCAATCTATCCAGTCGGACCAGCGCATCCTCGACGTCCCTCCTTCCGATCAACTTCTTCAGGTATCTCTCTGAATCTCTATCAGCGACGGGAGGCGCGTCATCCCGGATCGACTCACTCGTTCGCCCCTGCTTCATCTCCTTCGTCACAATCCCAAATATCCCAAGCACCTCGACCATTATCTTCACGATGATGTCCCTCATCGCCTCCGTCGTCGGCACCTCACTATACTCCTCGAGCCGTCTGAAGAAGCTCTCGATGCGCTCGAAGATATCGACGAGTGCATCTTGGCTCGCAGCAACGTCCTTTGCCGCCTGCGTACATTTGGAATTAGAACGGTCCGAGTAGGGAGATCCATGATAATAGCTACCAAGAGAAGGACCCCAGCACCAGCGAAAATGACTTTCGCGGGTGAGAACACCTTGAAATCTGATATCAGAGATGGGTTCGTCGAAGGTCATCGCAATAGGACTCACCAGTCCGATACCCTCGCCCAGCGCGCCGGAGAAAGCATAAAGGACGTTGACAGTCGGAATCAACCATTTCGTCAATTTGTCATCGCCAGACGTAGATTGCTCGAACTGTTGGACTTGAGTGCGAAGGACGGCCAGGATATCGGTGGGAGAGTTGCAGGTCTGCAACTGGGCCATCAACGGATGTTCGAGAAGGTCTTTCTTTGTCTTCTTCTTATACTCTTTCATGGAAGCATAAAAGATGGTCTGGAAATGGGAAGAAGAGGAAGCCGTGGAAGGTGTCTGAGACATTGCGAGCAGCGAGGAGAGACGTCTGAAGCCCTAGCACTGCGGGTGAGAAGCGGCCGAGTGGGAACACCAGATCTAGAATAGTTCGTGACGCCCGCACTGCCTCGGCTCGTAGACAATCAGATATGATTTCTTTGTCACAAAACCTAATGCAGGCCTAATGCGCGAATCATCTGAGTCACTGTCGCCTGCTGAGTTAGAGGGGCGCACGCGCGGTGAAGCTGTGAAGGGTCTAGGAGGATCGTCTTAGATCTGAGATCTCGACGTCGGCATCCCCTTGCAGGGGGAGTTCTTTTTCTTCTCAAGTTGCACAAATTAATCAGCTACTGGAGCTAGCTCGGTGGCGATAAATACATATATTGCCCGTGAATGTGGTGAAAACCGTCGGATTGTAAGGAATATAGTGATAGATGGTCGGCGGAGGTAGGGGTGTAGTAGGTGATAGGTAGCCGGTAACCGTCAGAGAAAGACCATGAGTAAATTCGAATGCTTGAACATGTCCGTAAGGTATTAACGTTTGATGGATGGGGGTGGGAAGGGGTATCAAGGATACATAGTATGAATGGTGGAGAAATGGTGAACGAAGAAGAGATGAAGGAAAAAAATGGGTAGATAGTACAAGTTGGGAGTACGTACAACAGGCAGAATCAGACACACAAACCCGCGGAGATCCAGTTCTGGGAAGACACACGCGTACACGCACGCACGCACATACAACTGACAATAGCCGCAGTGGTTACTGTAAAGGGGAGATCAGGAAAATTTGGGGTGGGCGCAACGAATTGGGGGGAGGGCGCGGAGCGAATAAAGGCAAATCGCAAGCGACAGTGAACAGCATTTTTGTCCATCCTCCCTCTCTCAGGGGATAGAGCAGTTCTCGCCGTTCGAGGCCTTGGATGTGTCACTACGCGCGCGCCTCGTCATCGTCATCATCCTGGGTATCTTCTTATCCCGCGAAGCGACCGTCGGCGCAGCAGTGTCCGGCACCTGGTACTCACGAGGCACCCGCAATGTCAGCCACAGCATCGATGAACGACGAAGCCATTGTCGCACGGAAAGACGCGCGGCCCGGCTCACCGACGACGTACATCTCCAATAGCGGCCCGGCTATGGCCGCCTCTACGCAAGCTGTTCGATTGTAGCGATTGCGACTGCGGCGAGTTCGCCCATGACGAGCCGACGCTCAAGATCGACTGCGGGCGTTCTCTCAGGTGTGCATTATTCCCCAGTTGCAGTTCTCGCTGGCGCGTGAGGATGATGCACAGTTTCCGGCGGATGACGTCCGCTATTACGCCGGTCACTTTGGCTTGCGGGTGTGAGTGAGGAGGCGGTATAGCGGCGGCAAGTGAGATAGATGAGTTGGAATGTGTCGGGTGAGAGAGGCACGTGAGCGCTGTTGAATGGCGAGAGGACCTTATACGCTATCGGCGGATGTGGCGGCGACGTTGGAGAAAGCTGAGGTGAGTTCGTGCGCTCCCGTTCTCGCTGGTCACGATCACGGTCGAGGGTGCCTCGAGATGAGCTCGCGGCTCGCAGGATGGTGGTTCGGCAGGCGTGTGAAGAACTCGGCGAGACTGTTGCCGCGCTCCGCGAAATGCGCATGTATGAGTAATGTCGAGCGAAGGTCGCCAGTTAGCGTTGCGCGACCTGCGCACTTGGAGTGTGTGATGAGGCTGCAGTGCGAACAAAGCACCGCGCCCTTCTTCGCCGGCTCCATGCATACGCGACAGTTGATGGCTATATATCTATCGATCAGCCATCAGGGTCAAGTTCACGTCATGTGATAGTAGAAGACACACGTCGTCTTGACGAAGGTATGTTCGCGTATTTCAAAGAGGTCTGTTTTGTCTTTGTTTTGCGGAACTTCAGGGGGGACTGGTGATACACTGCCTGCAAAAGAGTGGTGACCTGGCGAGTTGAACAGCATCGCCATGTCACCGTCAAACGGCTGGCCTGCATACACGGGAATCCGGCAGTCGAGCTCGAGATTTGCCATCAACTGTCGTGCCGAGCCGTTCTTTTGCAGGTCTGCGCTTACCCACCGAAGGAAACGTATCTTATCCCGTGGGCGCAAGTCATTTGAAAAATCCTCGAATTTAGCTTTTCCGCTCCTACAGATATTGTCACGACCTCATACTCAAATTGTTGCTCCGCGCTCGGTTGCATCGACGAGCCCTTGTGGAAACACTCCTTGAGGGACGCGACAAGCGGACTGGAAAAGCGTTCAGGAGTCGGTGGAGACTCGTCTCTTCAACTATCCGGAACATCACTGTGCGTTTCCTTGGTTTAACTTGAACGACTGCGGAAGCGCTGAGCAACACCAGTCACCTGTCATGGCATTCCCGATATCCCCACAAGGCGGACGTACCGTCAGCAATTCGATAACCGTGCGTCCAAGGGACCAGATGTCGGACTTGGGCGACACGCCTTTGAGCTCAATGACTTCAGGGGCCATCCAGTTTGGAGTGCCCGTGACGTTCTTGATCTCGCGCTCCCGAGCGCAGGTTGAACGAGACGCCAAGGTCTGATAGCTTTACGTTCCCAGTCTTGGTCGTGAGGATGCTCGCCACCTTGAGGTCGCAATGCACGACGTCGCTGCGGTGCAGGTAGTCCAAACCATCTGCCCGGTGTTCAAGTTGAGCGCGCGATACAGCGCCAAACTATCCGCGTCCGATACAATTGCTAAGTTGCTGATACAAAAACAGGCCAGTCCACCGGTTAAATACCAACCTCCCGTAAAAGGCGGTCCACTTACAAAGTGCGTTGGTGTCTTCCTTCTTCCCTCACAACAAGCGTTGGCCGGGACACGCTTCCTTCCGTCACATCCCGCACCATCAGATCGCTTGCGCTTGCTTGCTCTCCCGATGCGACGCTGAGGTTGACCATGTTCTCGAACCGCGACCGTCGCGGCTTGGCACCAAACTCGTCGTACGAGTTCGAACGCGGCCGCCTGCGCGAACTCGCGCCATCAACCTCGCTCTGGAACCGCCCTGGCGGGAGCCAACGACGACGGGGAAATGACGCTACCAAACTAGTTAAGCTCGCACCACGCTTGTTAGACGTGGTCCGCTCAACCGGATCGAACGAGGGAGACTGCAACCGCGATGGCGTATTCAATGGGCTCGACAAGGGAACGCCAGACACGACGCGCGGGAATGGGATGGACACGAGGGAGTCACCGTCTCCCCCAATGCCCCCGTCATCGGGGCCTGGTCCGCCTCGGCACATAGGTCCCGCTCCTCTGCCCGCCGCGCTGTCCCTGCGCAACGCGACTTGGCCAGGGCTAGGGCCAAGACCGAGAGAAGAAGCATCCGGGCTCGAGCCGCGATGTAACAAGGCGTTGGCGTCTTTTAACGCTATGTCGCGTGGGGTGTGTCGGCCTACGGGCGGCGGCAGCAACAGCAAGCGGAGGCACTATTGCCGTTGATGGGAATGATGATGCTTGTAGCAGCGACTCGACGCTACCTCCCGGCGGAGAAGCGGACGCGAAGATGACAACAGCGCTCGAATTGACACTCGCACTAACACCTAACACCGAGATCGGCGGCCCCGAACTCGCCTGGAAAAGCATACGCCGAGACAGCCTGAGAGAGCCAAGGAAGAGGGGGAAGGTTTCCGAATCGCGATCGGGCGAGAAGGTCGCTTGTAGTGCGTCGACAAGTTTCCATTGGCGTCACTTTGACTGCCTTGCCATCTAGTCGTATATGCATTTAACGATGAATTTGTGAGTAGCTAACGTGTTGAACGCACCCTCAATAGTCACGTTGACCTTGTCCCCAACAGCTTCTACTCCATCCTTGACATGATGTGCGATTTTCAGCATCTGCACAATCGTCACCTGCACCTCCTGTTGCGTCAATTATTCAGTCTGCCTAGCGCTTCTTCTAATTGATATCTCTCTAAACATCTGTCAGCGAAGAGCGACGTATCATCAATGATCGACTTACTTGCTCGTGCTTGCTTCATCTCCTTCGTCACAATCCCAAATATTCCAAGCACCTCGACCGTTATTTTCAGGACCATGTCCCTCATCGCCTCCGCCGTCGGCACCTCGCTATACTCCTCGGGCCATCTGAAAAAGCTTTCGATGCACTCGAAGATATCGATGAGCGCATCTTAGTTCGCAGTAACGTCCTTTGCCACTTGTGTACGTTTGGCATCAGAACAGTCCACGTAAGGGTGATGGCTACCAAGAGGAGGACACCAGCTCCAGCGAAAATGGCTTTCGCAGGAGAGAACACTTATAAATATGATATCAGAGTTTGTGAAAGGGTGGTCGGAATAGGACTCACCAGTTCGATGCCCTCGTTACGAGCTGCGGAGAACGCATAAAGGACGTTGACGATCAGTGTCAACCATTTTCGTCACCGGACGTAGTAGATTGCTCGAACTGTTGGACTTGAGTACGGATGATGTCAGAGGAAGAGTTGCAGGTCTGCAACTGGAGCCATCAACGGATGCGCGAGAACATTTTTCTTCGCCTTCGTTTTATAAATTTCCAGGGAAGCACAGAAGATGGCCTGGGAATTGGAGGAAAAGGAAGCCATGTGAGGGGTCCGATACATGGCAGCAGCGGCGAGGAGAGGCATCTGAGGGTATGATACTGGCAGAAGAGAGATGTCACGGAGGCGCCTGAGCAGTTGATGCCCGGCACAGCCACTATGACCTTGTGGATATCCTCGGCCCAGAATTATAGTTATTATTTTCGAAACGAGTCCGACTTCCCGTCGCCGACTTGAAGGGAGATCCGAGTGTGTTTAGGAGATTCAAATCGAGGTAGACAAGCAGAGTCTCTGTAGGAAAGGTTGCGCTTAAGTTACGAGGATTGGTTCGTTTACACTCGCAATCTCGGTTCGAGTTCTCGGTCAATGGGTATCCCGAGTAGTTTCTCAAAATGTTTTTCTTTCTGGTCAAGGGAATTAAACAGACATTGTATAAGTATTAGGGATCGGATAGTAGTTTGCGTAACTGTTGACCAAAAGTTCATGCTGAGGAAAGTCGAATTCTTCAAGTAAAGGGTGGCAGGGAAGCACGAGAGACGCGAGAACGTCAGCTGGACCTCACCAGCGAATGGATTTATGCGCGTAGATACCATCAGTGTCATAACCGATGAACTGAGTGAACAAACAACGAACGCGCATCTAGTGATTCGTAGTAACTTATGAGTGTCGAGTGTTGTTCTCGCTCGCCCAAGCCCGAGTCACGAGGCTCCTCCCGGTACAAGATCGCGTTGGTTGACCTTCTAGCACGAGTTTCACGGTCAATGTCGTTCACGGCGTTGTCAAGAAACCTAAGGCAGTCGTAGGTTATTATATACACTCCCTCCAATAAATGGAACCATGCACGCCTGAGGACGCTTTACCACAGTACCGCCTCTTAATGCTAGAATGACGGCCTGAGAGGCTCACGTCTCCTATCAGCCGACCCATGTCCCCGAACACTCAACAAGTCCTCACCAACGCTCCATACTCGTCACCCCGGCACGATCCACCCCTGCAAGAACTCCCACAGGACGTCTTCAGCCCGCAGCCCGGCCATAGTGTGCAGCGCCGTCGCGAGAGCCGTCAGCGTCATGAGCTAGAGGGCGTACTAGCATCGGGTGATAGACACAGTCCAGAACGAACGGCACGTCTGGCACATCAATGCCGCGTACGCCGACCTGGCGCAGCGTGGGGAGAGCCCATCGAGAGCTGCGATAGTAACGGTGGTGGGGGCGAAGGCGGAGAGGACGTCCTTGCACAGAAACAGTACAGGGCGGAGATGTCCGTTGCGGTGCATTCGCGCACGAAGGGGCTCAGTGCGAGTGCGATAAGTCCAGTCCCTGATCTACCTCTTCCCAACAAAAATAAGAAATCAGCAGCACCCTTAGTACCCGGAGCACGCACCGAGTTTGAGGACGTGAGCCTGGCTGAGCTTCCCATAGTCGAATAGGCCACGGCGTCCCTCTGGGAAGTGTCGTTGCCGTTTAGAGATTGAGACTGAAAAATTAAGTACGTGGTGCAGCAGGGACACCACGCTCGTCGAAGTGAGTCACAGAGGAAAGGCTTTTTAGGGGGAAGAGGGCAGCACACCTGTCCCGAGCATTCAAATGACAGCACGAGGAGGCGAACAAGGACGGTGTAACGAAGCTTGTTTCCACAAGACGCTCCCTGTATTGCTCCCAAAGTGGTTTTGTGTGGACGTACTCGAACACCATGGGATTGTGCCGTCTTCGCTCTTCCTTGGCCATCGGCATGCTACTTCCTTTTGCGTTTCCTCCCCTGCACTTGATGGGAGGTTTCGGCTCGACGAAGACCAAAAGAGCGTCTTGATTCGAACTTGGTCCAAGACCGAGGAAGTTCCATGTCGGAGAGGTCTGCGGACTTGAGAACCGCCAGATGCATGTGAAGAAGGAAGGTCTCGACGAGGTCAGAAATTAGCTACGGGTGATCGTTCCGTTGGGACGGCATCTACACTCGAAATCGGGCCTCCGTCCGGGATTGTTGGCCTACGAGGATGTCTTTTTCTTTGGATTGTAGCTCTTGCAGAAATCTTGGGGTGGAATACTTAAAGAACGTACGCGACGCAAGTTGCCATATATGTGAATAGGGTGAGTACGATCTACTCGCTTTTGGAATGATGTGGGAGAATGAGGGTAATGAGCGAGAAGGTTTGTTAGAGGACTCATCATGATGCATCATACGACTACCCGCATCGCATCCATATAGAATACCCGTAGAAGGGACCCCCATACTATCACAATGATTCGACATACACTGGCATTTATGAAGCAACCTATAGTACTCTGTCTCGTTGTCTGCCATGCTCTGTCAACATCTGTACGATTGCGTCTCCTGATGCGACCTGGAGTGGGGTCTTTCCTTCCTTGTCCATGGCATCTGCACTCGCGCCACGGTCGAGCAGCAAGCGCACAGTCTCTGTATGGCCTCTGGATGACGCATGGTGCAACGGAGTCCGTCCATCGTTGTCCTCAGCATGTGCATTTGTGCCGTGGTCGAGCAGTAAGCGCACGGTCTCTGTGTGGCCTTCGGACGACGCGAAGTGCAATGGGGTCATTCCGTCCTTCTTGGCCTCTACGTTCGCGCCACGGTCAAGCAGCAGACGCACAACCTCAAGGTGCCCATACCGTGCAGCTATAAGAATGGGAGTCCAGTGATCGTCTAGTTGCGAATTCGGATCTGCGTCGTGATCGAGTAACCACCGCGTGACATCGATGAATTCATCCACTGATGCGGCAAATAGTGGAGTCCGTTTACCGAAGTCGTCAGTAACATCCACGGCCGCGCCATGCCGGTGTAATAGCTCTGCCACCTTGAAGTGTCTCTTGTGCAATGCCGCCACCAGTGGACTGTGATTTTTACCACCCCTCGCATTTACTTGCTCTGGATGCTCGACGATGATGTGCGCTGCCAGATCACGAAATCCGCACAACGATGCATAATACAGTGGAGATCCACGATCTTTGGGGCGATCTCCGAAGTTATCCCAGAGATCGTCGATGTCGTGCAACTCGAGCCACGCGGCAAAATGTGGTTTGGTCGAGTCAAAAAGACGCCGCATCCCATCTTCTATGCGTGACGACACATTTCCGAACTGCGCATGTTCCACCCAATGCTGGCTGGCATATTCCGCCAACGGGAACCTATCTTTGACCGCGTTATCGTCCGCGTTGCCGTCCAACTGGAGAAGAGTTCCCAAGCATGCCTGGGCGAGAGTCGTGTGTGCGTGCTCGGGAATGATATGAAAGTATGAAGCGTCTCCTTTGGAAGTAGCAAGTCGATCAGAAGTCAAGAATTCCTTGACCGAAAAATGCGAAAACTGAACGACCTGGGAATCGCCATCGTCGACTTGCGTGATCAAGCTTGAGCAGGTAGAGAGCACGGCTCGTTGCCGATCCTCCCACCGCCAGTCCTCCTTCAACTTCGGTGTCGCTCCTTCGGCCTCATCAAAGTCAAGTGCAAGTATTTCTGCTAGCTCCTCGACACGCAGCGGCCGAGCAGCCGCGGTGAGACATTGTAAGAGGCGATGAGCGTGGTCTCGGTTGGCCATCCCAATTTCTCTCAACACTCGCTCATATGTCTCGTCCAACGATTTCGGCAATCCATTGAGAGTTCGCCGGATGCTTTGTGGAAAGCAATGTTGTAATACTTCTAGCTGACAGAAAACCCAACGAAACCTGTCAATAGTAGTTAGCAAGTGTCATTGGCCCATTCATAGTCGCACTTACATTCCATCAGCTTTATCCGTGAGCGTCTCAATAACCAGCTCTTTGTCCTTATCCCTCCATTTCCTCATCGCCGAATCCGAGCCCGCATAAACCACTGATCTGATATAGTCTTCAATATCCTTCTTTTGTCCACTTTGTTCATGAATCGAGACTGGGTGGAATGTTAGGGGTTCGAGCGCGGCTCGGATGTCGATCTCCGGACGGCTGGTGATACATATATGTAGATTTGGAAGCCGGAGGCCGATAAGGTCCATTATGAAATCAAGGACTTGTCTGCGGGCGGGTGGAATTCCAGAGGTATTGGGGCATTCGTCTAGCGCGTCCAGGATGATGTAGATTGGGCCTCGGCCAGGTAGCGTGAGCATATCTTTAAGACATCCAATCAACGTGTCGATATTGGGTTTATGTGCGCCATTATCGTGCGCCTCATATACATGGGAGAGTATGTCGCAGCAATCGTCGGAACGAGCGGAGAGCTGTGTAAGAAGCGAAGGAAGCAAGTTGCGGAGGTTTTGTTTATCGGTATCCTTGAAATCGAAATAGAAGTACGCCATGGAGGCTAGTCCGGCTTCCCGCAACGCCGTTATGTCCTGGATGATTGCGGAGCTAGTTGGCGGTGTAAGTTCCTGAGGGGTGAACTCGACAAATGATAACGAACCAAAGGATGCTCTTCCCTGAGCCCGCTACAATGATCGGAGGCGAAGGCGATCAAGATCAGGGAGGATGTGAAGCGACAGAAGGGCGCACGTTTCCCGTGGACCCACAATAAGGATGTGGCGGCCTTGGACTTCCATTCCAGGAATATACTTCCTCGGAAGAACCATGTCGCCGTGCCTTCATGCTGAGTGGCGCACGCGATGTTCTGATTAATGGATGGGTCCGGAGGAGACAACCACGTTCGGTGGTCCTTCCGTATTCGGCTCACTACAACATGTTCGGTCTCAGCAAGCAAGAGCAGCGGGACTAAAGAACTACGAACGCCTTTCCGCGTCGACATTGTTTGCCGTCTGTTGCAATAGAGCTCTCGTTTCCATGCCATCTAGTCGTATATTGCGTTTATGGTATTTGTGAGTAGCTAACATGTTGAACGTACCCTTAATAGCCAGGTCGACCTTGTCGCCGACAGCTTCTACTCCGTCCTTGATATGATGTGAGATTTTCAGGACTTGCGCAGTCGCCATCTGCACCTCCTGTTGCGTCAATCTATCCAGTCGGACCAGCGCATCCTCAACATCCCTCCTTCCGATCAATTTCGTCAGATATCTCTCTGAATTTCTATCAGCGATGGGAGGCGCGTCATCCCGGATCGACTCACTGGTTCGCCCCTGCTTCATCTCCTTCGTCACAATCCCAAATATCCCAAGCACCTCGACCATTATCTTCACGATGATGTCCTTCATCGCCTCGGTCGTCGGCACCTCGCTATACTCCTCGAGCCGTCTGAAGAAGCTCTCGATGCGCCCGAAGATATCGACGAGCGCGTCTTGGCTCGCAGCAACATCCTTTGCCGCCTGCGTACATTCGGAATTAGAACGGTGCGGGTAGGGAGATCCAGGATAATACATACCAAGAGAAGGACACCAGCACCAGCGAAAATGACTTTCGCGGGTGAGAACACCTTGAAATATGATATCAGAGATGGGTTCGTCGAAGGTCATCGCAATAGGACTCACCAGTCCGACACCCTCGCCCAGCGCGCCGGAGAAAGCATAAAGGACGTTGACAGTCGGAATCAACCATTTCGTCAATTTGTCATCGCCAGACGTAGATTGCTCAAACTGTTGGACTTGAGTGCGAAGGACGGCCAGGATATCGGCGGGAGAGTTGCAGGTCTGCAACTGGCCCATCAACGGATGCAGGAGAAGGTCTTTCTTCGTCTTCTTCCGATATTCTTTAATGGAATCATTAAATATGGCCTGGAGATTGGAAGAAGAGGAAGCCGTGGAAGGTGTCTGAGACATTGCAAGCAGCAAGGAGAGACGTCTGAAGCCCAGGGTATGATACTAGCACTGCGGGTGAGAAGCGGCCGAGTGGGAACACCAGATCTAGAATAGTTCGCCACGAGGTGACGCCCGCACTGCCTCGGCTCGATATGATTTTTTTTGCTATAAAATCACTGATGAGCGAATCATCTTCACCGGCGGACTTTGGTGAAGTGTTGAGGACCATTTTTAGATCTCAACGTCGACGTCCTCTGCAAGCCTGAGCCTGAGGGGAGAGTTGCGCTAAGCGTGATTGGTCCTTATCTCGAATGATCGAATGAACTTGGTCACCGTTGGATGGTTAACAACAAACGTCTCTCATCTCTTTTTCTCTCAAGTTGCATAAATTAGTCAATCCGATACGGGAGCTAGCTATGTGGCAATAAATAGATATATTACTCGTGAATGTGGCGAAGCCGTCGGATGGAGTATAGTGATAGATGGTCGGGATGTAGTAAGTGATAGGTAGCCGGTAACCGTCAGAGAAAGACCATGAGTAAATTCGAAATGCTTGAACATGTCCGTAAGGTATTAACTTTTGATGGATGGGGGTGGGAAGAGGTATCAAGGATACATAGTATGAATGGTGGAGAAATGGAGAACGAAGGAAGAGATGGAGGAAAAAATGGGTAGATAGTACAAGTTGGGAGTACATACAACAGGCAGAATCAGAAACACAAATCCGCGGAGATCCAGTTCCGGAAAGACACAAGCGTACACGCACGCACGCACATACAACTGACAAGGGTTACTGTAAAGGGGGGGTCAAGAAAAAATTTGGGGTGGACGCGACGGATTGGGGGAATGTCGCGAAGCGAATAAAGGAAAATCGCAAGCGACAGCACACAGCTTTGTTTTTTCGTCCTCCCACTCTCACTGGATAGAGCAGTTGCTGCCGTTCGAAGCCTTGGACGAGTCGCCACGCGCGCGCCTCGTCATCGTCATCATCCTCTTCTTATCCCGCGAAGCGATCGTCTGCACGGCAGTATCTGGCACCGTCACACACGCAGCCTCGACGTCAACCGCAACATCGACAAACGAAGAGGCCGTCGTCGCGGCAGACGGATCGACGCGTGCGGCCCGGCTCGCCGAGGACGAGTTGCTGCTGTTGCCCGTAGTAGCCACGGCGACCGCCTGTAAGCTACGCAGGCTGTTCGATTGTGGCGATTGCGATGCAGGGGACTGCGGCGAGTTCGCGTACGACGAGCCGATGCTCGAGATCGACTGAGGGCGTTCTCTCAGATGCGTATTATTCGCCTGTTGCGGTTTTCGCTGGCGCGTGAGGATGACGGATAGTTTCCGCCGGATAACGTTCCCCTCCGGTATCGTCACCTTGGTTTGCGAGTGTGAGTGAGGAGGGGGCGTAGCGCCGGCAAGTGAGACGGATGAGTTGGAGTGTGTCGGGTCGGGCGTGAGAGAGGCACGTGAGCGCTTGCGAATGGCGAGAGGACCTTATACGCTATCGGTGGATGAGGGGACGACGTCGGAGAAAGCTGAGGTGAGTTCGTGCGCTGCCGTTTTCGCTGGTCATGATCACGGTCGAGGCTTCCTCGAGACGAGCTTGCGCTCGCTGGATGGTGGTTCGGTAGGCGTGTGAAGAACTCGGCGGGACTGTTGCCGCGCTCCGCGAAATGCGCATGCATGAGCAGTTTCGAGCGAAGGTCGCAAGTTAGCGCTGCGCGGCCTGCGCACTTGGAGTGTGCGATGAGGCTGCAATGCGAACACAGCACTGCGCCCTTCTTCGCCGGCTCCATGCATACTCGACAGTTGACGGCTACATTGTGATCAGTACTCAGGTCAATCTCACGTCCACTAATAGTGGGAGACGCACGTTTGCCAAAGGTCGTTTTGACAAAGGTATGTTCACGTATTTCGAAGACGTCTGCTTCGCTTTGCGGAACTTCAGGGAGGACGGGTGATGCGCTGCCCGTAAAAGAGCGATGACCTGGCGAGCTGGACAGCATCGCCATGTCGCCGTCAAACTGCTGGCCTGCATACACGGGAATCGGGGAATCGAGCTCGAGATTTGCCATCAAGTGCCGTGCCGCGCCGTTCTTTTGCAGGTCGGCGCTCACTCGCCGAAGGAAAGGTATGCTATCCTGTGGCCGCAAGTCCTACTCAAATTGAGCCTTTCCATTCTGTCACAACTGGGTCTCGCCAGACTCACCTTGTTCAAGCCCCAATGGTTCTTCAGCCACTCATGCTCAAATAGTTGCTCCGCGCTCGGCCGCATCGACGGGTCCTTGTGAAAACACTCCTTAAGGAATGCGACAAGCGGACCGGAAAAGCGTTCAGGAATCGGCGGAGACTCGTCCTCGACTATTCGGAACATCACTGTACGTTTCCTTTGGGTCAACAGCTGCGGAAAAACTGAGCAACACCAGTCACCTGTCATAGCATTCCCGATATCCCCATAAGGCGGGCGTCCCGTCAGCAGCTCGATAACCGTGCACCCAAGCGACCAGATGTCCGACTTGGGCGACGCGCCTTTGAGCTCGATGACTTCGGGGCATCCAGTTCGGCGTGCCCGCGACGTCCTTGATCTCGCGCTCCATCACGCGCAGGTTGAGCGAGACGCCAAAGTCGGATAGCTTTACGTTCCCAGTCTTGGTCGTGAAAATGTTCGCCGCCTTGAGGTCGCAATGCACAACGTCGCTGCGATGCAGATAGTCCAACCCCTCGAGGATCTCGAACACGTAACTCGCCACCAGCTTCTCGTTCAGCTTGCCAAATGCCTTGAGAGTCTGCCCGCGTACCTGTAAGGGCACACGTGATGCGCAGTCAGTATGTGCAAAACAGAATGCGCAGCAGCAAGCAGGCAAACGGGCAGGCAGTGGCACAGCACGGTATATAAGGGAGGAAGGGGACGACGTACTCAAGTACAATGCTGAGAGTGTCCTCGTCCCGGGCCATCCCCTCGTACTTGACGATGCTCGGGTGCGACAATCGCTTGACCAGATCGACCTCCCGCATGAGCTGCGAAATTTCCTCCTCCTTGAGGCCTTCAAGCCCGATCCGCTTCACTGCGACCATCTGCCCGGTGTTCAAGTTGAGCGCGCGATACACAGCGCCAAACTGTCCGCGTCCGATACAATTACCAAGTTGCTAATAATAATAAAAAGGCCAGTCAAATACCAACCTTCCGTATAAGGTGGACCCACTTACAAAGTGCGTTGGCGCCCTTCCCTCCTCCCTTACGACCAGCATCTGCCGGGACACGCTTCCTTCCGTCGCATCTCGCGCCATCAAATCGCTTGCGCTTGCCTGGTCGCCCGACGCGACGCCGAGGTTGACCATGCTCTCGAACCGCGACCGCCGCGGCTTGGCACCAAACTCGTCGTACGAGTTCGGCCGCGGCCGCCTGCGCGAACTCGCGCCATCCACCTCGCTCTGGAATCGCCCTCGCGGGAGCAATGACGATGGGGAGTTGACGTTACCAGACGTACGCTCGTTAGACGGGGTGGGCTCGACGGGATCGAACGAGGGAGACTGCGATTGCGAGGGCGTATTGAACGGGCTCGACGAGAGAGCACCGCAATACTCGCCAGACACGGCACGCGGGAACGGGATGGGTATGAGTGAGTCGCCATCTCCCCCACTGCCGCCGTCATCGGGGCTGCTCCGCCTCGGCACATAGATCCCGCTCCGCTGCCCGCTGCGCGTGCTGTTCCTGCGCAATGCGATTTGGCCTGGGCTAGGGCCAAGACCGAGAGAAGCAGCATCCGGGCTCGAGTCGCGATGTAACAAGGCGGTTGCGTCTTTCGGTGCAAGGACAGGCGCGTCAACGCTATGTCGCGCACGGTGCGTCGGCCTGCGCGCGGCCGCGGCCGCAGCAGCAGCAGCAAGCGGAGGCGCTATTGCCGTTGATGGGAATGATGATGCTTGTAGTAGCGACTCGACGCTACCTCCCGGCGGAGAAGCAGACGCGGAGATGGCACCGGCGCTCGAATTGATACTCGCACTAACCCCGAGATCGGCGGCCCCGAACTTGCCCTGGATGAGACGGGCGTCCGCGGAGAGAGCCAATGAAGAGGGCGAAGGTTTCCGAATCGCGATCGGGCGAGAAGGCGCTTGTAGTGCGTCGACAAAGTCGTCCGGCCATTTGCCCTTGCCTGGGTTAATCCTCTCCATCCGCCCCGCCCGGTCGGTGGGCCCCGTTATCGGCGCCACATTGCTGTTTAGGAGTTCTTCAGACTCTTCGACGACGCGCAACAGGTCCACTGGTACAGTCTCGGTCTTCGTTCACGCGGTCGCAAGGGGGACTCTCAAGGCTACCACGTCTGCGCTGGATGCCGACGTGGCCATTCGGACTATTATTGCCGAAAATGCCGGTGCTGCTGGCGATATCGCCGGCCAGGGTATCGTCGCAGCCCAACATGGACGCAGCCATCGCGCTGCCCTCCGTGCGGGTCAAGCTAGGCCACTCGGATGGGATGAACGACGTCGCCTCGGTCGTGACGGTGCGTATTGTGCCAAACTTCCCATATGGACCTGAGCCACTGCCGCTGCGCCTGGCGCTCAACCCCAGCCCGAAGCCGGCGTCCAGCAGGCTCGAGTACGTACTGGTGTCTGTGATGTTGCTCGACGCGATGGACTGCCCCGTCGTCGAGTCTGCGATAGACATGCGTGCAGACTCGTTTAAGGACGGCGCAAGGAGTGAGTCGCCACCGGGGCTTGCGAGGAGAGAGCGCTCAGATGGACGCGAACGTACGGGCGAACGGGGCGTGAGGATCGGGGGCACTTCGTCACGGCCGCTGGTCGTCCCCGTAGGCGTCTGACGTCCATCCGTGTCGGTTCCAAGCGCCGTTCCCGCATCGCTAGACGATGCGGTATCGTCTGGACTGTGAGAACGTAGCGTGGGAAGGCCGGCGGGTGGTGGTGACCGGTGTCTGGAAATATTCCGTGTGGGGGAGAGAGGGGAAGGCGGCGAAGACAAGTTGGGCGAGGACATGACTGCTCGTGAAGAGGAGCCAGTGCGGTAAGGTGAGCCGGGTGCTGCGTTTGCGAGAGATGTGTTGATAGGCTTGAGTCTGCTGCCACCTCCGCGCAAGAGATGTGAGTGAGTTGGCACAGGTGTCTCTGCCCACTTGGCAAGAGCGTTGATAGTCTTTGCCACGCGTGCGAGGCAGTCGGATGTGCCCTCGATGAGATCGTCGCGCAGGAAGAGGTCCTCGGGTGGGAGCCCGTTTGCAGAGCAGGATGCAAGGAACTTTGTCACGGTCGATGTGCGGAGCTTGCCGTCCTCGCGCGGGTCGATCCGAGCTATGGACCCAGGCCGCAACTTGTTCATAAGTCTGCAAATGAATTCAAAGAACAGGAGTTAGTGTTCCGCTCCTGCACATGCGGGTAACCAAGGCAAACAGAACCACTCACTGGCAGAGAACATAGCCATCCCGCAGCGCCTCTGTGAACATCCTTCGCTCTCCCTTCTCCTGCCATATTGGCGCTCAGACTCAACCCGCCCGCCAAGTTGGGTCGTACTCCCGTTCGTAGAAGCCCCGGTTTTTACCCACACTCGCTCGAGTCGCGCAAGGGCACGCATGCGGCATTCGACCTCCTCTGCTTCACGTAACCCAAGGCTCGCGCTTTGACCAGGACTCAGCATTTCCTTGCAGTGCACCGAAGTGGCCGCGCGGACCGCCTCCCGATGCAGAGGATTTGAAGGACCTGCAGGTGAGAGTGACGAAGTGGAATTCGTATGGCGAATCATGGCCGACGACGACGAGACCGCGCGCTGATGTTGTTGCTGGGGATGGTGATGAGAGCCCGGGGAAAGCGCACGGGGTCGACTGGGTGTACTTGGAGACGAGGCGCAGGTGAAGGTGATCGGCGATCTATGGATGATCGTCGGATGGCGTTGGGAGAGTACGAGGGCGGGTAGTTGAGACTAGACGTAGACGTAGATGTAAAGCCGCGTGGGGTGACAACGCGAGGCGAAGGTCTTCACAGTACCAAAAATTCTCGACCATTATTTTCACCATGACGTCCCTCGTCGCCTCTGTCGTCGAGACCTCGCTATAATCCTCTAGCCGTCTGAAGAAGCTTTCGATGCGCTCGAAGATATCAACGATGGCTCGCAGCAACGTCCTTTTCCGCATGTATACGTCCAGTATCAGAACAGTCCGCGTAAGTGCGATCCAGAGCAATAGCTACCAAGAAAAGGACCCCAGCTCCAACGGAAAATCACATTTGCAGGCGAGAAAACCTATAAATACGATATCAGACTTTGGATCGTAGAAGGGTGGCCGGAATGAGACTCACCAGTCCGACGCCCTCGCCAAGGGCTGCGGAGAACGCATAAAGGACGTTGACGGTCGGAATCAACCATTTTGTCAACTTATCGTCAGTAGATTGTCCGAGCTGGTTGGACTTGAGTGCGGAGGATATCGGTGAGAGAGTTGCAGGTCCGCAACCGGAGCCATCAACGGATGCGCGAGAAGGTGTTTCTTCGTCTTCCTTTTATACATTTACAGGAAATTGGAGGAAGAGGAAGCCATGGGAGGGGTCTGAGACATGGCAACAGCGAGGAGAGGTATCCCGACGACTCGTACGGTGAGAAGCAGCCTTGGAAGCGGCTGAGTTGGAGGCCCGAATCGTTTGCGAGTAACGCTCACGGTCGATGGTGGCCCGGGCGACTCGGAGTCATCGTCATACTGTACAGCTATGCACCTCTGTAGAGTAATTTACAGCACTCTATCTATTTGTCCACCAGACTGGGTCAACATCTGTGCGATCTCGTTCTTTCCCCTCCCTGATGCCACCTGGAATATGGTTCTTCCTTCCTTGTCCTTCGCATCTGCACTCGCGCCACGGTCAAGCAGCAAGCGCACGGTCCTCGTTTTGCTCCTGGATGACGCCAGGTGTAACGGAGTCCGTCCATCATTGTCCTCGGCATTTGCGTTTGCGCCGTGGTCTAGCAGCAAGCGCACGGTCTCCGTTTCGCCCTTAAATGACGCCTCGTGCAATGGAGTTCTTCCGTCCTTCTGCTTGACATCTGCACTCGCACCGCGGTCGAGCAGCAAGCGCACAGCCTCTGTTTCGCCGCTCTCGGATGACGCTAGGTGGATCGGAGTCCATCCACCATTGTCCTCAGCATTTGCGTTTGCGCCGTGGTCGAGTAGTAAACGTACGGTGTTTCTTTCGCCCTCGGATGATGCCAGGTGCAATGGGGTCCTTCCATCCTTGTCCTCGGCATCTGCGTTCGCGCCGTGGTCGAGCAGTAAACGCACGGTCTCCGTTTCGCCCCTAAATGACGCCTCGTGCGTTGGAGTCCTTCCATCCTTCTTCTTGACATCCGCACTCGCGCCATGGTCGAGCAGTAAGCGCACAGTCTCTATTTCGCCCTCGGATGACGCTAGGTGAACCGGAGTCCGTCCGTCGTTGCCCCCGGGATTTGCGTTCGCGTCGTAGTCGAGCAGCAAGCGCACGGTCTCTGTTTTGCCTTTGTACGACGCCAGGTGCAACGGAGTCCATCCATCATTGTCCTCTGCATTTACGTTAGCGCCGTGGTCGAGCAGCAAGCGCACAGTCTCCGCTTCGCCCTTAAATGTCACTCCGTGCATTGGGGTCCTTCCATCCTTCTTTTTGGTATCCGCACTCGCGCCATGTTCGAGCAGTAAGCGCACGGTCTCTGTGTCGCACTCGGATGACGCCAGGTGCAATGGAGTCCACCCATCCTTGTCTTCGGCGTTTTCGTTCGCGCCGTGATCGAGCAGCAAGCGCACGATCTCTGTTCTATTCGCGGACAATGCCTCGTGCAATGGGGTCCTTCCAGCCTTGTTCTCTGCATCCGCATTCGCGCCATGGTCAAGCAGTAGACGTATAACTTCCAGCCTCCCATCAGATGAGGCTAAATGTAGTGGCGTCGAGTGGACCCCATCTTGTGAGCTGATATTCGCCCCATGTTGGAGTAATAGCCTCACGATCTCCAGGTGACCATTACTCGATGCCCGGTGCAATGGTGTACGTCCTTCGTTGCCCGGAGCGTCGATGCGTAAGCTTTGGCCCAGTAACATCCGAACGACCTCAAGGTGTCCCCTCCCTGCAGCTAAATGAAGCGAAGTCCAGACTGGATTGCTCTGTTGCGCATTTACATCTGCGCCATGGTCGAGTAGCCACCGCACGACATCAATACGTCCATCCATCGACGTAGCATGTAGTGGAGTCCGATTAAATTGGTCCTCGATAACATCAACGGCCGCGCCATGCTTGTGTAGTAGCTCTGCCACCTCGAAGTGTCTCTTGTACAATGCCACCGCCAGTGGACTGTGATTACGACCACACCTCCCATTTACTTGCTCGGGATGCTCAACGATGATCTGCGCCGCCAGGTCACGAAATCCGCACAACGAAGCATAATACAGTGGGGATCCACGAGGTGCGGGAGAATCTCCGAAGTTACCCCAGCGATCGTCGATATCGTGGAAATCGAGCCACGCGGCAAAATTAGGATTGGTTGAGTCAAAAAGACGCCGCATCCCATCTTCTATGCGTGACGACACATTTCCGAACTGCGCATGCTCTACCCAATGCCGACTGGCATATCCAGCCAATGGAAAGCTATCTTTGACCTGGTCGTTGTTCTGACCACCGTCCAACTGGAGTAGAATTCCCAAGCAGGCCTGGGCGAGAGTCGTGTGTGCAGATTCGGGAATGATATGAAAGTATGAGGCGTCTCCTTTGGAAGTGGAAAGCCGATCGGAAGTCAAGAACTCCTTGACCGAAAAATGCGTGAACTGAATGACCCGCGAATCGCCATCGTCGACTTCGGTGATCAAGCCGGAGCATGTAGAGAGCACAGCTCGTTGCCGGTCCTCCCACCGCCAATCCGCGTTCAACTTCGGCGTCAATCCTTCGGCCTCACCAAAGTCGAGCGCAAGTATTTCTGCTAGTTCTTCGACACGCAGGGGGCGAATAGCCGCGGTGAGACATTGTAAGAGACGACGAGCGTAGTCTCGGTTGGCCATTCCGATCTCCTTCAACACCCGCTCATACGTCTCGTCCAAGGATTTTGGCAATTCGTTGAGCGTTCGCCGGATGCTTTGCGGAAGACAATGTTGCAAAACGTCCAACTGACAGAAAACCCATCGGAACCTGTCAATTTAAACATCGTCAGCAAGAGTCATCGATACCCTTGAACACGCTTACATTCCATCAGCTCTATCCGTGAGCGTCTCAATAACCAGTTCTTTATCCTTGTCCCTCCATCTCCTCATCGCCATATCTGAGTCCGCGTAGACCACAGATCTGATGTAGTCTTCAATGTCCTTCTTTTGTCCACTCTCCTCGTGAATTGAGACAGAGTGGAACGCTAGGGGCTCGAGCGCGGCGCGGATGTCGATCTCCGGACGGCTCGTAACACATATATGAAGATTTGAGAGCTGGAGGCCGACAAGGTCCTTCAAGAGATCAAGGACTTGTTTGCGGGCGGGTGGAATTCCAGAGGTATTGGGACATTCGTCTAGCGCATCCAAGATGATGTAGATTGGGCCTTGGCCAGGTAGCGCGAGCATCTCATGAAGACAAGAAATCAACATGCTGGGGCTGGGTTCACGTGCGCCATCGTCGTGCGTCTCATAAACGTGGGAGAGTATGTCGCAACAACTGTCGGAACGAGTGGAGAGCTGTGTAAGAAGGGAAGCAAGCAAATTGTGGAGGTTTTGTTTATCGGTGTCCTTAAAATCGAAATAAAAATACGCCATAGATGCTAGACCAGCCTCCCGTAGCGCCATTATGTCTTGGATGATTGCAGAGCTAGTTGGCCTTTTAAATTCGGGGAGAACTCGACAAAGATTCGATAACACACCAAAGGATGCTCTTCCCTGAACCCGCTACAATGATTAGAGGCGATTAATATCTTTGAGGATGTGAAGGGACAGAAAGGCGCACGTTTCCCGTGGATCCACAACAAGGATCTGGTGGCCTTGGACTTCCATCCCATGAATATACCCCCTTGGAAGAACCATGTCGCCGTCCCTTCATGCTGAGTGGTGGACGCGATATTCTGATTAGTGGATGGGTCTGGAGGAGACAGCCACGCTCGGTGGTCCTTCCGTGTCCGGCTCCCTGCAGTGGCATTTCGGTCTCAGCAAGTAAGAGCAACGGGGCTGTACAATCACGAACGCTTTTCGTCGTCCATATTGTTTGCTGCTCGTTGCACAAGAGCCTTTGTTTCCTTACCATCTAGACGTATATAGATTTACGATGATGTTCGTGAGTGGCAAACGTACTGGACGTACCTTCAATAGCTATGTTGACCTTGTCATCGACGCCCTGTACTTGCTCGCCGACAGTTTGCACTCCGTCCTTGACATGATGTGAGATTTTCAGGACTTGCACAATCGCCATCTGCGCCTCCTGCTGCGTTAATCGATCCAGTCGGACCAGCGCATCCTCGACGTCCCTCCTTCCGATCAACTTCTTCAGGTATCTCTCTGAATCTCTATCAGCGACGGGAGGCGCGTCATACCGAATCGACTCACTGGTTCGCCCCTGCTTGATCTCCTTCGTCACAATCCCAAATATCCCAAGCACCTCGACCATTATCTTCACGATGATGACCTTCATCGCCTCGGTCGTCGGCACCTCGCTATACTCCTCGAGCCGTCTGAAGAAGCTCTCAATGCGCTCGAAGATATCGACGAGCGCATCTTGGCTCGCAGCAACGTCCTTTGCCGCCTGTGTACGTTCGGTGTCAGAGAAGTCGGAGTAAGCGTGATCTAGGATAATATCTACCAAGAGGAGGACCCCAGCACCAGCGAAAATGACTTTCGCGGGTGAGAACACCTAGAAATATGGCATCAGAGATGGGATGGCCGAAGGATCGTCGGAATGGGATTCACCAGTCCGACGCCTTCGCCAAGCACAGCGGAGAAAGCATAAAGGACGTTGACGGTCGGGTTCAACCATTTTGTCAATTTGTCATCGCCAGACGTAGATTGCTCGAACTGTTGGACTTGAGTGTGAAGGACGGCCAGGATATCGGTGGGAGAGTTGCAAGTCTGCAACTGGGCCATCAACGGATGTTCGAGAAGGTCTTTCTTTGTCTTCTTCTTATACTCTTTCATGGAAGCATAAAAGATGGTCTGGAAATTGGAAGAAGAGGAAGCCGTGGAAGGTGTCTGAGACATTGCGAGCAGCGAGGAGAGACGTCTGAGGTCTGGGGTATGATATTAGCACTGCGGGTGAGAAGCGGCCGAGTGGGAACACCAGATCTAGAATAGTCCGCCACGAGGTGACGCCCGCACTGCCTCGGCTCGTAGACAATCCGATATGATTTTTTTTTTCTACAAAGCCACTGATGGGTGAATCATCTGGGTCATTGTCGCCAGCGGACTTAGAGGGAGGGCCGCGTGAAGTGTTGAGGACCATTTCGGGTCTCAACGTAGACGTCCTCTGCAGCCTGAGCTTGGAGGGAGAGTCGCTCTAAGCGGTCCTTATTTCGAATGATCAAGGAACTTCGTCACTGTTGGATGGTTAGCAACGAATGTCTTTCATCTTTTTTCTCTCTCCCAGGTTGCACAAATTAATCCGATACGGGAGCTAGCTAGGTGGCAATAATAGATATATTGCTCGTGAATGTGGTGAAGCCGTCGGATTGTAAGGAGTATAGTGATAGATGGTCGGCGCAGGTAAGGATGTAGTGGGTGATAGGTAGCCGGTAACCGTCAGAGAAAGACCATGAGTAAATTCGAAATGCTTGGACATGTCCGTAAGGTATTAACTTTTGATGGATGGGGTGTGGGAAGAGGTATCAAGGATACATAGTATGAATGGTAGAGAAATGGAGAACGAAGAAGAGATGAAGGGAAAAATGGTAGATAGTACAAGTTGGGAGTACATACAACAGGCAGAATCAGAAACACAAATCCGCGGAGATCCAGTTCTGGAAAGACACAAGCGTACACGCACGCACGCACATACAACTGACAAGGGTTACTGTAAAGGGGAGGTCAAGAAAAATTTTGGGGTGGACGCGACGGATTGGGGGAATGTCGCGAAGCGAACAAAGGAAAATCGCAAGCGATAGCACACAGCTTTTTTTTTCATCCTCCCACTCTCACTGGATGGAGCAGTTGCTGCCGTTCGAAGCCTTGGACGAGTCGCCACGCGCGCGCCTCGTCATCGTCATCATCCTCTTCTTATCCCGCGAAGCGATCGTCGCCACGGCAGTATCTGGCACCGTCACACACGCAGCCTCGACGTCAACCGCAGCATCGACAAACGAAGAGGCCGTCGTCGCGGCAGACGGATCGACGCGCGCGGCCCGGCTCGCCGAGGACGAGTTGCTGCTGTTGCCCGTAGTAGCCACGGCGACCGCCTGTAAGCTACGCAGGCTGTTCGATTGTGGCGATTGCGATGCAGGGGACTGCGGCGAGTTCGCGCACGACGAGCCGATGCTCGAGATCGACTGAGGGCGTTCTCTCAGGTGCGTATTATTCGCCTGTTGCGGTTCTCGCTGGCGCGTGAGGATGACGGATAGTTTCCGCCGGATGACGTTCCCCTCCGGTATCGTCACCTTGGTTTGCGAGTGTGAGTGAGGAGGGGGCGTAGCGCCGGCAAGTGAGACGGATGAGTTGGAATGTGTCGGGTCGGGCGTGAGAGAGGCACGTGAGCGCTTGCGAATGGCGAGAGGACCTTATACGCTATCGGTGGATGAGGGGACGACGTCGGAGAAAGCTGAGGTGAGTTCGTGCGCTCCCGTTTTCGCTGGTCACGATCACGGTCGAGGCTCCCTCGAGACGAGCTTGCGCTCGCTGGATGGTGGTTCGGCAGGCGGGTGAATAACTCGGCGGGACTGTTGCCGCGCTCCGCGAAATGAGCATGCATGAGCAGTTTTGAGCGAAGGTCGCAAGTTAGCGCTGCGCGGCCTGCGCACTTGGAGTGTGCGATGGGGCTGCAATGCGAACACAGCACCGCGCCCTTCTTCGCTGGCTCCATGCATACTCGACAGTTGACGGCTACATTTCGATCAGTACTCTGGTCAATCTCACGTCCACTAATAATGGGAGACGCACGTTTGCCAAAGGTCGTCTTGACGAAGGTATGTTCGCGTATTTCAAAGAGGTCTACTTCGCTTTGCGGAACTTCAGGGAGGACGGGTGATGCGCTGCCCGTAAAAGAGCGATGACCTGGCGAGCTGGACAGCATCGCCATGTCGCCGTCAAACTGCTGGCCTGCATACACGGGAATCGGGGAATCGAGCTCGAGATTTGCCATCAAGTGCCGTGCCGCGCCGTTCTTTTGCAGGTCGGCGCTCACTCGCCGAAGGAAAGGTATGCTATCCTGAGGTCGTAGGTCCTTTGAAAAATATTTAGCCTTTCCATTCTGCCACAATTGGCTCTCGCCAGACTCACCTTGTTCAAGCCCCAATGATTCTTCAGCCACTCATGCTCAAATAGTTGCTCCGCGCTCGGCCGCATCGACGGGTCCTCGTGAAAACACTCCTTAAGGGACGCGACAAGCGGACCGGAAAAGCGTTCAGGAATCGGCGGGGACTCGTCCTCGACTATCCGGAACATCACTGTACGTTTCCTTTGGGTCAACAGCTGCGGAAGAACTGAGCAACACCAGTCACCTGTCATAGCATTCCCGATATCCCCATAAGGCGGGCGTCCCGTCAGCAGCTCGATGACCGTGCACCCAAGCGACCAGATGTCCGACTTGGGCGACGCGCCTTTGAGCTCGATGATTTCAGGGGCCATCCAGTTCGGCGTGTCCGCGACGTCCTTGATCTCGCGCTCCATCGCGCGCAGGTTGAGCGAGACGCCAAAGTCGGATAGCTTTACGTTCCCAGTCTTGGTCGTGAGGATGTTCGCCGCCTTGAGGTCGCAATGCACAACGTCGCTGCGATGCAGATAGTCCAACCCCTCGAGGATCTCGAACACGTAGCTCGCCACCAGCTTCTCGTTCAGCTTGCCGAATGCCTTGAGAGTCTGCCCAAGAGATCCGTTCTCGGCGTACCTGTAAGGGCACACGTGATGCGCAGTCAGTATGTGCAAAACAGAATGCGCAGCAGCAAGCAGGCAGACGGGCAGGCAGTGACACAGCACGGTATATAAAGGAAGGGGACGACGTACTCAAGCGCAATGCTCAGAGTGTTCTCGTCCTGGGCCATCCCCTCGTACTTGACGATGCTCGGGTGCGACAATCGCTTGACCAGGTCGACCTCCCGCATAAGCTGCGAAATTTCCTCCTCCTTGAGGCCTTCAAGCCCGATCCGCTTCACTGCGACCATCTGCCCGGTGTTCAAGTTGAGCGCGCGATACACAGCGCCAAACTGTCCGCGTCCGATACAATTGCCAAGTTGCTAATAAAACGGCCAGCCCACCAGTCAAATACCAACCTTCCGTATAAGGTGGACCACTTACAAAGTGCGTTGGCGCCCTTCCCTCCTCCCTTACGACCAGCGTCTGCCGGGACACGCTTCCTTCCGTCGCATCTCGCGCCATCAAATCGCTTGCGCTTGCCTGGTCGCCCGACGCGACGCCGAGGTTGACCATGCTCTCGAACCGCGACCGCCGCGGCTTGGCACCAAACTCGTCGTACGAGTTGGACCGCGGCCGCCTGCGCGAACTCGCGCCATCCACCTCGCTCTGGAACCGCCCTCGCGGGAGCAATGACGATGGGGAGTTGACGTTACCAGACGTATGCTCGTTAGACGGGGCGCGCTCGACGGGATCGAACGAGGGAGACTGCGATTGCGAGGGCGTATTGAACGGGCTCGACGAGAGAGCACCGCCATACTCGCCAGACACGGCACGGGGGAACGGGATGGGTATGAGTGAGTCGCCATCTCCACCACTGCCGCCGTCATCGGGGCTGCTCCGCCTCGGCACATAGATCCCGCTCCGCTGCCCGCCGCGCGTGCTGTTCCTGCGCAATGCGACTCGGCCAGGGCTAGGGCCAAGACCGAGAGAGGCAGCATCCGAGCTCGAGTCGTGATGTAACAAGGCGGTTGCGTCTTTCGGTGCAAGTACAGGCGCGTCAACGCTATGTCGTGCAGGGTGCATCGGCCTGCGCGCCGCCGCGGCAGCAGTAGCAAGCGGAGGCACTATTGCCGTTGATGGGAATGATGATGCTTGTAGCAGCGACTCGACGCTACCTCCAGGTGGAGAAGCAGACGCGGAGATGGCACCGGCGCTCGAATTGATACTCGCACTAACCCCGAGATCGGCGGCCCCGAACTCGCCCTGGATGAGACGGGCGTCCGCGGAGAGAGCCAAGGAAGAGGGCGAAGGTTTCCGAATCGCGATCGGGCGAGAAGGCGCTTGTAGTGCGTCGACAAAGTCGTCCGGCCATTTGCCCTTGCCTAGGTTAATCCTCTCCATCCGCCCCGCCCGGTCGGTGGGCCCCGTTATCGGCGCCACATTGCTGTTTAGGAGTTCTTCAGACTCTTCGACGACGCGCAACAGGTCCACTGGTACAGTCTTGGTCTTCGTTCACGCGGTCGCAAGGGGGACTCTCAAGGCTACCACGTCTGCGCTGGATGCCGACGTGGCCATTCGGACTATTATTGCCGAAAATGCCAGTGCTGCTGGCGATATCGCCGGCCAGGGTGTCGTCGCAGCCCAACATGGACGCGGCCATCGCGTTGCCCTCCGTGCGGGTCAAGCTAGGCCACTCTGATGGGATGAACGACGTCGCCTCGGTCGTGACGGTGCGTATTGTGCCAAACTTCCCATATGGACCAGAGCCACTGCCGCTGCGCCCAGCGCTCAACCCCAGCCCGAAGCCGGCGTCCAGCAGGCTCGAGTACGTACTGGTGTCTGTGATGTTGCTCGACGCGATGGACTACCCTGTCGTCGAGTCTGCGATCGACATGCGTGCAGACTCGTTTAAGGACGGCGCAAGGAGTGAGTCTCCACTGGGGCTTGCGAGGAGAGAGCGCTCAGATGGATAGGAACGTACGGGTGGACGGGGCGTGAGGATCGGGGGCACTTCGTCACGGTCGCTGGTCGTTCCCGTAGGCGTCTGACGTCCATCCGTGTCAGTTCCAAGCGCTGTTCCCGCATCGCTAGACGATGCAGTATCGTCTGGACTGTGAGAACGTAGCGTGGGAAGGCCGGCAGGTGGTGGTGACCGGTGTCTGGAAGTATTCCGTGTGGGGGAGAGAGGGGAAGGCGGCGAAGACAGGGCGAGGACATGACTGCTCGTGAAGAAGAACCAGTGCGGTAAGGTGAGCCGGGTGCTGCGTTTGCGAGAGATGTGTTGATAGGCTTGAGTCTGCTGCCACCTCCGCGCAAGAGATGTGAGTGAGTCGGCACAGGAGTCTCTGCCCACTTGACAAGAGCGTTGATAGTCTTTGCCACGCGTGCGAGGCAGTCGGATGTGCCCTCGATGAGATCGTCGCGCAGGAAGAGGTCCTCGGGTGGGAGCCCGTTTGCAGAGCAGGATGCAAGGAACTTTGTCACGGTCGATGTGCGGAGCTTGCCGTCCTCGCGCGGGTCGATCCGAGCTATGGACCCAGGCCGCAACTTGTTCATAAGTCTGCAAATGAATTCATCGAACAGGAGTTAGTGTTCCGCTCTTGCACATGCGGGTAACCAAGGCAAACAGAACCACTCACTGGCAGAGGACATAGCCATCCCGCAGCGCCTCTGTGAACATCCTTCGCTCTCTCTCTTCTCCTGCCATATTGGCGCTCAGACTCAACCCGCCAAGTTGGGTCGTACTCCCGTTCGTAGAAGCCCCGCTTTTTACCCACACTCGCTCGAGTCGCGCGAGGGCACGCATGCGGCATTCGACCTCCTCTGCTTCACGCGACCCAAGGCTCGCGCTTTGACCAGGACTCAGCATTTCCTTGCAGAGCACCGAAGTGGCCGCGCGGACCGCCTCCGGATGCAGAGGATTTGAAGGACCTGCAGGTGAGAGCGACGAGGTGGAGTTCGTATGGTGGATCATGGCCGACGACGGGGAGACCGCGCGCTGATGTTGTTGCTGGGGATGGTGATGAGAGCCCGGGGAAAGCGCACGGGGTCGACTGGGTGTACTTGGAGACGAGGCGCAGGTGAAGGTGATCGGCGATCTATGGATGATCGTCGGATGGCGTTGGGAGAGTACGAGGGCGGGTAGTTGAGACTAGACGTAGACGTAGATGTAAAGCCGCGTGGGGTGACAACGCGAGGGGAAGGTCGTCACGGTCCCAAAAATTCTCGACCATTACTTTCCATGACATCCCTCATCGCCTCTGTCGTCGGGACCTCGCTATACTCCTCGAGCCATCTGAAGAAGCTTTCGATGCGCTTGAAGTCATCGACGAGCGCATCGGCTTGCTGCAACGTCCTTTGCCATCTGTGTACGTTTGGCATCAGAACAGTCTACGTAAAGGTGTTCCAGAGTAATAGCTACCAAGAGGATGACACCGGCTCCAGCGAAAATGGGTTTCGCAGGAGAGAACACTTATAAATATGATATCCGAGTTTGGATCGTAGGAAGGTGATCGGAATAGGACTCACCAGTCCGATGCCCTCGTTACGGGAGAACGCATAAAGGACGTAATCAACCATTTCGTCACCGGATGTAAGTTAGTAGATTGCTCGAACTGTGGGACTTGAGTACTTGGCTGGATTCACACCCGCAATCTCGGTTCGAGTTCTCAGTCAATCGGTATCCCGGGTAGTGTCTCAAAATGTTTTCTTCTTTCTGGTCACGGGAATTAAACAGACGGTGTGTAGGTAGGGATAGGATAGTAGTTTGCGTAACTGTTGACCGAAACTTCATGCTGAGGAAAGTCGAATTCTTTAGACAAGTAAATGGAGGCGGGGAAGCACGAGATACGCGAATACGTCAGCTGGGCCTCACTGGCGAATGAATTTACCCGCGTAGATATCATTCGTGTCATAACAGATGAACTGAGTGGACAAACAACGAACATATTCCGAAGCGCATCTAATGATTCGTAGTATAAGTGTCGACTGCTGTTCTCGCTCGCCCAAGTCACGGGGCTCCTCCCAGTACAAGATCGCGGTGGTTGACCTTCTATCACGAGTTTCACGGTCGATGTCGTTCACGGCATTGTCAAGAAACCTAAGACCGTCGTAGGTTTATGACAGCCTGAGAGGCTCACATCTCCTGCCAGCCGACCCACGTCCCCGAGCACTCAACACGTCCTCACCAATGCTCCATACGAGCCACCCCGGCGCGATCCACCCCTGCAAGAACCCTCACAGGATGTCTTCAGCCCGCAGCCCGGCCACAGCGTGCAGCGCCGTCAGCGTCATGCTAGAGGGCGTACTAGCATCTGGAGGTAGGCACAGTCCAGAACGAACAGCACGTCTGGCACGTCAGCTCCGCGCACGTCGACCTAGCGCAGCGTGGGGAGAGCCCATCGAGATCTGCTATAGTAACAGTGGTGGGGGCGAAGGCGGAGAGGGCGTCCTCGCACAGAAGCAGTACAGTGCGGGGATGTGCGTTGCGGTGCATTCGCGCACGAAGGGGCTCAGTGCAAGCGCGATAAGTCCAGTCCTTGATCTACCTATTCCCGACAAAAATAAGAAATCAGCAGCACGCTTGGTACCCGGAGCACGCACCGAGTTTGAGGACATGAGCCTGGCTGAGCTTCCCATAGTCGAATAGCCCATGGTGTCCCTCTGGGAATATCGCTGTTGTTTAGAGGTTGAGACGGAAACAATTAAGTACGTGGTGCAGGAGGGGTCCCACGTTCGTCGAAGTGAGTCACGGAGGAAGGGCTTTTTAGGGGAGGAGGGCAGTGCACCTGTCTCAAGCATTCAAATAATAGCACGAGGGAGCGAACAAGGATAGTGGAACGAACCTCGTTTCCACAAGACGCTCCCTGTATTGCTCCCAAAAGTGGTTTTGTCCATGAGGTAAACGTACTCGAACACGATGAAATTATGCCGTCTTCGCTCTTCCTTGGAATTCAGCATCCCACTTCCTTTTGAGTTCCCTCCCCTGCATTAGGCGGAAGGTTTCGGCTCGACGTAGGCCAAAAGAGCGTCTTGATTCGAACTTGGTCCAAGACGGAGGAAGTGCCCCAGGGCCATGTCGGAGCGGTCTGCGGGCTTGAAAACTGCCAGGCGCATGTAAAGAAGGACGATCTCGACGGGGTCAGAAACTAGGGTCGCGGGCTACGGGGTGATCGTTCCAGAGGAACGGCATCTACGCTCGAAATCGTCGGGCCTCCGTCCGGGATTGTTGGCCAGCATGGATGTCTTTTTCTTTGGATTATGGCTCTTGCAAATATCTTGGGACATTTAAAAGAACGTACGCGACGCGAGTTTCTATATACGTGATTAGAGTGAGTACGATCTACTCGTTTTTGGAATGGTGAACGGTATGGGAGAACGAGAGTAGTCATCGATGAGCGAGAAAGCGAAAATGTATGCATCATACGGCTACTAGTGGTCGTACCTATGCAAAAATCGACTTTTCATTTTCTGTAGCTTCAACAACACATCGTGGCTACTTCATATTGTACATACCAATAGAAGAATGGATATACTGTCCAATGGTGATTTTTGCTCATTTTTATTTGGGCTCCTAGGGAGCACGACCGACTTCACCCCCCGATGCAAATTTGATCGCGCACTGGCCCCTCAAGGTGAGATTACCTTCTACAACTCTATCGCATGCACGACATCACCCCAAATTTATCATGGGTGTTCTCATTGGCGTCTTCTAACACTCCATTCCAACAGACCTGCGTGGCATTTAGCAAGATCGTTGGGATCTGGTGGTCTGGGCCTTTACTTTTTACGACTCCCCTCTCTTCTTTGTCGCACTGTAGTCGAAATTCTCAATACATTTATATTTTTTGTGATGATCTCATATCTACAGATCCTACTTTACCTACTGTATTTTTTTTGGGCAGAAAGGACCACGGGAAGAGGGTGATCTGAGGCCATTTTTAAAATTTGCATCCTCGTGACCATTTGCATCCACCTGACACCACTAGTACCCGCATCGCATGCTACTGTAAACGTGAATATATGAATACCCACAGAAGGGACCCCCATACTATCACAATGACTCGACATACATGAAGTAACCTATAGTGCTCTGTCTAATTGCCCGCCGTCAACATCTGTACGATTGTCTCTCCTGATGCCACCTGCAATGGGGTCCTTCCTTCCTTGTCCTTGGCATCTGCACTCGCGCCACGGTCGAGCAGTAAGCGCACAGTCTCTGTATTGCCTTCGGATGACGCATGGTGCAACGGAGTCCATCCATTGTTGTCCTCAGCATGTGCATTTGTGCCGTGGTCGATCAGCAAGCGCACGGTCTCTGTGTGGCCATTCAACGACGCGAAGTGCAATGGGGTCATTCCATCCTTCGTCTTGGCCTCTGCGTTCGCGCCACGGTCAAGCAGTAGACGCACAACCTCAAGGTGCCCATCCCGTGCAGCTATATGAATGGGAGTCCAGTGATCGCGTTTCTGCCAATTCGGATCTGCGTCGTGATCGAGTAACCACCGCGTGACATCGATAGATCCATCCCACGATGCGGCAAATAGCGGAGTCAGATGATTGCCGTCGTCAGTAACATCCACGGCCGCACCATGCCGGTGTAATAGCTCTGCCACCTTGAAGTGTCTCTTGTGCAATGCCGCCACCAGTGGACTGTGATTTTTACCACCCCTCGCATTTACTTGCTCAGGATGCTCGACGATGATGTGCGCTGCCAGATCACGAAATCCGCACAACGATGCATAATACAGTGGAGATCCACGGTCTTTTGGATGATCTCCGAAGCTATACCAGATATCGTCGACGTTGTGCAACTCGAGCCACGCGGCAAAATGTGGTTTGGTCGAGTCAAAAAGACATCGCATCCCGTCTTCTATGCGTGACGACACCTTTCCGAACTGCGCATGTTCTACCCAATGCTGGCTGGCATATTCCGCCAATGGGAACCTATCTTTGACCAGGTTATCGTCCGCGTTGCCGTCCAACTGGAGAAGAGTTCCCAAGCAAGCCTGGGCGAGAGTCGTGTGTGCGTGCTCGGGAATGATATGAAAATATGAAGCGTCTCCTTTGGAAGTAGCAAGTCGATCAGAAGTCAAGAATTCCTTGACCGAAAAATGCGAAAACTGAACGACCTGGGAATCGCCATCTTCAACTTGCGTGATCAAGCTTGAGCACGTAGAGAGCACAGCTCGTTGCCGATCCTCCCACCGCCAGTCCTCCTTCAACTTCGGTGTCGCTCCTTCGGCCCCATCAAAGTCAAGTGCAAGTATTTCGGCTAGCTCCTCGACACGCAGCGGCCGAGCAGCCGCAGTGAGACATTGTAAGAGGCGATGGGCGTGGTCTCGGTTGGCCATCCCAATCTCTTTCAACACCCGCTCATATGTCTCGTCCAACGATTTCGGCAATTCGTTGAGCGTTCGCCGGATGCTTTGTGGAAAGCAATGTTGCAACACTTCTAGCTGACAGAAAACCCAACGGAACCTGTCAATAGTCAGCAAGCGTCATTGGCCCTTCCGTAGTCGCACTTACATTCCATCAGCTTTATCCGTGAGCGTCTCAATAACCAGCTCTTTATCCTTATCCCTCCATCTCCTCATCGCCGTATCCGAGCCCGCATAAACCACTGATCTGATATAGTCTTCAATATCCTTCTTTTGTCCACTTTGTTCATGAATCGAGACCGGGTGGAAAGCTAGGGGTTCAAGCGCGGATCGGATGTCATTCTCCGGACGGCTGGTGATACATATGTGTAGATTTGGAAGCTGGAGGTCGACAAGGCCCTTTATGAGATCAAGGACTTGTATGCGGGCAGGTGGAATTCCAGAGGTATTGGGACATTCATCTAGCGCGTCCAAGATGATGTAGATTGGAACTTGGCCAGGGAGTGCGAGCATCTCTTTGAGGCACACAATCAACGTGTTGGTGCTGGGCTTACGTGCGCCGTCGTCGTGTGCGATATAAATGCGGGAGAGGACGTCGCAACAACTATCGGAACGAGTAGAGAGCTGAGTCAGAAGCGAAGGGAGCAAGTTGTTGAGGTTTTGTTTATCGGTGTCCTTGAAATCAAAATAGAAATACGCCATAGATACGAGTCCAGCGTCCCACAATGCCATAATGTCCTGGATGATTGCGGAGCTAGATGGCGGTGTAAGTTCTCAAGGGATGAATTTGACAAATGATAACGAACCAAAGGATGCTCTTCCCTGAGCCCGCTGCAAAGATCAGAGGCAATGGCGATCAAGATCTGAGGATATGAAGGGACAGAAGGGCGCACGTTTCCCGTGGATCCACAATAAGGATGTGGTGGCCTTGGACTTCCATTCCAGGAATATACTTCCTCGGAAGAACCATGTTGCCGTCCCTTCTTGTTGAGTGGTGGACGCGATATTCTGATTAGTGGATGGGTCTGGCGGAGACAGCCACTTTCGGTGCTTTGTTCGTATCCGGCTCCCTGCAACATTTTCGGCCTCAGCAAGCAAGAGCAGCGGGACTAAAGAACCACGAACGCCTTTCCGCGTCGATATTGTTTGCCGCCTGTTGCAATAGAGCTCTCGTTTCCATTGTCGTCACTTTGATTACCTTGCCATCTAGTCGTATATGCGTTTATTATGGTATTTGGGAGTAGTGAACGGTTTGAACGTACCCTCAATAGCTAGGTCGACCTTGTCGCCGACAGCTTCTACTCCGTCCTTGATATGATGTGAGATTTTCAGGACTTGCGCAGTCGCCATCTGCACCTCCTGTTGCGTCAATCTATCCAGTCGGACCAGCGCATCCTCAACATCCCTCCTTCCGATCAATTTCTTCAGATATCTCTCTGAATTTCTATCAGCGATGGGAGGCGCGTCATACCGAATCGACTCACTGGTTCGCCCCTGCTTCATCTCCTTCGTCACAACCCCAAATATCCCAAGCACCTCGACCATTATCTTCACGATGATGTCCTTCATCGCCTCGGTCGTCGGCACCTCGCTATACTCCTCGAGCCGTCTGAAGAAGCTCTCGATGCGCTCGAAGATATCGACGAGCGCATCTTGGCTCGCAGCAACGTCCTTTGCCGCCTGCGTACATTCGGAATTAGAACGGTCCGAGTAGGGAGATCCAGGATAATAGCTACCAAGAGAAGGACACCAGCACCAGCGAAAATGACTTTCGCGGGTGAGAACACCTTGAAATATGATATCAGAGTGTAGATCGTAGAAGGTCATCGCAATAGGACTCACCAGTCCGACACCCTCGCCCAGCGCGCCGGAGAAAGCATAAAGGACGTTGACAGTCGGAATCAACCATTTTGTCAATTTGTCATCGCCAGATGTGGATTCTTCGAACTGTTGGACTTGAGTGCGAAGGACGGCCAGGATATCGGCGGGAGAGTTGCAGGTCTGCAACTGGCCCATCAACGGATGCAGGAGAAGGTCTTTCTTCGTCTTCTTCCGATACTCTTTAATGGAATCATTAAAGATGGCCTGGAGATTGGAAGAAGAGGAAGCCGTGGAAGGTGTCTGAGACATTGCAAGCAGCGAGGAGAGACGTCTGAAGCCCAGGGTATGATACTAGCACTGTGGGTGAGAAGCGGCCGGGTGGGAACACCAGATCTAGAATAGTCCCCCACGAAGTGACGCCCGCACTGCCTCGGCTCGTAGACAATCCGATATGATACTTTTTGCTACAAAACTACTGATGACATCAGGAAAAACCTCCCGCGCTAGCGAAGGATAAGCGCCAGTAATTTATTGATATCCCGAGTAATAGAGATAATGCGCGGGTAATTCACGCTAAGAGCTGATAATCATGAGCGCCTTTGCACGGGTGGTAACACAATGCTAATTATCTACAAAAATAGGAGGTAGATGTCTCGGCTACTAAACGGATTTATGTAAAAGCTGTGGCATAATTCCAATACCGAAAATGTATTACATCCAGGGGTGACTTCGAGTTGACCAAAGCGGGGCAATAAATGGACGCTAGAGTAAATATCGTTCACTGGGATAACACTGGCAAGACGCCGCCCATTTCGAGCTAACTTAGACACTCTATAGAGACAACTGTTGCTGTCCGGCGTCGTAGGAATAGGGGAAAACCATTCCACATATGCGAGATGGGTTGGTGGGGCAACCTCCGCAGATGGGAAGAGCTGGGGAAGCACCTTGCTCGGTAGTTGAAACACCACACGAACTTGTGCTATTCGGAGACCTGGGAAATATTTAAATGGACCCTTACGCTAATATAGCTTGAACTTACCTTTATTCCCCTGTGCGCTATCTTGAGGCGTGCCACGGACAATAACTGTATCGAAACGTGACGGTATTGTGCGCCCACGAGCGTCCCTTTGGTCCAGCCGAACATGAACAACGTCAATAATTTCAGAGTCAGGCATCGAGACAAATTTGATTTTGTGGAATACCGGGACATGGCGGAAAGGTAACAATGTGTCTTCAGCCAGAGTTCTCAGTGCCGTTGCAGAGGCTTGGGGGTGATTGAGCTGAGCGATAAAATCTGCGAGTGCATCCTGAAAGTCGAAAGCTCTGTACTTGTCAGCGAGGTCATTGAAAGAAACAGCTTTCAGAGACGGATTTTGAGCCATTTGAATGGTCCGCGGAACTGGCTTAGAAGGTCCAATTGGCTCCGAGTGTTGAGTGTTGTCGTGTGGAGCTCGCTGCCGCCATGCAATAAACTTTGCGTGTTGTTGTATCTTCTCGCGGTGTTCCAACCATGTGGTCATCTGAGGGTACTCGTCCTTACGATTAGTCGCGTGGTAAGCGTCCTTCGTGAAGTCGATATGGAGTCGCTCTGTTTGCTCCGTGTTGTAATTGTCTGTGCTGCCGAAAAGGGTAATTGATGATTTGTAATGTGAGAGGCTGTGGACTTTGGGGATAATGAAGTGCTCGCGGATGCCGAGGTCGACAAATACGTCCTTATTTGTTACGAACTGCCTTGCCTCCCACTAAGCGTCTTCGGACTACTGTACTTTTACGATACGTTCCCGTGATTCGCGCTTCTCGGCTTCCATTCCGCACCTTGTGCCTCGGCGATAGGATGGCCAGTTTTACACTCTGTTTCGTCCGCTGACCATTTCTGAGGCACGCGTTGTCCCGCGGAGTTCCCTTGTACTGCATAAAGCTATTCCCCTTGTTCCCCTTCTTGTACGATCACATCAGACTTGCGCCATGTGTTTGCCCTGTACAAACACCCTGTATTAGTATATAAGTCACGCCCTACCTAGCTTGTACGGTAGACTTGACTTCTTGTGTAAAACCACGTTGTCTTTGCCTCACGAACGACCTTTGACTCGCCTTTGCGCTTGAGTCTATATTTTCGCTCGCCGTTGCGCTTGAGCCCTGCCCCTTTACTATTATCCTCGGTTCCGGGGAAACCGAGCGATACTTGTGCACCACCGAACTGAGCTTTAACCGGCTCGCGCTCTCCCGATCCCGTTGACTTAACGCGGTACACGTCGTACCTAACGCCCCCGTGGTGGCGTTACATTAAGTCAAGTCTCTCACAGTGGCGAATCTTCATAGTCGCGCCAGATCCCAGTTCCAGGCAGAATACATTGACAGATATAGTGACGACAAGCTTTCCGACAAAGTCAAAGGAGCCGTTGTCTGGAAGGAACACGAAGGAGTGGAAGGATATTTCCTCTTCCACCCTAACACCCAGAAATACCGACAGGTCCACTATCTTGAAGAACTACGACAGTGGGCATACATTGATTACTCCGCGAAGAAAGGCCAGTGGTACACCATCAGCCTAGTACCACAAGCCCTTGGAGTTGGACCCCTCACAACTCACACTACCCCCAGCATTGCCGTCGACGACGATTCCCCATCACCCAGTGTCTCAGTACCCACAACTAACCTGCCCAATCCCACGACACATTTCCAAACTCACGCTATGTCCCAAACCCAACAAGCTTCGGCCAGTACGACCCTCACCAGCGGTGGCACTGGAGGAGGAGGGGTGCCCAATCCGCCCGGTGGTAGCGCATCAGCGCCATCCGGTAGCGGTAGCGGTGGTGGTGGTGGTGGTGGTGGCGGTGGCGGTGGTGGTGGCAGTGGCGCCGCGCCAGGAGGAGCCGCGCCAGCAGCGCCAGCCCCCGGAGGAAATGGACGACTGGGAGGAAACCCTCCTCCCGAGTTCACCGGGGTCAGGGACGAAAGCAAGGCCTTCTTGCGAGCATTCTGACTTTACAAGGAGATGAATCCCACCGTCGATCAGCTATCGATCCCGGCCTCGCGAGCAATGACCTTCCTGTCGTACATCCGGGGCCCGTTAGTAAATGACTGGGTAGATGAACAGGCACAATGGCTGGAAGATCAAATTGCGGCAGGAGTCCTCCGACAAAACGAAGTCTTGTGGACTACCGTCCGAGACCGATTCGTACAAGCCTACACCGACACGTCAGAACAAGCCAACGCGCGAAAGGCGCTCCAGAGTCTCACGATGAAGGGAGGAGACATCGACACATACGTCGCAACCTTCCAAAACCTCGTCACGAAGGCAGGGTACAACCCTGACGAAGCCACGACATTGGAGTTGTTCCAAGACGGGCTGCCAAACCAGTTAGTAGTCAACGCTGTCCGCTTCCAGCACCCTGTCAATTGGGAGCAGTGGAAGGCGGCCGCCCGATTGCAGCAGGCTGAATACCTTATTCTTAAGGACCCGCCTCGGCAAAGGAAAACCCCAGCGGAAGAAGGGCGGCCAAAGCCGAGAGCAGTGGGTACAAGCCCTCAAAGGGACGCGCGACCCCAACGCCATGGATGTTGGACGCGCCAGAGCCTCCGTGGCCCTCACCGATACCGACAAAGCCCGCCTTCAGAAGGAGGGAAGATGTTTTAGATGTCAAGCGCAAGGACATATCTCGCGTAACTGTCCTCAAAAGGGCATGCGAGTGGCTGCCACTACGTCTGCCATGGCGCCACCCTCCATGTCCCCGCGATCACCAGCCCCGACTCCCTCAGGTTCAAGTTTACCAACTCCCGCCATCTCTTCTTTCGCCATACAATCTAATCGCGTACTATCGAATGAAGAGCAGGCGGATCTACAGATTGCAGCGATGAAGGCGCAAACTCAGGAAGTACGAGATCTCATGGTGGAGAAGCTTTTCGGACGGGAGGATTTTCTCGACGCTTGAACCCGGCGGCCTGGGCTAGAGCATTAAACTTGAACGTGTACACTAGCAGATATCGATCAATGCGAATCCCAGTTTTGTTCAAATCTGCACACGCAACGGCCGAACGACAAGTCTTGATCGACTCGGGAGCTACCGACAATTTCATATGCTCCTCACTTTTGAAACGACTCCAAATCGGGACACGGGAAGTAACACACCCCATCCGCATTTGGAATGTAGACGGCACCCACAATCAGGATGGCGCCATCACGCATTACACCGATCTTACCGTACGAACGGGGAAAGAAGAAAGGACGCTTCGCTTCCTGGTTACCAACCTGGGAAGAGACGAAGTAATCTTGGGATACCCTTGGTTCACGGCCTTTGAGCCCGCGATCAAGTGGGGAGACGCGACGCTGAATGAAGAGTTCCAGCCGGTTGTAGTCTCGAGTCTTCACTTGTCAGACGAAGCCACGCCCATGAAGCTTCCATTCAGGCGTTGGAGACGTATGAACTTGACGAGGAAGCGTGGGAGCAGCTCATGGATGACGAGCGGGAGCCCCAGATCGCATTTTTGAGGAAGACAACCATGGCTTCCGAGCTGGCGCAGCAGGAATCAGCGAAGAAGAAGGAGCGAACGTTTGAGGAGATGATCCCGGAGGAGTACCGACGCCATCGAAAAATCTTCGACGAAGAAGCGTCACATCGATTCCCCCCTTCTTGCCCCTGGGACCACGTTATTGACCTTCTCCCAAACGCCCCCGCCTCACTAGACTGTAAGGTCTATCCGCTCGCACAGAACGAACAAGAGGCCCTGACCACATTCCTCACGAACAACTTGCAAAGGGATATATCCGTTCATCCAAATTGTAACGCCACCACAGGCGTTAGTCCGACTTGGACTGCGAAAGGGTGTTCACGACTTAGCGAAATATTCCTTCGAGGTCACGTGACCTGTAATCACGAGATACACGGCACTTGATTATAGGCACGTGATCTCACTTCTATACACTAGGGCAAGGCGTGCCACTAGGTAGTCCGATGATCGATACGGTCGACTTGCACGAGGAGGCAAGTGAAGCACGCGTGAGAGAGAAGAGAAGGGAGTGGTGATTGAAGAAGACCAAGATGGCGTATCTTGGTCTTATCGAGCCACTATTTATACATGTGCGGGGTAGCTTTAAAACTCCCCTCCAATCCGTACGACGAATAGCTAAAGTAGCTCGAACCCTACTATCGCTATCCTGGTTATGAGTCATGCCACATCGGCATGTGATTCTGTACTACTGCTGACTGATCGACTAAGTCCATGACACATTACAACTTACTAAGGGGTCATCACCGTACAGTAAGCATCCACTTCGACGAGTCGCAACACAAATCACCTTATGCATCCCCCTTTTTCTTCATCAAAAAGAAGGACGGAAAACTTCGCCCCGTCCAAGACTATAGACGACTGAATGAACTCACGGTTCACAACCACTATCCACTCCCTTTAATCCCAGAGCTCGTCGATCGGATACGTGATGCGCGCCTATACACAAAGCTCGACGTCAAGTGGGGATATAATAACGTGCGAATTAAGTTGGGAGACGAGTGGAAAGCCGCTTTCAAAACCAATCAGGGGTTGTACGAACCCCTCGTTATGTACTTTGGACTCACCAATTCCCCCTCCACATTCCAAGCGATGATGGACGATACGTTCCGACCTCTCACTCTCATAAATGAAGTAATTGTCTACATGGACGACATCCTCATCGCCACGCCTCTCGATTACCCCCATCATCGCGCCATAGTACACGAGGTTCTCCGCTTATGCGAAGAACATGACCTCTACATCAAACCAGAGAAGTGCGAATTCGAGGTACTCGAAGTCGAATACCTCGGATTAATCATAGGCCATGGGAACTTACGGATGGACCCCGTTAAAGTACGGGGTATCCGAGAATGGCCGGCCCCGAGAAGTCTTCGTGAAGTACGGGCATTTCTTGGGTTCTGCAACTTTTACAGGCGGTTCATCCAAGGTTTCTCCACACTCGCACGACCACTACACGACTTAACCCGTAAGGACACCCCGTGGCACTGGGGACAACGAGAACAAGACGCATTCGACAATGTCAAGCGCAGCATACAGCGCGAACCCACACTATTATTCCCTGATCTCACAAAGCCATTTGAATTGGAGGTCGACGCGTCTAACGTCGCCATCGGAGCCGTCCTTAATCAACTCGGTCCGGACCAAAAGCTACACCCCGTCGCGTTCCATTCCGAGTCCTTCAGCCAAGCGGAACGTAACTACGATATCTACGACAGAGAGTTGTTAGCAGTGGTTAAAGCCCTCCGAGCGTGGCGCACCTACCTTGTCGGATCCCCCCATAAAATCATCATCCACACCGACCATGCCAATCTCCAGTACTGGAAAGAACCAAGAAAGATCAGTAGACGGGTCGCGCACGAATTCCTGGAACTCTCAGAGTACGACTTCCTCCTAAAGCATGTCTCCGGAGTTAGGAACAGTCGCGCGGACGCCTTATCGCGAAGAGCGGACTATGCAGCACATGAGGAGGACAACAATGACATTATTGTCCTCCCTGCGGAACACTTCCTTCGAGCGACAGAGATGTCTATGCATGATATGGACATCTGGACCCAGATATCGCAAAACCTTGACAAAAAGGACGTACTGCGATGGGTCGAGCCCCACAACCTGAAAAAGGTGGGGGGACTGTGGTGGAAGAACGACGCATTGGTTGTCGTGGGCGACAACGACCTTAAACGGGGGGTAATTACCTTTTTCCACGACACACCCGCCATGGGACACCCAGGAATCGCAAACACTTACAAGTTATTACGACGCGACTACTGGTGGCCCAACATGCGCAAAGACGTAGAGGACTATGTCAAAGGATGCGCGATATGCCAGGCGAACAAAATCAACCCTCACCGTCAAAAGCCACATCTATTCCCCATCACCACAGACCCAAACGCAGAACCATTTGAGGTCGTTGCCATGGACTTTATCACCAAACTCCCTCCATCAGACGGATACGACTCCATACTCACCATCACGGACCACGACTGCTCGAAGGCCTCGATCTTTATCCCGTGTAACGAGTCGATCACAGCAGAAGGAGTGGCACGCCTCTACCTCCATCACGTATACCCTCACTACGGCATCCCCCGGAAGATCATTACGGACCGAGATCCCCGCTTCACCTCCGCTTTTATGACCAACCTCTGTAAAGTTCTGGGCATCCGCCAGAATATATCCTCCGCCTACCACCCTCAAACCGATGGACAGTCAGAACGAACAAACCAGTGGTTGGAGCAATATCTTCGACACTGGAGCAACGTGCAGCAGGACAACTGGGCGGAAGCTCTACCAATCGCCCAATTTGCGCATAACGCCTGGCCAAACGCAACCACAAAAGAATCGCCCTTCTCGCTCATCATGGGATGGGAACCACGTACCATGTGGACACCAAAACCAACGGCGTCCCCGTCGGTGGAGCAACGCCTAGAAGATATGACCATCAGACGACAACACGCGCAGGACTGCATCAAACATGCGCAAGAACTGATGGCAAAAAGGGGCAAGACGCGCTTCATTCCTTATCAAGAAGGCGCAATGGTCTGGTTAGAAGGGACGAACCTCCAAACCTTCTACCCCACCGCAAAACTCGCCCCAAAACGCCACGGTCCGTTCCGAGTGAAGCGGGTCCTTTCTGACGTCTCGTACGAATTAGAGCTTCCAAACACGTGGAAGATACACCCAGTCTTCCACGCGAATCTCCTCACGCCATATAAGGAGACGGAACTGCACGGCGCAAACTTTACGCGCCCACCCCCGGACCTGATTGATGGAGAGGAAGAGTTTGAAGTGGAGCGCATCCTTCAGTCCCGATCACATGGTGTCACGATCACGTGCCACGCCATGACTCGGATTCTAGCTTCCATTCTGGATTTCTCTGACTCGGTTCCAGACTCGCTATCAGATGTGGTTTATATCTAGTCATCAGCTTATCTGATGATCTTCCGTGTTTCAGATGTGTTTCAGTGATTTATATCCGAGCATCGGCTTATCTGATGTTCCGTTGTCTCATTCTGTGTTTCAGCTGAGTTCCCCTGATGTGCTGGCATTCTACTGTACCTTTCTCTGTCTCATCTCTCCTTGCTGGCAGACGACACGTAACCCCTGTAGTGCTGGCAGACATGTATATAAGACGTGTAGTTTAGGTTGTAGGATCCTTGTTTCAGTCTTGTTCTCGAATATAGCCCACTCCCCAGTTTCTCCCTCTTGTCTCCCTCAAGTCCGACGTTCCGTCGCTTAGTCAGCGGCCGGCCCGGTTCCCCAGACCCTTGCTCGAGCGCAAGGAAGCGTCCCTCGGACGGTAAACGTTGTAAGGTCGCACAGACCTTAGTCCAGTCTCGTGGAACGATCCGGGTGATCGTAAAACATGGACGAGGGCGCAAACTTCAATTCCTTGTCCAATGGAAGGGCTTCCCAATAAGTGACAGCACGTGGGAGCCTCTTGAGAACGTTCGACACGCCCCAGACCTTATCGCCGACTTCTATCGCCTAAATCCTACCGCCGAAGGGGCTGGACGAAAGATATAAAGGAATACCCCATGAGCACCACATCCCCTTCGTCCCCACTGTAGCGGTGCGACTACCGCGCTACGTTAAGCAAGGCGAAAGTGAAAGTGAACTGAACCGGTGACACACCCAACTTAACGCGGAGACAAGTCACGCACTAGATGTGCAGTCGACGTGGAGGGCGTGGAACGTATAAGGCTTTATGCAGGCCTTCAACCACAGATATCACACGGCGGCACACTGAGTGGAGAACCAAGAGGACAAGTTAGATTGGAGGATGTAGAAAGTACAGTGGATACGCACCTGAGTGGAGAACCAAGAGGACAAGTTGGTTCCACTCAGGACGCTACATGATAGTTTATATATGCTACTGCGGCTGAGCTTGAACTGAGTCTAAACACTATTACTAAGTGTACAGTAAGACTCCTTGACTTAGGAGCTGACGCGTCGTGTCTAATAATAGCGCATCTTATTGTGCTGACTGATGCACATGTCATCGCGCTTACGAGCGGCTCCACTTGCTGAGTAAAACCTAATACAGCGAGTAAGCGTGAACTACTAATCATGATGTAACTACGTTCTAGATTCTTCTAGAGTCTTCCATCTCCTTCCATCCAATCAGAACTTAGCTAAACGTATAAGGGACTCTTGTCCCACGATCACGTGCACATGGGTGGCAGTCCGTGTGACTAACTCGTTATCAGTACTTTGGCCCTTTATATCTCTATCAAATAAATGCGTATAAATACGCAAAAATAAGATAAAAATAATACGCGTCCGTGACATCACCCCCCTTCTTAAGGGTCGACGTCCGCGTTGGCCTCTGTGTACTGGTGAGATGCTTGCCAAGGCAAGGACGCGTATATGAGAGCAGCTATTTTTCTAGGTGCGCCCGGGTTTAGGGAGTGGAACTCCTGTACTCTTTCTGGGGCGTGCGCTAGATTTTTGGCTGGTTCCCAAGTGTCCTCGCCTTCACCATAACCCTTCCAGCGAACGAGGTACTTAAGAGTACGACCAAAGAGTTTACTGTCTCTTATGTGGTCGACTTCGTACTCTTCCTCGCCTTCGACTGTGACGGGGTCTGGTGGAGGTGGCAAAAGCCCGTTAACTTCGTTTCCCTTGTAAGGGGAGAGGCGGTCTACATGAAATACATCATGGATCCGTAATGCAGGGGGGAGTGCAAGCTTGTAGTCGACGTCACTTAAGACTTTAGTGACTTCAAATGGGCCTAGTTGCTTAGGTCCCAATTTGGACGACTGCTGGTGAATCTTTATTTGCTTAGCTTGCAACCAGACTTTATCCCCGACATTGAAGACGTATGGCTTATGTCTTTGTTCAACGTCTGTCTGCATTCGCCGTTTACTTAGGCGTAGAGCGGCCTCTGCATCCTTTCTGATGAACAGCGCACATGAAGGGATGATACTCACAGTGAACTGGTGACTGTGGTGAGATATCAGGAGTGGCTGGAAGCAGCAACAGAGTGTTTATCAAGCAAGTGAAGCAGATGAGAGTCTGGCACACAACAGATGAGAACTGATGTGGGCCAGGAGCGTACAAGCTGCACTACTTATACAAAATACAGGGTGACACTAGTAACACAGAGTCACAGTAAGTACAAGAGTTATTGTTCTACAAACGGACAAAGGAGTGGACGTTCTGAGAACAAGGGTCAAGAGTACAAGGAGAATCTAGACTAATGATATCATACTGACATCATAATAAGGATAGAACAAAAGGGAAAGTATAAGGGCGTTGAATACAACGCAAAGTCCGGATCCTATGATGTCATAGTATACAGTGATGTCATAGATAAGTAAATACAATAAGTCCGAGATTGTGTGATCATAATAATCTAATCTACATGAGTCCTGTATATCTTATCTACAGCAGTCCATATCTGATTGTCCTCTGAGCCGCTAAGTGCGCAAGGGTCACTTATCAACACTTTCTTGTGGAAACTAAGTCCTGGAGACGCTTATCGAGCGTTGGGATACCGGTAGGCCTACCAGCAGGGATTGTGAAGTCAGGCGTGTAGCCGTATAGTAGCTCAAAGGGTGTATGACCCGTTGCAGAGTTGAGCCTACTATTGATTACAAATTCCACTGTAGGGAGCAGGTCGGCCCAATCATCCTGCCTCTTACTAATGAACAAGCGCAAGTAGACTTCTACTTCTTGGTTTTTGCGCTCTACCTGTCCATTAGCTTGAGGGTGATAGGCGGTGGTAAGACCTGCGTCTATCCCCAGTCGCTTGTATAGTGCTCGCATGCTCCTTGCAGCAAACTGGGGTCCTCGATCACTAATGATCTTTCGAGGAATCCCGTGCAAGGGGAAGACTTGCTCAAAGTAGATGGATGCTACCCCATCAGCCGTAATCTGAGAAGTCACTGGAAATAGATGGATCTGTTTCGTGTAATGATCCACTATGTTAAGGATCATGTCCTTTCCACGTGACATTGGCAGTGGGCCGATTAGATCGACGCCGACTAGTTGCCATGGGCCCTCAGGTACTTCTTGCGGCTGAATAATAGCTTTGGGGTGCAGATCTTTGCGATAGCGTTGGCATCGATCGCATCCTTCTACATATGAGCTAATAAAGCCTGCCATGCGTGGCCACCAATAGTAGCGACTGACTAGCTCAATGGTTCCGTTTTTACCTGGGTGCCCTGTAGTAATTGAGTCGTGGCATGACTTTACCACGTCTCTACGTAGGGCACGGTTGTTGGGTACATAGAGCTTCCCTCTGTGATAAACGAAACCGTCCTCTTCTTCCCACAGCGCAACTCCGTCTGTAAGAGCCTTTGGAGCGGTCTTTGTAAACTTTTAAGACCCTCTATGACTTCGGCTTCTCCTATAGACGCGAGTCTGATGCGACTGCCTAGGGAATCCACTTCTGGGCGGAAGTGGGCTTGGGCGGCATTGAGGAAGTGCTTAGGTTGTAACACCTGAACCTGGCGGTTATCCTCGCTATCTTTGACGTGGTCTTTTGAGAATCTACTTAATGCGTCGGCTTGCATAGAGTCTCCTTTCTTGTAAGTGATTTTGAAGGCGAAGCGACTTAAATATAACGCCCAGCGAGCTTGCCGGCGGTTTAAGTCTTTCATGCTTGCCCACCATTCCATGTTCTTATGGTCAGTAATCACTTCAAAGGAGATGCCTTCGAGGAAATGTCTCCAGTCCTCGAGGGCGCGGATTAAGCCGAGCATTTCTCTATCGTAGATCTCGTAGTTGCGTTCTTCTTTGCTCATTGACTCTGAGCGATACGCAACTGGGTGCCAAAGACCGTCTGGGTACTTTTGAGTGAGTATCCCGCCAGTAGCAAATCCAGAGGCATCGGTTTCGACACGCGTGGGGAGGTTTGGATCGTACACTTTTAAGATAGGTTCTTGTACGAAGCGCTCCTTAAGCTTGTCGAATGCAGCTTGCTGCTCCGAATGCCAGTGCCATGGAGTATCCTTCTTCGTGAGATCATGTAAGGGTCGGGCAATGGCCGCAAAGTCCTTAATGAACCGACGATAGAAGTTGGCGAACCCAACAAACGCTCTAACCTCTTTAAGCGTTGTAGGTGTTGGCCACTCCCTTACTGCAGCGACCTTGCCAGGGTCCATCTGCACTTCTCCGGGACGGATTATCATCCCTAAGTACTCCATTTCTTGCCTCTCAAATTCGCACTTCTCAGGTTTGAGGTAGAGGTCGTAGTCTCTTAGACGTTTGAGCACTTCGCGTACTACCTGGCGATGATGCTCTAAGTCTTGACTATAGATGAGGATGTCATCCATGTAGACTGCGACTTCTCCTGAGGCGATGAGATCGGCAAATACGGCGTTCATGAGGGCTTGAAAGGTGGCCGGGCTGTTGGTCATGCCAAAGTACATTACCTTTGGCTCAAACAGACCTCGGTTCGTGACTATAGCACCTTTCCATTCGTCACCAGGCTTGATGCGAATGTTGTGGTAGCCCCATCTTACGTCGAATTTAGTGAAGTACTTGGCTCCCTTCAACCGATTCACAATGTCGGCCGCAAGTGGAAGTGGATAGCGGTTCTTGATAGTAATCTTATTGAGCCGCCTGTAGTCCTGCACTAGACGTAACTTTCCGTCTTTCTTCTTTATAAAGAATACTGGTGAGGCCATCGGTGACTTAGATGGGACCAGGTATCCTTTTGAAATGTGCTCTTGCAGGAACTTATCCAATTCCTCTTGCTCGTTAACCGACATAGGGTACGACTTGACCTTCCAGTGTTTGACTGCATCTGGTTCCAGGTCTATGGCGTGGTCCCATGGTTGGTGTTCTGGGAGCCTCTGGGATTCCTCCTCAGAGAATACTTTCGCGAAGTCTCTGTAGTGCTCTGGCACCATTTCTTCGAAGGTTTTCTTAGGCTTAGCAGCTGTGGCTTTCTCCGCAATTTGTTGCGAGTATGTAAAGCCTGCTAAGCAGAACACTTCGTCTTGGGCCGTGTCGAGCACTTTTTCCGCAAGGAGACGGCGACGTTCCATACGGTTCGCCATGATGCGCGTCACCTCTACCTCCAACTCTGATTGCGTTATTTCAGCAGTTGAGTTGAGGCGCATAGTGCCTTCCTGCCAATCTATGTTGGGGTTCCTCAGTCTTAGCCATGGCAGTCCCAAAATGACGTCCTCTGGGCCCAGTGAAGTGACTAGGAAGTCGTGACTGTCTTCAGTGGGTCCGACTTGGAGGGTAAGTCGAACTTTATGGGTGATACTGCCAGCTTCATTGAGCGTTCCATCGATATTGTATAAGGTGATGGGGTGCTCTAGAGGAACTTGCAACATTTTGTGGCGGTCAGTGTACTTCTTGTCCAGGAACAACGAAGTTGCCCCGGAGTCTACCATTGCTGCTACTTTTACAGTACGATGACGTCCTTTTAAATACACCGAAATATGAAAATGTGATTTTTTATCTTTAGTTTCGGGAATAATGGTTGAAGACAGTGCTGCATCAGGAATCATCACGTGCGGCGCTGCTTCGAGAAAGGGTGGAGCAACAGAAACACTACTAGTATTGTTCATCTCCGAGGCAGATGTAAATGTGGAGGGACCGGGAAGACACGAAACGGAACCGACACTACTATCTAACTTACAGGCAGAAACTGTGTGAGTACGAATTACAGAAAATGAGTCCGAAACACGAGAACATATGGTACAGGTACATAAGTCCGTCTCATCTACTGTTAAGGGGCCGGTCGCAGCTACACGCGACCCCTTAATCAAAAGCCGCCTTGAGAGCCTCTAACTGCTCTTGCTGGCGGGTTACCATCTCCATCAATTTGGCTACGTCTGCCTGTGACGTCTTTGCTGGAGTGGTGCTTGGTGAAGCGGCAGCTACCGCAGTACTTGATGAGGATGGTGGGCTCGGGGATTCCGTGGTAGTGGCCGCTGCTTTGGCCTTCCCTGGTTTCCCCATCTTCTTGAGCTGACAGACGGTGGACCGGTGTCCGACCTTTTGACAGTGGTTGCACACGTCCCGCTCATGGTTGCCATCCTTTTTGACATGGTCGGGTGATCCACACCCGTAACACTTCCCCTTCATCCAGCTCTGGTATTCAGCCTTGGTTTTGAATATGTCCCCTTTCTTCTGGGTGCCTTGCTGACGCGTGGCGTCTACTTGCATGGCGTTAGGGTCGGGGGACGAGGTTTGGTTTGACGAAGTTGGTTTCCCAGACTTCTCAGCTCTTCGCTGGCGCATACGCTGATCAATGGTCTGCGCCGACTGCTTGAGCTCTTCATAGGTTTTGTAAGGCTTCTCTGACCAGGCTAGGACGTCCTTGATGTCCTCATTGAGTCCATCATAGAATCGGGTGCGAAGGTCCTCCTTGGACCACCCTGTCTGTCCTGAGTACTGCTCGAATACCGACATGTATTCCGAGACTGGCTTCTTTCCTTGTTTTGTCTTTTTGAGTTCCTCACGTGCTATCTCTTGCACGTCGAGGGGGCTAAACCTGCGGTTAAACTCCTTGACGAATCCTGCAAAGGTTCCGCCAAAGGGAGTTCCACCTGAGTTGGCCTCTTCCAAGTATGGGAGGGCCCAGGTTTTTGCGTCTCCTTCCATCAAATTAAGAACAGCCGCTATCCAGCGGTGTTCGTCTGTATACCAACTGCTTGTGGTGGTATCCCACGTATTCATAGCGTCCCCTGCTGCTCCTGCCCAGTTACGGAAGGCGGCAAGGAAGTGACGGGCATCTGTGGAGTTGCCTTTCCCATCCCAGGCTTTGGGATGGGCCACTACTTCCTTCTGCTTTCCGGACGAGGGGCGACTCGAACTAATGGTGACTTGCGTAGTTAGGTCTGCGACCTGTTGTGCAAGCTGGCCCATAGCGAGGCCCAATTGGTTTATGAGTGCTAGACAGTCGTCTAGTGTAGGTGGTGGGGCGGGGGCAGCGGGGGTTGTCGAACTTCCGGTGGGTTGACTCATTCTGTCCAATTCTCTTTGTCTTTCTTCTCTCTCTGCTTTGTCCTGCGCCTTCTGGAACTCTTGTAGGAGTTCTAGTTGTTCGTCAGGGGAGATCTCGTCCCAGTCTTGGATCCGAGATATATATTCCCTTTCGGCTTTAGTGGGCGGCGGGAGGTGGAATTTCGAGCGAGCTCCTTGTGGATACTGAGCTTGAGCTAGACGAGCTGTCTGCTTCCCTTTCCGGGGAGGAGCCACGTTCGGAGGAAGGGGGAGAGAGGTGTGGGACTAAGGCTGCAGCTGCTGCTACGAGCTGTGGGACAGTGAAGTCAGTACCGTCTACTTGGTACTGGAAGCCGTAAAGTTCTAATAGGCCGTTGACAAAGTGGGGTTCGTGATAAATCGCTTGAACGTATTGTTCAGCGAGGTTGCGTGGTGGTTCTTCTAACTGGAACGTCTGAATTCGAATGTTGACACCGTCTTCGTCTACGAAGCTTTCGCCTGACTGGGCGAGTGTCTCGTTGGAGGAGGAGTAGGCGGAGTGGAACGACTCGGCCGATAATGTGCGGGAGCGGGATGTAAAAATGGGTGAAGGAATCCGGTCTTGTTCAGACTGGGAATCCTGATGTACGTGAAGCGATGCCGAAGCAGAGGCTTGGGTCTGGGGTGGTGTGATGGAAGCTTGTCTCCTCCTAAAGAGACGGCGTAGACGGGTGTGAACGTTCTCGAATAAACGAGGCAGTTTGTGATGTGTATGGGGATGGGTGGTTTAAGTGACGACGTGATACGACGAGCGCGAAACGCTAACTCGAAGATGATAGGAGAGTCCGATCAAGCAAGACCAATACACAGTGATTGTTTCACACTGCGCGAGGCTGCGGCGATAACGGAACACTCAGGAGTGGGGTAGGGATATGTGTAGAGCTACAAGGCTGTCTGCCGCAGTCTTCTCGACCTGTTGGCTGCCTCTCACGCTGAAGCGCTCTCAAACTTTTCTGGTTGGTACGCGTACAGCTGTCGCAGGCTAGGCCTGGCTGGCTTCTCGTCCAACTGCAGCTTATCTGGCGTGGTGACCAGTTCTGCAGAGGGTACCCAAGCGTTCCACTGAACTCAGATGGAAGCTTATAGGCAAGCACAATCTATGCCAACTTTACGGACACTAGAATTGTACCACAATAGCGCAGATTCTGCTTACAGACTTCCCCAGGCAAAGAATGAGGTAGATAACACAAGGGACTTGTGGTCGTCAACCACCTGAGGGAGTAAGGGGACTGGTGAGCGTAACAGGGCTCAGGAGTGTGAAAGGAACTTGTCCTAATGTAGCGGTGCGACTACCGCGCTACGTTAAGCAAGGCGAAAGTGAAAGTGAACTGAACCGGTGACACACCCAACTTAACGCGGAGACAAGTCACGCGCTAGATGTGCAGTCGATGTGGAGGGCGTGGAACGTATAAGGCTTTATGCAGGCCTTCAACCACAGATATCACACGGCGGCACACTGAGTGGAGAACCAAGAGGACAAGTTAGATTGGAGGATGTAGAAAGTACAGTGGATACGCACCTGAGTGGAGAACCAAGAGGACAAGTTGGTTCCACTCAGGACGCTACATGATAGTTTATATATGCTACTGCGGCTGAGCTTGAACTGAGTCTAAACACTATTACTAAGTGTACAGTAAGACTCCTTGACTTAGGAGCTGACGCGTCGTGTCTAATAATAGCGCATCTTATTGTGCTGACTGATGCACATGTCATCGCGCTTACGAGCGGCTCCACTTGCTGAGTAAAACCTAATACAGCGAGTAAGCGTGAACTACTAATCATGATGTAACTACGTTCTAGATTCTTCTAGAGTCTTCCATCTCCTTCCATCCAATCAGAACTTAGCTAAACGTATAAGGGACTCTTGTCCCACGATCACGTGCACATGGGTGGCAGTCCGTGTGACTAACTCGTTATCAGTACTTTGGCCCTTTATATCTCTATCAAATAAATGCGTATAAATACGCAAAAATAAGATAAAAATAATACGCGTCCGTGACACCCACTCTTTGCTATTCCTCTACCATGACGACCACTCCCGTTATTTCCACTCTCCAAACCCGCCGTCCCGTCGAGATTATCCTTGAAAATCTGACCGTACCTTCACAGGATTTGGGTGTCCCCTCCGAACCTGAGGGTCGTACGCCGTACTCCGTAATCCCTGACTCCCCCCCACTCCCCGTCCTGGCTCTTGCCACCACCGCCCTCGCTAAGTTGACTGAAGAAGCCGAACCGCCCGTCAGTCCTTCTGAACCCCCCGCACCATCATCACCACCCCTTGTCGTAGCCTACTCCGTCGACACGCCAGTCACCGTCCACGTTCCCGCCACACCCGCGCATCCACCTGAGCTCATTATCCCTCTCTCCCCTCCACCACCACTATCGCCTCCTGTGGTCCTCTCCGCTCACATCCCCAGACCACCATTCCCCGCTGGGATGGATCACACGTTCACGCCCATTCCTCAGACCCGCCTCGTCGAACCCGACCCCGCCCTTGCCCTCCTAGATGATGAGGAGGACAAGGAGAATGAGGACCCCGGCATCCCCTTTTTCCGCAATGACCCATCACTCCCCACGTTCTTCCCCCTCTTAGTCGGAGAGACAGGAACTGTTAAACAAACTGCGCGATATATTTATTATCGTCACAACTACCAGGAGGTCGTTGGTACCATGGGCAAGGGTCACCCCTGCTACGCGTCGCAGGTGTTCCTGAATGAAGTGTACACGGGCCAACTGGCGCAACACATCACCGACAATCAGATCAACATGTTTCACCCCCACGATCCCCGCGCTATCGTCCTCAACGAAGTACTTGTTGAACTTCGTCAACCTCGCCTTCATGCCGAGGTGTCCTGTCTCCGCGAATGCCTTACGCGTCGAGATGCCATCCGCACCCGTCAGTCGGACATCCGACGCCTCGAGACGGAACTGACGCGGGATCAGTTCCACCTCGATATGGACTTCTCCTCGGTCCGGAAGCGTCTTCAGTACGCTCGGGCCATCCCTCTCATCGCCGACAAAATACGCCGAGCTTCACATGAAGCCTGTGCGCCCCCGAGACTCGCCAGAATATACTCCCCTCGCCCCCCGCGATGCTGGACCTAGCGAGATGCCCCGTCTCCATGGGGAGAGCGGCGGGCGTAAGCGCAGGTGTTTCCAGTGTAGGTCGACGGAGCACCTGGTGGCTCAGTGCCCGGAACGACGGGCCAGGGAGCCGTGTCAGTGGTGCGGAAGCCGAGCCCATCGGCTCGACGCCTGCCTCATCCGTCGCCTATCCCCCATGACTCCCGCGCACGTAGACCCAGATTCTCGCCCAAGGTGGTGCGGGAAGTGCTTGCGGTACGATGCCACGCATGAGGAGATCAAGTGTCCCATGTATGAGATGTGTTGGGACTGTGGAGAGAGGGGGCGTTTCATGTTCCTGCGTCGACACACCTGCCCCCGCACTCCTTCTCCTGTCCCCGCGAACATCCCTGCAGAAGAGGATTACGCGTACACCAGCGACTAGCTGAAGTCGTGGCGACTTCAGTTCTGATGGGGGGGTAATGTTACGAACTGCCTTGCCTCCCACTAAGCGTCTTCAGACTACTGTACTTTTACGATACGTTCCCGTAATTCGTGCTTCTCGGCTTCCATTCCGCACCTTGCGCCTCGGCGATAGGATGGCCAGTTTTACACTCTGTTTCGTCCGCTGACCATTTCTGAGGCACGCGTCGTCCCGCGGAGTTCCCTTGTACTGCATAAAGCTATTCCCCTTGTTCCCCTTCTTGTACGATCACATCAGACTTGCGCCATGTGTTTGCCCTGTACAAACACCCTGTATTAGTATATAAGTCACGCCCTACCTAGCTTGTACGGTAGACTTGACTTCTTGTGTAAAACCACGTTGTCTTTGCCTCACGAACGACCTTTGACTCGCCTTTGCGCTTGAGTCTATATTTTCGCTCGCCGTTGCGCTTGAGCCCTGCCCCTTTACTATTATCCTCGGTTCCGGGGAAACCGAGCGATACTTGTGCACCACCGAACTGAGCTTTAACCGGCTCGCGCTCTCCCGATCCCGTTGACTTAACGCGGTACACGTCGTACCTAACGCCCCCGTGGTGGCGTTACATTATTGTCATGAAATCGGGCCAGGGACTCCTCGAGGCGAAGTAAAGTTTCAGTAGTGTGTGACAGAAGTTGCACAAGATACAAAAAGTCAAGTAATGCACACGCAGTCCTAATAACCCGCGCAGGGGATCCGCCAGAAGGAAGGGGAAGCTCGATGATGAGACCAAGGAGGATCCGACACATGTGTTTGTGTTCGAGACCCGAGATCCGAGAAAGAGTCGAAATGCCCTTGGCAAAGGTCATGATGTGGTGATTGGGTGGCAAAGACCTACATCGCGTATCGATTTGCGCTGGTCCGAAGGCGCGTTTCAGCCATTTAACCAAATGCTTCATAACACCCTGGAGCATTTGGTGCAAAATGTCGGGTGTGATTGAGACGAAGATATCAGTAAGAGGAAGCGCCTCCCAGAATGGATGGAAGATTGGCTTGAGGCCGGTCTCACGACAAGCTGAATGGAACGTGCGTACGTCCCCATCTGCCAAAAGAAAAGCTTCCGAGGCTTTGTCGTAATCACGGAGAGGCGACCTGGAATAGTCGCCGAGGTTGTTATGGTGCACAACACACTTTGGACACCGGCCATTGAACGTGCAGGTCACCAGCACCTGCTCAGGGTAGTCACCAACAAATACGGCAAATATGGGATGGCACCGGCGCCAGACTCCATCACCACTCATCATTGCGATACCCGTTTCGCCGTGGGACGCAATTGGGGCTAGGAGGTTTCGCATGCAAAAGTGAAATATATTTGTGAGCGCGCGCCGCCGAGCTGATTTGTTGCCAATTGCTTCAAGGCGGGCAGTCGGAAGATAGCCGATCAACATTTGAGCGCGGCATGATGGCTTTCGACGGATATCCTTCGGGACATTTCCGATTGTGAGGTACACAGGGTAGGCGGCCTTACCACGAAAGAGCGTAAGCTGGGTCTTGTCCGAGGAGATGATAACCGGGATAACAGTAGCGCCTGGCTGATGTCCCTCGAGGGATGTCTATCGCAAATCGTAAGTACACAAAACAGCCCAAGAAATTGAGGGCGCACCTGTACTGCCCACCACCAGTCACCGGTGTGCATCTCGCTATACACACGGCATTTCCGCTCGTGATTGGTGTAGTGGCGTTCTGGCACAAAGACTAGGTCACGCGCAAACTCAGGGTCACCGTAAAGCGTCCGAATACATTCCAGAATGTCACGGAAGTAGAACTCAAGGGTATAACCTGTGATGGTCATGTCCTTGCACATGAATCGAGGGCACCCTGGTAACTCCGTGTTGATGATCTTGTTTAGTTCGTTTGGCGTGCGATACGACAAGTCGAGCTTGTCAACAACCTGTCAATATGAATTAGTTATGTGGTGGAACAATAAACATTCATGTACCCCGGGGATCGCAAGGATATCAGCGACAGCTGATGATGTTGGCCCACGCATTTTAGCCCAACGCGCGATCTCCCAGTCAGATTGGGAGCAAAAGGGTGCCCAAACTGAGGACTTGAATGTCTCTTCGCTGGACTGATACACGTGAGAGCCTTGAACTGTGCCCGGTATTGGTGCACCTGGACTGCCATGTGGGAAGCAATCGACGACCAACCGGGGGCCATTCATATCGCTAGGCTCAGAATGTAGAGGCAGGGCCAGGCCTGATGGCGGTGAACCGGATGAATAAGGCTGATCCGGCTGGTCTGGTGACGCAGAAAGTCCCTGGCCATCGTTAGTAGAACAATTGAACTCCTGAACTAATGTTTCAAGTAGATCGGCGTCCGCGGTGTCTGCAACGGCATCTTCATACTCGGCAGCGGTGTCCTCACAGTCGGCAGCGGTGTCCTCACAGTCAACGGACCCAGTAGCGTCCAAATGGTTAGCAAATTCACCGTGGTCCCATGATGTAGGACCTGTGGTTGACGCTAAGTTGGACCCTTGAGTTTCACGTGTGGTGGGCGATTGTATAGCCGCACGCAGAGCACGGCAGCTCGGAAGCTGAGTCCTATTGATGTGTTGGGAAAGGCCCTGAGGGGTGAACACGCGATTGCAGCCACGACAGTGTATTTGTGCTCGGCTCATGACGGCGGGTCGGTCTGGGTGGTAGTAGAGGGAAAAGGAGTGAGCGCCGAGTAGAATACAATTACCAGACTGTTAACGCATTTTAGTTAGCGCAGCGGATTACCGATATAAAGAGAATGTACCATTGTCCCCATTCCCCATTCCGATTCCTGTCTTTACTCACCAATCGTATTAGCACATCACTTTCTCTCGATATTATCACCTTTGCTTTGATCTTCATAGATGGCCCCGCGAACCCGCTGTTCTCAGATGGTGCCAACAGAACACGCGCAGGGAGGACGAAATGAAAACCAGACTCCATTTCAAACTGCGACTCAGACGGGCCAAGGTAACACTACGAGCTCAAACGGTAACATAACAACTAGAGTCCCTCCACCCAGTAAGTCTAAATTTCGTGGAGTGAGGCATATATCTCACTATCACAAGCACACGGGAAACGTACCTTCAGTGTTAGCAACCCCATGACACCCATGCCCTTGGACACGCAGCTAGGCTCAGCTAAAAGAACCCGAACTGTTGGTATGTGCGTCACGAAGAGAGTTGGTGACGAGACTGACCTTGAAGTCGATAAAGGTCCTTCCCATGGTCGTCCGATGCCACTCAACTTGGCCCAGGAAGGCGAGATAGTGGGTCAACAAGCGTATGATAGCAGCGCGATAAAGGGCAAACGAGTTGAGAAGCAAGGCGGTGAGTGAAAATATTACTAATCTGTTTATCGTCAACAAACAAGAAATTTTCAGCTTCGTCCTCTGGCCACGTCACCCATGTTCCTTCCTATTCCACCACCAAAAGCTTCCACGCCCCCGATGTGGACGACGACGATAGCATAAGTGAGGAGGAGGATGACGAGGAGGAGGATGACGAGCAGTTTGTTGAACTTGCTCTCAAAAACCCTGGAAAATTCACCGAGGTTATGGCTACCGAAGTAAGTTTTTTTTTCTTTTTCTTTTTCGACATCCTTTATTTACTCCAACCCCCACTTTCACAGCGGCCCACCTGGAAGGAACCAGGTGGTATAGACACGCCCCGTTCAGCGAAGCTGAAGTCCAGACAGAGTACTGACAGTCTTGGCTCTTCTGGCAGTGTCAGTGGCCATGCACCTGCAGGCACCACCCCTGTGTCCACGCCAACATTGCCACAGACACCTGGACCGAGGGTGCACCTGGTTGAACTCTCGGACGAAGGTTTTTTTTTTTTTTTTTCTTCATTCAGGTGTCTGTTCTTCGGCTGACCATTACAACATGCAGTCGGTACTCCTTCACCGAACCGGGCCCCGACCTTGAAGTCCGAGTCACCAGCACCCACTGTAACACGTATTGATACAGATCTGGTATTTGTGGAGGGCACAACCAAGGTTATGCTGACCAGCCAGCGCGCGCTCATCCGGGTCGTTGTTCAGGACGCGATCGAGAACCTTCGTGCTTCTATCTTGTTTCATAATGCGTTCCCAGATGCGACTGTCGCCTTTGCCTTCACTCGAGATGCTCTCATTGCCGCTACTGGGAATCATGGACACGGAGGAGGCATTGTTCGACGCCGACTTCAAGTCGATGATGAATATTTGACCAAGCTCGTTTCCTTGGTAAGTTTTATAATATTGGAGATGAGCCTGATGTTACTCAAGTTAATTGACAGTCGCGTGCACAAATTCCTCATTTCCGTAGTGAGGTCAAGGAGCGCTGTAACGCTGTTAGTGTGGCGCCAATCATTGCGATTGGTTCAGTGGCCGAAATTTCCTGGTTGATTCGGAAGCAACTATCTGGCTACAACTACATTTTCCCCGGAGCACCTGGTGTAAGTGCGGTTGCTTTCGATGAGCTATTCTGACACCTTCCCAGAACATGGGAATCACTGGGCTTGTGAGGACCTCTCACCCATATCGAAACCCACGTATCATCACAGTTATCCGCGACTTGTACTTTACGGGTGGTTCGACTTCATTTCTTGCTCGTTTCCATCATCTTTTCCCAACATACCAAGGTGACGATGGAGTGGTAAGTCGGGAGGTTCCTATGTCCATGGTCGCTCTGGTTGCGACTGCGGTGAGTTGAATAATATTTTATTTTTATGACACTAACTTCGTGTATTAGCTGTATGCCACTCTCTATGAGTGGCGCGGTGGCCAACAGCAGACGGCCGAGTTCTCGGCAAATGCCTACATGGACGTGTACCTTGCCAACATGAACACCCTCAAGCACATCCTGAACCACCGTGAACGTGCCTATCACATCATGATGGGTGATATTTATGCCCAAGCAAGGTGAGTCTGCTACGTTCACTCACACTATTGTAGTTCTGACTGGTGCTATGGTAGTGCTACGGGAGGTACAGTCTTGACGACAACTATTCCAATCGCCGATCTCGACCTCGATCAGCTTGAGTAAATGCGCATTTTCAGTTTCAACAGACCGTCAATAATACCCACTGTAAGTTTATGGTACTATTTTAAATGACCACTGACACAAATCCGATTGGCAGTGATTATCAGAAAATCCTACAAAAAGAATTTACTTTTTTGCTCACACTCGTTTTCAACTTCCGTGCTTGTTTTTCGTGTGCTTGTTTTTGTGCCTGTCGTGCCTGGTCACTCGTTTGATAGCTATAATAAAATCTGATTAATGGTTATTAAAAAGGTCATGGTCACTAAGAGTCTAAGACACGATAATCTGAGAGAATTTCAGGGTACCGTTATTGGTAACCTATCTGAGAATACCGCGAAAATACCGATAATTAGCACTAATTTAGTTGTGGCAACGAAATGGAGATAATGTAACTAATCCTGCTAATTTTCGCTAATTTAGTCAAATTAGCCCTCGCTAGCGCGGGAGGTTTTTCCTGATGGAGCGAATCATCCAGGTCATTTTCTTCAGCGCACTTAGAGGGATGCCCGCATGGTGAAGTGTTGAGGACCATTTCGGGTCTCAACGTTGACGTCCTCTGCAGCCTGAGCCTGAGGGAGAGTCGCTCTAAGCGGTCCTTATCTCGAATGATCAAGTAACTTCGTCACCGTTGGATGGTTAGCAACGAATGTCTTTCATCTTTTTTCTCTCTCCCAGGTTGCACAAATTAATCCGATACGGGAGCTAGCTAGGTGGCAATAAATAGATATATTACTCGTGAATGTGGTGAAGCCGTCGGATGTAAGGAGTATAGTGATAGATGGTCGGCGCATGTAGGGATGTGGTGGGTGATAGGTAGCCGGTAACCGTCAGAGAAAGACCATGGGTAAATTCGAAATGCTTGAACATGTCCGTAAGGTATTAACTTTTGATGGATGGGGGTGGGAAGAGGTATCAAGGATACATAGTATGAATGGTGGAGAAATGGAGAACGAAGGAAGAGATGGAGGAAAAAATGGGTAGATAGTACAAGTTGGGAGTACATACAACAGGCAGAATGAGACACACAAATCCGCGGAGATCCAGTTCCGGAAAGACACAAGCGTACACGCACGCACGCACATACAGCTGACAAGGGTTACTGTAAAGGGGAGGTCAAGAAAAAATTTGGGGTGGACGCGACGGATTGGGGGAATGTCGCGAAGCGAATAAAGGAAAATCGCAAGCGACAGCACACAGCTTTTTTTTTCATCCTCCCACTCTCCTCGATGGAGCAGTTGCTGCCATTCGAAGCCTTGGACGAGTCGCCACGCGCGCGCCTCGTCATCGTCATCATCCTCTTCTTATCCCGCGAAGCGATCGTCGGCACGGCAGTATCTGGCACCGTCACACACGACGCGGCCTCGGCGTCAACCGCAGCATCGACAAACGAAGAAGCCGTCGTCGCGGCAGACGGATCGACGCGCGCGGCCCGGCTCGCCGAGGACGAGCTGCTGCTGTTGCCCGTAGTAGCCACGACCGCCTGTAAGTTACGCAGGCTGTTCGATTGTGGCGATTGCGACGCTGGCGACTGCGGTGAGTTCGCGCACGACGACTCGATGCTCGAGATCGACTGAGGGCGTTCTCTCAGGTGTGTATTATTCGCCTGTTGCGGTTCTCGCTGGCTTGTGAGGATGATGGACAATTTCCGCCGGATGACGTTCCCCTCCGGTATCGTCACCTTGGTTTGCGAAGTGTGAGTGAGGAGGGGGTGTAGCGCCGGCAAGTGAGACGGATGAGTTGGAATGCGTCGGGCCAGGCGTGAGAGAGGCACGTGAGCACTTGTTGAATGGCGAAAGGACTTCATACGCTATCGGTGGATGAGGGGACGACGTCGGAGAGAGCTGAGGTGACTTCGTGCGCTCCCGTTCTCGCTGGTCACGATCCCGGTCGAGGCTGCCTCGAGATGAGCTTGCGCTCGCTGGGTGGTGGTTCGGCAGGCGTGTGAAGAACTCGGCGGGACTGTTGCCGCGCTCCGCGACATGCGCATGCATGAGCAGTTTCGAGCGAAGGTCGCAAGTTAGCGCTGCGGCCTGCGCATTTGGAGTGTGCGACGAGGCTGCAATGCGAACACAGCATCCCGCCCTTCCTCGCCGGCTCCATGCATACTCGACAGTTGACGGCTACATTTCGATCCGTACTCAGGTCAAACTCACGTCCACTGATAACGGGAGACGCACGTTTACCAAAGGTCGTCTTGACAAAGGTATGTTCACGTATTTCAAAGAGGTCTGCTTCGCTTTGCGGAAGGACGGGTGACGCGCAGCCCGTAAAAGAGCGATGACCCGGCGAGCTGGACAGCATCGCCATGTCGCCGTCAAACTGCTGGCCTGCATACAGGAATGGGGGAAATCGAGCTCGAGATTCATCGAGTGCCGTGCCGCGCCGTTCTTTTGCAGGTCGGCGCTCACCTCGCCGAAGGAAAGGTATGCTATCCTGTGACTGAGGGTCCTTTAAAAAATACACAATTTTAGCCATTCCTTTCGGTCACAACTGGGTCTCGGCAGACTCACCTTGTTCAAGCCCCAATGGTTCTTCAGCCACTCATGCTCAAATAGTTGCTCCGCGCTCGGCCGCATCGACGGGTCCTTGTGAAACACTCCTTAAGGAACGTGACAAGCGGACCGGAAAAGCGTTCAGGAAAATGCCTCTCCGATTTGATACGGCTGAAGTACTGCATGGATTTAGTGATAAGCGCTGTCTGTGTTCTTTTTGGATCCATTTATATCCCGGCTGGTAGCGCTGTCTGTGTTCGCCGGCAAAGACTCGTCCTCGATTATCCGGAACATCACTGTACGTTTCCTTTGGGTTAACGACTGCGGAAAAACTGAGCAACACCAGTCCAGTCACTGGGTGACTTCCCATAAGCGTACATCCTACATTTTCCTATCCTACATGCATTCGGAGTTATTTAGGATTCGCCTAGGTTAGGATAGGATTGGGTGCTAACCATAAGAACCTCAAAACCAAAGTTATGCCCGACTGCCGATGTGATCATCGCCAACTGCACCTAGATACAGAAATCGCGATGGCTCTTTTGTTGAGATTCGAGAGACTAGGACTGTCGACGCGTTGAGGTCAAGAGCACGCTTGCTGTCGTATATGGGTCTCGAGGTAAAGCGAAGAAGCTGGATAAGTCAAACAGCTTTAATGATACAGCAGGTTCCATATCGATAGATACCTAGCGACCATTTTTCACACATAGGCGGGATTTGAACGGGTATTTCGCCGACCATGCCGAGTTTTCTTCCCACACAAACTAATTATAGTAATTAAATAATGGATTTATATAATCCACTTGTCATTTTCAAGACATTTTTTTCGAGACTAAGTCGCAACGCACAACGCAAAAGGGCACCATGCTAAGTCCACCTCGGTCTGCGCGGGGAGGAATCCGACGGGATAGGAGAAATAGTCATATTGAGTGTATATATTACAGATGTTGGGTAGTCAAGAAAAGGTCGGCAAACATGGCTCGTATGTGGTGAATGAATTGAGGTCAGGGGATCGGCCGCCGACATCGCTTGCACTGTCAGTGGGATCCCATTGCTACCCTCGTTGTTTGGATACGCTGGCAACTATAGTGTTTGAGGGTTTGAGACGGAGCGCTGGTAGGAGGAAAGGGGGAGGGTTCAACGACGAGAACACAAAGGCAAGCCCTGAAATCCAAAAGTATAAATGTGGCTTTGATACCGAAGATATCATAAACATAAACATACCTCGTGATGCCTCCTACTCGTCGTCACCGTGAAAGTGAGCGTGCTATAGATGACCAGTCTAGGCCGCCGCGATCCAACGTGCGTAGAGTTATTCTTCGTGTGCCGGAGCCATCTGCTCCAGACCCATCGCCGCCGACATCACCACCACTACCTGAGGTCCAAGACATGCCTCCTCCTCTGCAGCCTCCGCATCTGCCGCCTCTGCATCTGCCACCCCCAGTGGCAGGCCCTCCTATTCCGAATGATGGTCAGCATGGTTTGCCTGTGAACGCGTCACCGACCTACCCACATCCGTACGGTGTGACGTTCTACCCTCCGGCATACCCGCCAGTCCCACACAACCACCCCTATGGCGCTAGCATGGGTACTGCACCCGGGCAACCATGGGGTTACACACAATACCCTGCAGCTCCTCCGTTGGCTCCTGTCCTGGCGCATCCATTAGCCACTCAACATGCCACCACCGGCAAAAGACTCACATGGCCGCAGTGCTGGGCCTGCGATTTCTGGGCGCGAGGACGTGGCCAGGACCAGTGGGCGCATGGATACGAACGATGCTGCCCTCGTTGTCGACTGTGGGCGCCAGGCCAGGGAGGTCTTACCCTAACAAAGAGGTCAGCAATGGAGGTAAGTATCGCTCACCTTTGCTCCGGGAAGTCGTTGTTGATCGCTTGAAGTGTGGGAATTCCGCGTTGAGGTGGTCGATGGCAAGATAAAGCACACCTTCAACGCACAAACCGACATGAAGTGGCGCGACTTCCTCGAGGAAGTGCGACGTCACTTTGACAGGCCGTGTAGTGAGATACAAGTGGGGTACCGGATCAGTGGGGAGACGGGCGCGATGTCATACCTTGCATCCGAGTATGACTGGAATAACGCTATTGCCCAGCTGCTGGGAAAGGTGCGATCGGCGCGGACACGTGCGGTATCAATGGAAGTCAAGAATATGGTAAGCATGACATGTAGCTGTGACGAAAATATTCACTGACCTCTGCATGCCTCCAGCATGAATCCGCACGCACGAGAGCATCGAAGGCACATGGCCCCAAGGGGAAGGGGAAACGCCGTCGTGAAGACGACATTCCCCCAGAGCCAACGCCGGATATGCTGGACCACCTCTTGCATTTGCAGCAGCACCTCCTGTGTCAGGAGCATTCCCGGCCGGGAAAGAAGACATTTTGCGTGGTCACACAGTCAGGAGAGAATGAGAGAGGGGGGCACGATGAGGTGACGTATGAGGAAATGACTCTGTGGGCGAAGCATATAGTGAGCAGTACATCATCGAGCAAGCGCAACGAAACTCACCTATTTTCCAGTCGCTCGGGAAGGCGACCAAGTATACCCGACCGAATGTCAAGAAATTTGACTACCCACCAACCAAAAAATCTCGAACTGCGCCCACAGCCCCCGAGGTGCACGTCTCAGTCAACATTACACCTGCACCGGCCGCAGGGAGCTCTGGAGTGGAAGCAACGTACACAGCCTCTTCAGGTTTGTCACCGCCCGCTCCATGCCCGTCGGGTCCCAACGTTACACCTACACCGGTCCGAGGGAGTTCAGCGACGCAAGCAATATACATACCCTCGTCACCCGTTCTAGGTCTGTCGGATCCGAGCGACGACCCCCCCCCCCCGCCTGCAATGCCATGTGTACCAGGGCCCAGCGTGCCGCTCCCTTCGCAAGCGTTGCACCCATCGATCCTTCTTGTCCTTCTCGATTGCGTCGGAAACTGGAGTGTCCCGTCGCTGTGGAACGTGCTACGGCTCATGGACACACATCACCCAGTTGTTGGCCCGAGCTACGCTGATCTACACGAAGAATTAGTTGAGCTAGGTATTGAAGACGCGGTGGATCTCTACTCACTTCCGATCGAGCTCCTTGCGACATTTGGGTGGCTGAGACAAGACAGCGCCCGCCGTCTCCTTGAGTTTTGCCGGGATAGGTTCCTCTTCCCTCTCGGTTTTCTAGAGGAAGGCAGCATCATCGGCAGCGTTACTGCAAGCGACTCACCTTTGACCAATATGGGCGTGTCAGGCTCAGAGGAAGGCCAATCCATCAGGGAAGAAAGAGATGATGAAATGATCCTGGAGTGGCTCAATGGAGTGGACACAGATGAGGAGGACGACGAGGAGGACGACGAGGCAGGTGGTGGGCATGGTTACAGGGCAACGTCGTACGAGGTGTGAGATAGCTTTGTCAGCTGTCCCACGGCCTCCCAACACACAATGCACCATAGATACGCTCGGTAGCTTTTCCCCAGTGGTTTGACGCACCCGATGTATATTTCTTTACACAATTCAATGTTCCATTGTTCTACAAACAGTCTGAGCAACCAGCACACAAAGAATAGTAGGTACATGTAAACTAAGGAGCGAGTTGTTGAGCAAGTCGGTACCCGCAATGGCCATACCAGCCCTTTGCATCATCCGGTGTGACAGAATGGACGGCCTCCCAGAGTGAATTGTAAATGTCGCCGGCATCAGACGCAAGCTCCGCATTGACGCGAGCACGGTTTGCGCGCAGCCAGGCTTTGATGGATGAAAAGGCCAGCTCAATCGGGTTGAGATCTGGCGAGTACGCGGGGAGGTAGATGAGGCGCGTGCCGTGTCCCTCAACCAGCTCGCGAATCCCCTCCACCTTGTGGATTGAAGCGTTGTCGATGACAAGAACTGAGTTGGGCAGTGGCCACTCGTTCATGCGTTGAAGGACGCCTTCAACGAATCGCCGGAAAAGGTCGCCGGTAATGGCATTCTCGACGACCTCGAGATGCAAGATCCCGTCAAGGGAGAGAGCGGGGAGTATTGAATACTTGGTACCACGATGGAAAAACTCATTCCGGTGAGCACGCTCGCCACGGATTGACCACGCGTACGGCCTCCTCAGGGTAAGTCGGTTTGAAATGGCTCTCATCGGCGAAGACCAGCTGGTCGGGGCGGAAATGGGTAGCGATGAGGTTCTTGTACTCCTCGCGGTCTTGTTCGTTTCGCTCAAGAGCGTGGCGTGAGACCTATGATTGATGTTATGAGAGCAATGAGGCTGGCGGACAGAGACGCACCGTTTTCATTGTGTATCCCTCCCTTTGGAGGGAACGCATAATCGTTTGACGCGACACTTCAATGTTGCAAGCTTCCCGAAGCTCCGTCTGCAGCTCCATGAGCGCAATGTCAGGCTGACGCTCAATGGTGTCGCGGAGGAACTGTGAGAGTGAGACAACATCCAGGACCAAGATATTGCGTACATACCTTTACTTGTATAGCAGTGAGCACGCGCGGGCGACCTCTGTCGATTGACAGCAGGGGAAACATCTCCCCTGTCTTGCAATACTGGCCGCGCCATCTCTTGAGCGTCGGCACACTAATCCCTGTGTATTCGTTGATTTCCAAGTCACGCAGCCCCTGGAGGGACATTGATAGGGCCAACTCTTTGAGTTCACTGGAAATATGCCGGCGAACCATCGAAGCAAAAGGTTTGGAAGAGCACTAAACAGAAGGGGTCGGTCGCGAAGAGGTTGAGATAGCATAAGCAGATAACTATTCCATAACCCTGGTTTTGGAAGATAACTATTCTATAACCCCAGTTCCGTAAACTAACCCATTTACAATAACGTTTTCCTTCGCTTAATTATGAACCCCGCTCTGACGTTTCAGAAGTCCGCTTGTGTATTCGAAATGACGGGTATCTATCGATATGGAACCTGCTGTAATACATGTCCACTCGATCCCGCCTGCGAATGTCACGATAAATCATGTTCTCGAAGTTATGCTACACCTCCTCATCTTAATCCATCCAGACTGGCTCATACACTCTGCATATCTGGCTGATTCCAACACAATTCGCACGGCGATTATTCAAGCGGTGATACCCTAAACTGCCCCCGAATGCTGAGAAACAGTCTAAGAGCGCGCAGGATTTTGGGGTGTGAAGCGTCGTTAGTAGTCGCGCAGGTCTCCGCAGGGCGCGAGACGTCGTATGTGGGCGCGTGGCGAACGCGCGTGCGTCGATGTCGAAGGGCTAAGGGCGCGCGTGAGTGCAGCGAGGTCGGGAATGGAAACGGTTGGGTACAGAGCCCCGCCGGGAATGAGGGTGGTTGCAAACGGTCGCACACACTTCGGCGCAGCGCAAAGCTTCGCAGGGGTGGCCGCCGGAGTTGGGGTCACGTCGGGTTCGAGTCGCGAAGGACACATGCAAGCGCGGCACGCTGGGAAATGCAAGGGACGACTCGGAGTTACACCGAGCTCTGAAGTTCAAAAGCTGAAGGGGAAAGTCTATTGCTTTGAAACTGGGTTGTAGAGTAACCTCAGGCTGTATACCGCATATACTCTGCCACACTTTCATGGCCACTGGCAGCACAAGGCCAAAACCAGAGGGCCCGCATTTTTCGCGAAATTGTTGCTCAGCTTTCCGAGATTTTTGCCTCGATTTGGCATAAATTTTGTACTCCGACGTGGTGTAGGATTTAGAAAGGCCCCCCCCCCCTTTCTAAACACCAGTCGTCTAGGATCCTTGTTGCTGAGGTCGGAACACAAATCATCGAGATTAATCCCCCGATTTCAGGAACAGTGGTTTAGGATAGGAAAATGTAGGATGTACGCTTATGGGAAGTCACCCACTAGTCACCTGTCATAGCATTCCCGATATCCCCATATGGCGGGAGTCCCGTCAGCAGCTCGATAACCGTACACCCGAGCGACCAGATGTCCGACTTGGGCGATGCGCCTTTGAGCTCGACGACTTCAGGGGCCGCCGTGCTCGCGACGTCCTTGATCTCGCGCTCCATCGCGCGCAGGTTGAGCGAGACGCCAAAGTCGGATAGCTTTACGTTCCCAGTCTTGGTCGTGAGGATTTTCACCGCCTTGAGGTCGCAATGCACGACGTCGCTGCGATGCAGATAGTCCAACCCATCTGCCCGGTGTTCAAGTTGAGCGCGCGATACAGCGCCAAACGGCCCGCGTCTGATACAATTGCCAAGTTGCTCAAAGAAAAAAAACAAGGGTCCACCGGTTAAATACCAACCTCCCGTATAAGGTGGACCGCTTACAAAGTGCGTTGGTGCCTTTCCCTCCTCCCTCACGACCAGCGTCTGCCGGGACACGCTTCCTTCTGTCGCATCCCGCACCATCAGATCGCTTACGCTTGCCTGTTCTCCCGACGCGACGCCAAGGTTGACCATGCTCTCAAACCGCGACCGCCGCCGCTTGGCACCAAACTCGTCGTACGAGTGCTGCCGCCGCCGCCACCTGCGCGAACTCACGCCATTCACCTCGCTTTTGAACCGGCCTCGTGGGAGAAACGACGACGGGAATTGACGTTACCAGACGTAGTTAAGCTCGCACCACGCTCAGTAGACGTGGCGCGCTCGACCGGATCGAACGAGGGAGACTACGACTGCGATGGCGTATTGAACGGGCTCGACGAGGGAGCGCCGCCATACTCGCCAGACATGGCGCGCGGGAACGGGATGGGCACGAGTGAGTCGCCATCTCCCCCACTGCCGCCGTCATCTGGACTGCTCCCTGAAAGACCCCAACGCCCTGTCACGTCGCGACTCGATCCCGGATGCTTCTCCTCTCGGTCTTGGCCCTAGCTCTGGCCGAGTCGCATTGCGAGAGCGCGCTGTTGATGGGAATGATGATGCTTGTAGCAGTGACTCGACGCTGCCTCTCGCCGGAGAAGCGGACGCGAAGATGGCAGCGGCGCTCAAATGTCAATGACACTCGTACAAACACCGAGATCGCGGCCCCGAACTCGCCCTGCAAAAGATGGTAGTGCGTCGACAAAGTTTCTATTGGCGTCACTTTGACTACCTTGCCATCTAGTCGTAGATGCATTTATGATGGATTTGTGAGTGGCTAACATGCTGAACGCACCCTCAATAACCACATTGACATTGTCGCCAACAGTTTCCATCCGTCCTTGACATGATGTGATTTTCGGCATCTGCACAATCGGCATCTGCACCTGTTGCGTCAATTATCCAGTCTGCCGAGCGCGTCTTCGATATCCCTTCTTCCAATTGACATCTCTCCAAATATCTGTCAGCGAAGAGCGACGTATCATTAGTGATCGACTTACTTGCTCGTCCTTGCGTCATCTCCTTCGTCACAACCCCAATATCCCAAGCACCTCGATCATTATCTTTACGATGATGTCCTTCATCGCCTCCGTCGTCGGCACCTCGCTATACTCCTCGAGCCGTCTGAAGAAACTCTCAATGCGCTCGAAGATATCAATGCACGCTTCTTGGCTCGCAGCAACGTCCTTTGCCGCCTGTGTACATTCGATTGTCAGAGTAGTCGGAGTAAGGGTGATCCAGAACAATAACTACCAAGAGGAAGACCCCGGCACCAGCAAAAATAACTTTCGCGGGTGAGAACACCTATAAAAATGGTATCAGAGATGGGACCGTCGAAGGTCATCGCAATAGGACTCACCAGTCCGACGCCCTCGCCCAGCGCGCCGGAGAAAGCATAAAGGACGTTGACAGTCGGGATCAACCATTTTGTCGACTTGTCGTCACCGGACGTAATAGATTGCTCGAACTGTTGGATCTGAGTGCGGAGGATGTCGGAGAAAGAGTTGCAGGTCTGCAACCGGAGCCATCAACGGATGCGCGAGAACATTTATCTTCGCCTTCGTTTTATAAATTTCCAGGGAAGCACAGAAGACGGCCTGGGAAATGGAGGAAGAGGGAGCCATGGGAGATGTCTGGGACATGGCAACAGCAGCGTGGTGTCTGAGGGTATGATACTGGCAGAAGAGAGATGGCACGGGGGCGCCTGAATGATTGGCAGTTGACGCCCGCACTGGCGCACAGCCACTATGACCTCGTGGATATCTTCAGCCCAGAAATCTAATTATTGTTTTCAAAACGTAGGCGCGGGAGTCTCTTCATCCCGTCTTCACCGACTTGAAGGGAGATCCGAGTGTGGTGGGTTTCAGGTCGAGGTGGACAAGCAGAGTCTCTGTAGGAAAGGTTGCGCTTAAGTTACGAGGATTCACACTCGAGCTCGCAATATCGGTTCGAGTTCTCGGTCAAGCAGCACCCTGGGTAATTTCTCAAAATGATTTCTTCTCTCTGGTCACGGGAATTAAACAGACGGTGTGTAGGTAGGGATAGGATAGTAGTTTGCGTGACTGTTGACCGAAAGTTCATGCACGTTCATGCTGAGGAAAGTCGAATTCTTTGGACAAGTAAACGGGGGCGGGGAAGCACGAGAGACTCAAACACGTCAGCTGGACTTCACCGGCGAATGGATTTACCCGCGTTTATGCCATCCGTGATGAACTGAGTGAACAAACAGCGACAGCGAACGTAATATTCCAAAGCGCATCTCGTGATTCGTAGTATGAGTGTCGTTGATTGTTGTTCTCGCTCGCCCAAGTCACTGGGGTCCTCCTAGTACAAGATCGCGTTGGTTGACCTTCTATCACGAGTTTCACGGTCGTTCACGGCATTGTCAAGAAACCTAAGACAGTCGTATGTTAGACGCACGTAGACGTATCATATACACTCCCTCCAATAAATGGGACCATGCACGCCCGGGGACGCTTTACAGGAGTACCGCCTCTTAATGCAGGAATGACTGCCTGACAGGCTCACGTCTCCTGCCAGCCGACCCACGTCCGCGAGCACTTAACAAGTCCTCACCAACGCTCCATACTCGCCACCCCAGCGCGAACCACCCCTGCAAGAACCCCCACAGGATGTCTTCAGCCCGCAGCCCGGCCACAGCGTGCAGCGCCGTCGCGAGAGCCGTCAGCGTCATGAGATCGAGGGCGTACTAGCATCGGGTTGTGGACACAGTCCAGAACGAACAGCACGTCTGGCACATCAGTGCTGCGCACGCCGACCTGGCGCAGCGTGGGGAGAGCCCATCGAGAGCTGCTATAGGAATGGTGGTGGGGGCGAAAAGCGGAGAGGACGTCCTTGCACAGAAGCAGTACAGCGCGGGGATGTCTGTTGCGGTGCATTCGCGCACGAAGGGGCTCAGTGCGAGTGCGATGAGTCCAGTTCCTGATCTACTATTCCTGACAAAAATAAGAAATCAGCAGCACCCTTGGTACCCGGAGCACGCGCCGAGTTTGAGGATGTGAGCCTGGCCGAGCTCCCCATAGTCGAATAGGCCATGGGGTCCCTCTGGGAAGTGTCGCTGTTGTTTAGAGATTGAGGCTGAAAAATTGAGTACGTGGTGCAGCAGGGTCACCACGCTCGTCGAAGTGAGCCACGGAGGAAAGGCTTTTTAGGGGGAGGAGGGCAGTGCACCAGTCTCAAGCATTCAAATAACAGCACGAGGGAAAGAACAAGGATAGTGGAACGAACCTTGTTTCCACAAGACGCTCCCTGTGTTACTCCAAGAGTGGTTTTGCCCATGAGGTGGACGTCGATGGGATTGTGCCGTCTTCGCTCTTCCTTGACCTTCGGCATCCCACTTCCTTTTGCGTTTCCTCCCTGCATTTGGTGGGAGGTTTCGGCTCGATGGAAACCAAAATCTTGATTCGAACTTGTCCAAGACCGAGGAAGTGCGCCCGGGCCACGTCGGAGAGGTCTGCGGGCTTGAGAACCGCCAGACGCATGGAAAGAAGGACGATCTCGACGGGGTCAGAAACTAGGGTCGCGTGCTACGGGGTGATCGTTGCGTTGGGACGGCATCTGCACTCGCAATCGGGCCTCCGTCCGGGATTGTTGGCCAACAAGGATGTCTTGATTGTAGCTCTTGCAGAAATCTTGGCGTGGAATACTTAAAGAACGTACACGACGCAAGTTGCCATATACGTGAATAGAGTGAGTCCGATCTACTCGCTTTTGGAATGACGAGAAGACGAAAAAGGGTTTGTTAGAGGACTCATCATGATGCACATACGGCTACAACCCGCATCGCATCCTAAACGCGAAACTACAAATACCCGCAGAAGGGACCCTCATACTATACAATGACTCGACATACATTTAAGAAGCAACCTATAGTACTCTGTCTCGTTGTCTGCCATGCTCTGTCAACATCTGTACGATTGCGTCTACTGATGCGACCTGGAATGGGGTCCTTCCTTCCTTGTCCTTGGCATCTACACTCGCGCCACGGTCGAGCAGTAAGCGCACAGTCTCTGTATTGCCTTCGGATGACGCATGGTGCAACGGAGTCCGTCCACCGTTGTCCTCAGCATGTGCATTTCTGCCGTGGTCGAGCAGTAAGCGCACGGTCTCTGTGTGGCCAAACAACGACGCCAGGTGCAATGGGGTCATTCCGTCCTTCTTGGCCTCTGCGTTCGCGTCACGGTCAAGCAGCAGACGCACAACCTCAAGGTGCCCCTTCTGTGCAGCTGCATGAATGGGAGTCCAGTGATCGTCTCGCTGCCAATTCGGATCTGCGTCGTGATCGAGTAACCACCGCGTGACATCGATAGATCCCTCCCACGATGCGGCAAATAGCGGAGTCCGATGACCTTCGTCGTCAGTAACATCCACGGCCGCACCATGCCGGTGTAATAGCTCTGCCACCTTGAAGTGTCTCTTGTGCAATGCCGCCACCAGTGGACTGTGATTATAACCACCCCTCGCATTTACTTGCTCAGGATGCTCGATAATGATGTGCGCTGCCAGGTCACGAAATCCGCACAACGATGCATAATATAGTGGAGATCCACGATCTTTGGGGTCATCTCCGAAGTTATCCCAGAGATCGTCGATGTCGTGCAACTTGAGCCACGCGGCAAAATGTGGCTTGGCCGAGTCAAAAAGACGCCGCATTCCATCTTCTATGCGTGACGACACCGTTCCGAACTGCGCATGTTCCGCCCAATGCTGGCTGGCATATCCTGCCAACGGAAAAATATCGTTGACCGGGTTATTGTCCATGGTGCCGTCCAACTGGAGAAGAGTTCCCAAGCAAGCCTGGGCGAGTGTCGTGTGTGCGTGCTCGGGAATGATGTGAAAGTATGAAGCGTCTCCTTTGGAAGTAGCAAGTCGATCAGAAGTCAAGAATTCCTTGACCGAAAAATGCGAAAACTGAACGACCTGGGAGTCGCCATCGTCGACTTGCGTGATCAAGCTTGAGCACGTAGAGAGCACAGCTCGTTGCCGATCTTCCCACCGCCAGTCCTCCTTCAACTTCGGTATCGCTCCTTCAGCCCCTTCAAAGTCAAGTGCAAGTATTTCTGCTAGCTCCTCGACACGTAGCGGCCGAGCCGCCGCAGTAAGACATTGTAAGAGGCGACGAGCGTGGTCTCGGTTGGCCATCCCAATCTCTTTCAACACCCGCTCATATGTCTCGTCCAACGATTTCGGCAATTCGTTGAGCGTTCGCCGGATGCTTTGTGGAAAGCAATGTTGCAACACTTCTAGCTGACAGAAAACCCAACGGAACCTGTCAATAGTCAGCAAGCCTCATTGGCACATTCATAGTCACACTTACATTCCATCAGCTTTATCCGTGAGCGTCTCAATAACCAGCTCTTTATCCTTATCCCTCCATCTCCTCATCGCCGTATCCGAACCCGCGTAAACGACTGATCTGATATAGTCTTCAATATCCTTCTTTTGTCCACTTTGTTCATGAATCGAGACCGGGTAGAATGCTAGGGGTTCAAGCGCGGCTCGGATGTCATTCTCCGGACGGCTGGTGATACATATGTGTAGATTTGGAAGCTGGAGGTCGACAAGGCCCTTTATGAGATCAAGGACTTGTATGCGGGCAGGTGGAATTCCAGAGGTATTGGGACATTCATCTAGCGCGTCCAAGATGATGTAGATCGGAACTTGGCCAGGGAGTGCGAGCATCTCTTTGAGGCACGCAATCAACGTGTTGGTGCTGGGCTTACGTGCGCCGTCGTCGTGTGCGATATAAATGCGGGAGAGGACGTCGCAACAACTATCGGAACGAGTAGAGAGCTGAGTCAGAAGCGAAGGGAGCAAGTTGTTGAGGTTTTGTTTATCGGTGTCCTTAAAATCAAAATAGAAATACGCCATAGATACGAGTCCAGCGTCCCACAATGCCATAATGTCCTGGATGATTGCGGAGCTAGATGGCGGTGTAAGTTCTCAAGGGATGAATTTGACAAATAATAACGAACCAAAGGATGCTCTTCCCTGAGCCCGCTGCAATGATCGGAGGCGAAGGCGATCAAGATCAGGGAGGATGTGAAGCGACAGAAGGGCGCACGTTTCCCGTGGACCCACAATAAGGATGTGGCGGCCTTGGACTTCCATTCCAGGAATATACTTCCTCGGAAGAACCATATCGCCGTGCCTTCATGCTGAGTGGTGCACGCGATGTTCTGATTAATGGATGGGTCCGGAGGAGACAACCACGTTCGGTGGTCCTTCCGTATTCGGCTCACTGCAACATGTTCGGTCTCAGCAAGCAAGAGCAGCGGGACCAAAGAACTACGAACGCCTTTCCGCGTCGACATTGTTTGCCGTCTGTTGCAATAGAGCTCTCGTTTCCATGCCATCTAGTCGTATATGCGTTTATGGTATTTGTGAGTAGCTAACATGTTGAACGTACCCTTAATAGCCAGGTCGACCTTGTCGCCGACAGCCTCCACTCCGTCCTTGACATGATGTGAGATTTTCAGGACTTGCACAATCGCCATCTGCGCCTCCTGCTGCGTTAATCGATCCAGTCGGACCAGCGCATCTTCGACGTCCCTCCTTCCGATCAATTTCTTCAGATATCTCTCTGAATTTCTATCAGCGATGGGAGGCGCGTCATACCGAATCGACTCACTCGTTCGCCCCTGCTTCATCTCCTTCGTCACAATTCCAAATATCCCAAGCACCTCGACCATTATCTTCACGATGATGTCCTTCATCGCCGCCGTCGTCGGCACCTCGCTATACTCCTCGAGTCGCCTGAAGAAGCTCTCGATGCGCTCGAAGATATCGAGGAGCGCATCTTGGCTCGCAGCAACGTCCTTTGCCGCCTGCGTACATTTGGAATTAGAACGGTGCGAGTAGGGAGATCCAGGATAATAGCTACCAAGAGAAGGACACCAGCACCAGCAAAAATGACTTTCGCGGGTGAGAACACCTTGAAATATGATATCAGAGTGTAGATCGTGGAAGGTCATCGCAATAGGACTCACCAGTCCGATGCCCTCGCCCAGCGCGCCGGAGAAAGCATAAAGGACATTGACAGTCGGAATCAACCATTTTGTCAATTGTCATCACCAGATGTAGATTCTTCGAACTGTTGGACTTGAGTGCGTAGGACGGCTAGGATATCGGCGGGAGAGTCGCAGGTCTGCAACTGGCCCATCAACGGATGCAGGAGAAGGTCTTTCTTCGTCTTCTTCCGATACTCTTTAATGGAATCATTAAAGATGGCCTGGAGATTGGAAGAAGAGGAAGCCGTGGAAGGTGTCTGAGACATTGCAAGCAGTGAGGAGAGACGTCTGAGGCCCAGGGTATGATACTAGGACTGTGCTAGTGGGAAGCGGCCGTGTGGGAACACCAGATCTAGAATAGTCCGCCACGAGGTGACGCCCGCACTGCCTCGGCTCGTAGACAATCCGATATGATTTCTTTTTTCTACAAAGCCACTGATGGGTGAATCATCTGGGTCATTGTCGCCAGCGGACTTAGAGGGAGGGCCGCGTGAAGTGTTGAGGACCATTTTCAGATCTCAACGTCGACGTCCTCTTCAGCCTGAGCGTGGGGGAGAGTCGCTCTCAGCGGTCCTTATCTCGAATGATCGTCACCCGTTGGATGGCTAACAACAAATGTCTCTCATCTTTTTTTCTCTCTCCCAAGTTGCACAAATTAATCCGATACGGGAGCTAGCTAGGTGGCAATAAATAGATATATTACTCGTGAATGTGGCGAAGCTGTCGGATTGTAAGGAGTATAGTGATAGATGGGTCGGCGGAGGTAGGGATGTAGTAAGTTATAGGTAGCCGGTAACCGTCAGAGAAAGACCATGAGTAAATTCGAAATGCTTGGACATGTCCGTAAGGTATTAACTTTTGATGGATGGGGTGTGGGAAGAGGTATCAAGGATACATAGTATGAATGGTGGAGAATTGGTGAACGAAGAAGAGATGAACGAAAAAATGGGTAGATAGTACAAGTTGGGAGTACATACAACAGGCAGAATCAGAAACACAAATCCGCGGAGATCCAGTTCTGGAAAGACACAAGCGTACACGCACGCACGCACATACAACTGACAAGGGTTACTGTAAAGGGGAGGTCAAGAAAAATTTGGGGTGGACGCGACGGACTGGGGAATGGCGCGAAGCGAACAAAGGAAAATCGCAAGCGACAGCACACAGCTTTGTTTTTTCATCCTCCCACTCTCACTGGATAGAGCAGTTGCTGCCGTTCGAAGCCTTGGACGAGTCGCCACGCGCGCGCCTCGTCATCGTCATCATCCTCTTCTTATCCCGCGAAGCGATCGTCGGCACGGCAGTATCTGGCACCGTCACACACGCAGCCTCGACGTCAACCGCAGCATCGACAAACGAAGAGGCCGTCGTCGCGGCAGGACGGATCGACGCGTGCGGCCCGGCTCGCCGAGGACGAGTTGCTGCTGTTGCCTGTAGTAGCCACGGCGACCGCCTGTAAGCTACGCAGGCTGTTTCGATTGTGGCGATTGCGATGCAGGGGACTGCGGCGAGTTCGCGCACGACGAGCCGATGCTCGAGATCGACTGAGGGCGTTCTCTCAGATGCGTATTATTCGCCTGTTGCGGTTCTCGCTGGCGCGTGAGGATGACGGATAGTTTCCGCCGGATGACGTTCTCCTCCGATATCGTCACCTTGGTTTGCGAGTGTGAGTGAGGAGGGGGCGTAGCGCCGGCAAGTGAGACGGATGAGTTGGAGTGTGTCGGGTCGGGCGTGAGAGAGGCACGTGAGCGCTTGCGAATGGCGAGAGGACCTTATACGCTATCGGTGGATGAGGGGACGACGTCGGAGAAAGCTGAGGTGAGTTCGTGCGCTCCCGTTCTCGCTGTTCACGATCACGGCCGAGGCTGCCTCGAGATGAGCTTGCGCTCGCTGGATGGTGGTTCGGCAGGCGTGTGAAGAACTCGGCGGGACTGTTGCCGCGCTCCGCGAAATGCGCATGCATGAGCAGTTTCGAGCGAAGGTCGCAAGTTAGCGCTGCGCGGCCCGCGCACTTGGAGTGTGCGATGAGGCTGCAGTGCGAACACAGCACGCGCCCTTCTTCGCCGGCTCCATGCATACTCGACAGTTGACGGCTACATTTCGATCAGTACTCTGGTCAATCTCACGTCCACTAATAATGAGAGACGCACGTTTGCCAAAGGTCGTCTTGACAAAGGTATGTTCGCGTATTTCAAAGAGGTCTACTTCGCTTTGCGGAATTTCAGGGAGGACGGGTGATGCGCTGCCCGTAAAAGAGCGATGACCTGGCGAGCTGGACAGCATCGCCATGTCGCCGTCAAACTGCTGGCCCGCATACACGAGAATCGGGGAATCGAGCTCGAGATTTGCCATCAAGTGCCGTGCCGCGCCGTTCTTTTGCAGATCGGCGCTCACTCGCCGAAGGAAAGGTATGCTATCCTGTGGCCGCAAGTCCTACTCAAATTGAGCCTTTCCATTCTGTCACAACTGGGTCTCGCCAGACTCACCTTGTTCAAGCCCCAATGGTTCTTCAGCCACTCATGCTCAAATAGTTGCTCCGCGCTCGGCCGCATCGACGGGTCCTTGTGAAAACACTCCTTAAGGAATGCGACAAGCGGACCGGAAAAGCGTTCAGGAATCGGCGGAGACTCGTCCTCGACTATCCGGAACATCACTGTACGTTTCCTTTGGGTCAACAGCTGCGGAAAAACTGAGCAACACCAGTCACCTGTCATAGCATTCCCGATATCCCCATAAGGCGGGCGTCCCGTCAGCAGCTCGATGACCGTGCACCGAAGCGACCAGATGTCCGACTTGGGCGACGCGCCTTTGAGCTCAATGACTTCAGGGGCCATCCAGTTCGGCGTGCCCGCGACGTCCTTGATCTCGGCTCCATCGCGCGCAGGTTGAGCGAGACGCCAAAGTCGGATAGCTTTACGTTCCCGGTCTTGGTCGTGAGGATGTTCGCCGCCTTGAGGTCGCAATGCACGACGTCACTGCGAAGCAGGTAGTCCAACCCCTCGAGGATCTTGAACACGTAACTCGCCACCAGCTTCTCGTTCAGCTTGCCAAATGCCTTGAGAGTCTGCCCAAGAGATCTGTTCTCGGCGTACCTGTAAGGGCACACGTGATGCGCAGTCAGTATGTGCAAAACAGAATGCGCAGCAGCAAGCAGGCAAACGGGCAGGCAGTGACACAGCACGGTATATAAAGGAAGGGGACGACGTACTCAAGCGCAATGCTCAGAGTGTTCTCGTCCTGGGCCATCGCCTCGTACTTGACGATGCTCGGGTGCGACAATCGCTTGACCAGGTCGACCTCCCGCATAAGCTGCGAAATTTCCTTCTCCTTGAGGCCTTCAAGCCCGATCCGCTTCACTGCCCGGTGTTCAAGTTGAGCGCGCGATACACAGCGCCAAACTGTCCGCGTCCGATACAATTGCCAAGTTGCTAATAATAATAATAATAAGGCCAGTCAAATACCAACCTTCCGTATAAGGTGGACCCACTTACAAAGTGCGTTGGCGCCCTTCCCTCCTCCCTTACGACCAGCGTCTGCCGAGACACGCTTCCTTCAGTCGCATCCCGCGCCATCAAATCGCTTGCGCTCGCCTGCTCGCCCGACGCGACGCCGAGGTTGACCATGCTCTCGAACCGCGACCGCCGCGGCTCGGCACCAAACTCGTCGTACGAGTTGGACCGTGGCCGCCTGCGCGAACTCGCGCCATCCACCTCGCTCTGGAACCGCCCTCGCGGGAGCAATGACGATGGGGAGTTGACGTTACCAGACGTACGCTCGTTAGACGGGGCGCGCTCGACGGGATCGAACGAGGGAGACTGCGATTGCGAGGGCGTATTGAACGGGCTCGACGAGAGAGCACCGCCATACTCGCCAGACACGGCACGCGGGAACGGGATGGGTATGAGTGAGTCGCCATCTCCACCCCTGCCGCCGTCATCGGGGCTGCTCCGCCTTGGCACATCGATCCCGCTCCGCTGCCCGCTGCGCGTGCTGTTCCTGCGCAATGCGACTCGGCCTGGGCTAGGGCCAAGACCGAGAGAAGCAGCATCCGGACTCGAGTCGCGATGTAACAAGGCGGTTGCGTCTTTCGGTGCAAGTACAGGCGCGTCAACGCTATGTCGCGCACGGTGCGTCGGCCTGCGCGCAGCCGCGGCCGCAGCAGCAGCAGCAAGCGGAGGCGCTATTGCCGTTGATGGGAATGATGATGCTTGTAGTAGCGACTCGACACTACCTCCCGGCGGAGAAGCAGACGCGGAGATGGCACCGGCGCTCGAATTGATACTCGCACTAACGCCGAGATCGGCGGCCCCGAACTCGCCCTGGATGAGACGGGCGTCCGCGGAGAGAGCCAAGGAAGAGGAAGGTTTCCGAATCGCAATCGGGCGAGAAGGCGCTTGTAGTGCGTCGACAAAGTCGTCCGGCCATTTGCTCTTGCCTAGGTTAATCCTCTCCATCCGCCCCGCCCGGTCGGTGGGCCCCGTTATCGGCGCCACATTGCTGTTTAGGAGTTCTTCAGACTCTTCGACGACGCGCAACAGGTCCACTGGTACCGTCTCGCTCGGTTTTCGTTCACGCGGTCACAAGGTGGGACTCTCAAGGCTACCACGTCTGCGCTGGATGCCGACGTGGCCATTCGGACTATTATTGCCGAAAATGCCAGTGCTGCTGGCGATATCGCCGGCCAGGGTGTCGTCGCAGCCCAACATGGACGCGGCCATCGCGCTGCCTTCCGTGCGGGTCAAGCTAGGCCACTCGGATGGGATGAACGACGTCGCCTCGGTCGTGACGGTGCGTATTGTGCCAAACTTCCCATATGGACCTGAGCCACTGCCGCTGCGCCTGGCGCTGAACCCCAGCCCGAAGCCGGCGTCCAGCAGGCTCGAGTACGTACTGGTGTCTGTGATGTTGCTCGACGCGATGGACTACCCTGTCGTCGAGTCTGCGATCGACATGCGTGCAGACCCGTTTAAGGACGGCGCAAGGAGTGAGTCGCCACCGGGGCTTGCGAGGAGAGAGCGCTCAGATGGACGCGAACGTACGGGCGAACGGGGCCCGAGGATCGGAGGCACTTCGTCACGGTCGCTGGTCGTCCCCGTAGGCGTCTGACGTCCATCCGTGTCAGTTCCAAGCGCCGTTCCCGCATCGCTAGACGATGCAGTATCGTCTGGACTGGGAGAGCGTAGCGTGGGAAGGCCGGATGGTGGTGGTGACCGGTGTCTGGAGGTATTATGTGTGGGAGAGAGAGGGGAAGGCGGCGAAGACAAGTTGGGCGAGGACATGACCGCTCGTGAAGACGAGCCAGTGCGGTAAGGTGAGCCGGGGTGCTGCGTTTGCGAGAGATGTGTTGATAGGCTTGAGTCTGCTGCCACCTCCGCGCAAGAGATGTGAGTGAGTTGGCACAGGAGTCTCTGCCCACTTGACAAGAGCGTTGATAGTTTTTGCCACGCGTGCGAGGCAGTCGGATGTGCCCTCGATGAGATCGTCGCGCAGGAAGAGGTCCTCGGGTGGGGAGCCCGTTTGCAGAGCAGGATGCAAGGAACTTTGTCACGTTCGATGTGTGGAGCTTCAGGAGTTAGTGTTCCGCTCCTGCACATGCGGGTAACCAAGGCAAACAGAACCACTCACTGGCAGAGGACATAGCCATCCCGCAGCGCCTCTGTGAACATCCTTCGCTCTCTCTCTTCTCCTGCCATATTGGCGCTCAGACTCAACCCGCCCGCCAAGTTGGGTCGTACTCCCGTTCGTAGAAGCCCCGCTTTTTACCCACACTCGCTCGAGTCGCGCAAGGGCACGCATGCGGCATTCGACCTCCTCTGCTTCACGTAACCCAAGGCTCGTGCTTTGACCAGGACTCAGCATTTCCTTGCAGTGCACCGAAGTGGCCGCGCGGACCGCCTCCCGATGCAGAGGATTTGAAGGACCTGCAGGTGAGAGCGACGAGGTGGAACTCGTATGGCGAATCATGGCCGACGACGACGAGACCGCGCGCTGATGTTGTTGCTGGGGATGGTGATGAGAGCCCGGGGAAAGCGCACGGGGTCGACTGGGTGTACTTGGAGACGAGGCGCAGGTGAAGGTGATCGGCGATCTATGGATGATCTTCGGATGGCGTTGGAAGAGTACGAGGGCGGGTAGTTGAGACTAGACGTAGATGTAAAGCCGCGTGGGTGACAACGCGAGGGGAAGGTCGTCACAGTACCAAAAATTCTCGACCATTACTCTCACCATGACATCCCTCGTCGCCTCTGTCGTCGGGACCTCGCTATATTCCTCGAGCCATCTGAAGAAGCTTTCGATGCGCTTGAAGTCATCGACGAGCGCATCGGCTTGCTGCAACGTCCTTTGCCATCTGTGTACGTTCGGCATCAGAACAGTCTACGTAAGGTGTTCCAGAGTAATAGCTACCAAGAGGATGACACCGGCTCCAGCGAAAATGGGTTTCGTAGGAGAGAGCACTTATAAATATGATATCAGAGTTTGGATCGTGGAAGGGTGGTCGGAAGAGGACTCACCAGTCCGATGCCCTCGTTACGGGAGAACGCATAAAGGACGTAATCAACCATTTCGTCACCGGATGTAAGTTAGTAGATTGCTCGAACTGTGGGACTTGAGTACTTGACGATTGGCTGGATTCACACCCGCAATCTCGGTTCGAGTTCTCAGTCAATCGGTATCCCGGGTAGTGTCTCAAAATGTTTTCTTCTTTCTGGTCACGGGAATTAAACAGACGGTGTGTAGTTAGGGATAGGATAGTAGTTTGCGTAACTGTTGACCGAAACTTCATGCTGAGGAAAGTCGAATTCTTTAGACAAGTAAATGGAGGCGGGGAAGCACGAGACACGCGAATACGTCAGCTGGGCCTCACTGGCGAATGAATTTACCCGCGTAGATATCATTCGTGTCATAACAGATGAACTGAGTGGACAAACAACGAACATATTCCAAAGCGCATCTAATGATTCGTAGTATGAGTGTCGACTGCTGTTCTCGCTCGCCCAAGTCACGGGGCTCCTCCCAGTACAAGATCGCGTTGGTTGACCTTCTATCACGAGTTTCACGGTCGATGTCGTTCACTGCATTGTCAAGAAACCTAAGACCGTCGTAGGTTGTCATACACTCTCTCCAATAAATAGAACCATGCACGCCCGAGGACGCTTTACCGCAGGACCGCCTCTTAATGGGAATGACAGCCTGAGAGGCTCACATCTCCTGCCAGCCGACCCACGTCCCCGAGCACTCAACACGTCCTCACCAACGCTCCATACTCGCCACCCCGGCGCGATTCACCCCTGCAAGAACCCTCACAGGATGTCTTCAGCCCGCAGCCCGGCCACAGCGTGCAGCGCCGTCAGCGTCATGCTAGAGGGCGTACTAGCATCTGGAGGTAGGCACAGTCCAGAACGAACAGCACGTCTGGCACGTCAGCTCCGCGCACGTCGACCTAGCGCAGCGTGGGGAGAGCCCATCGAGATCTGCTATAGTAACAGTGGTGGGGGCGAAGGCGGAGAGGGCGTCCTCGCACAGAAGCAGTACAGTGCGGGGATGTCCGTTGCGGTGCAATCGCGCACGAAGGGGCTCAGTGCAAGTGCGATAAGTCCAGTCCTTGATCTACCTATTCCCGACAAAAATAAGAAATCAGCAGCACCCTTGGTACCCGGAGCACGCACCGAGTTTGAGGACATGAGCCTGGCTGAGCTTCCCATAGTCGAATAGCCCATGGTGTCCCTCTGGGAATATCGCTGTTGTTTAGAGGTTGAGACGGAAACAATTAAGTACGTGGTGCAGGAGGGGTCCCATGTTCGTCGAAGTGAGTCACGGAGGAAGGGCTTTTTAGGGGAGGAGGGCAGTGCACCTGTCTCAAGCATTCAAATAATAGCACGAGGGAGCGAACAAGGATAGTGGAACGAACCTCGTTTCCACAAGACGCTCCCTGTATTGCTCCCAAAAGTGGTTTTGTCCATGAGGTAAACGTACTCGAATACGATGAGATTGTGCCGTCTTCGCTCTTCCTTGGCATTCGGCATCCCACTTCCTTTTGAGTTCCCTCCCCTGCATTAGGCGGAAGGTTTCGGCTCGACGTAGGCCAAAAGAGCGTCTTGATTCGAACTTGGTCCAAGACGGAGGAAGTGCCCCAGGGCCATGTCGGAGCGGTCTGCGGGCTTGAAAACTGCCAGGTGCATGTAAAGAAGGAAGATCTCGACGGGGTCAGAAACTAGGGTCGCGGGCTACGGGGTGATCGTTCCAGAGGAACGGCATCTACGCTCGAAATCGTCGGGCCTCCGTCCGGGATTGTTGGCCAGCATGGATGTCTTTTTCTTTGGATTATGGCTCTTGCAAATATCTTGGGACATCTAAAAGAACGTACGCGACACGAGTTTCTATATACGTGATTAGAGTGAGTACGATCTACTCGTTTTTGGAATGGTGAACGGTATGGGAGAACGAGAGTAGTCATCGATGAGCGAGAAAGCGAAAATGTATGCATCATACGGCTACCCGCATCGCATGCTACTGTAAACGTGAATATATGAATACCCGCAGAAGGGACCCCCATACTATCACAATGACTCGACATACATGAAGTAACCTATAGTGCTCTGTCTAATTGCCCGCCGTCAACATCTGTACGATTGTCTCTCCTGATGCCACCTGCAATGGGGTCCTTCCATTCTTGTCCTTGGCATCTGCACTCGCGCCACGGTCGAGCAGTAAGCACACAATCTCTGTATGGCCTTCGGATGATGCATAGTGCAACGGAGTCCGTCCATCGTTGTCCTCAGCATGTGCGTTTGTGCCGTGGTCGAGCAGCAAGCGCACGGTCTCTTTGTGGCCACTGAACGACGCCAGGTGCAATGGGGTGATTCCGTCCTTCATCTTGGCCTCTGCGTTCGCGCCACGGTCAAGCAGCAGACGCACAGCCTCAAGGTGCCCATACACTGCAGCTGCATGAATGGGAGCCAAGTGATCGTCTGGCTGCGAATTCGGATCTGCGTCGTGATCGAGTAACCACCGCGTGACATCGATAAATCCATTCGATGCGGCAATTAGCTTATCGGTAACATCCACGGCCGCACCATGCCTGTGTAATAGCTCTGCCATCTTGAAGTGTCTCCTGTGCAATGCCGCTGCCAGTGGACTGTGATTATAACCACCCCTCGCATTTACTTGCTCAGGATGCTCGACGATGATGTGCGCTGCCAGATCACGAAATCCGCACAACGATGCATAATATAGTGGAGATCCACGATCTTTGGGGTCATCTCCGAAGTAATCCCAGAGATCGTCGATGTCGTGCAACTCGAGCCACGCGGCAAAATGCGGCTTGGTCGAGTCAAAAAGACGTCGCATTCCGTCGTCTATGCGTGACGACACCTTTCCGAACTGCGCATGTTCCGCCCAATGCTGGCTGGCATATTCCGCCAACGGGAACCTATCTTTGACCGGGTTATCGTCTGCGTTGCCGTCCAACTGGAGAAGAGTTCCCAAGCAAGCCTGGGCGAGAGTCGTGTGTGCGCGCTCGGGAATGATATGAAAGTATGAAGCGTCTCCTTTGGAAGTAGCAAGTCGATCCGAAGTCAAGAATTCCTTGACCGAAAAATGCGAAAACTGAACGACCTGGGAACCGCGATCGTCGACTTGCGTGATCAAGCTTGAGCACGTAGAGAGCACAGCTCGTTGCCGATCCTCCCACCGCCAGTCCTCCTTCAACTTCGGTATCGCTCCTTCGGCCCCATCAAAGTCAAGTGCAAGTATTTCTGCTAGCTCCTCGACACGCAGCGGCCGAGCAGCCGCGGTGAGACATTGTAACAGGCGATGAGCGTGGTCTCGGTTGGCCATCCCTATCTCTTTCAACACCCGCTCATATGTCTCATCCAAGGATTTCGGTAATTCGTTGAGCGTTCGCCGGATGCTTTGTGGAAAGCAATGTTGCAACACTTCTAGCTGACAGAAAACCCAACGGAACCTGTCAATGGTCAGCAAGCGTCATTGGCACATTCATAGTCGCACTTACATTCCATCAGCTTTATCCGTGAGCGTCTCAATGACCATGTTACGATCTCCGACCACGCCGACTGCCGGGGACCTGGCGCAGGGCCCGGAGAGCCCGCAGGATGCCAGCAGTGGTACATTGGCGCGTGCTAGGGAGAGGTTCCGGAAGGCTCTGGACTCTGACGTCACCGATCACGTGACTGAGGCCTAGGCTGACCTGGACCGATGACGATAGATGGCGCAATCGACCGCGTGACCTTTCTAGAAGGTTCCGCGTCTGCGCACGGACCACAGAATCCGAGAGAGCGGACTTAGCTGGGTACGAACCTTATGTACCTGCATGTATATATACCTGTAGTTGTTTCGTCCTCAAGTCCCCAGACTTGAGTTACTTAGCAATACCAGCTAGTATCTTGGGAACCCTGCTCTGCCTCGCTCTAAGCTCCTTTCCGCTTATCTTGTGCATCACCGTTCTCGCCTCGCCTCTCCGCGCGTGTGCCTTTGACCGATCTCAGTCTCCTTTGTCATCGTCGTCGACAATGCCTAAGTCGTCTTCTGCTAAGCCTGCCGCGGGTGCCTTGGGCACCGGACGTCGCCCCGCTGGTGGCGTTACATTAACTCAAGTCTCCGATCCCGCCTCAGGCTCGCTCAAGACTCCTGTGACCCCGACGCCTCTGACGGCGCGGGACCCTCTGCATGGAAAGCTCCCCCGAGTTTACGACGGCACCTACGCCGGCGGCTTGTTCCTCTCCGACTTCGCCGCCTTCAGGATTGCCAACGACGGGCACCCCACCATGCTTCGGGTACTCCCACGAATCGCCTATTTCCTCACGTACTGCCAAGGGGATAAGGTGGATAAGTGGAAGAAGAACTGGACCGACCGTATCGGGAAGGTCTGGGATACTAAGAAGCCAGCTTCAGAGGGAGACCTCGCGCACCTCTGGACCTCGTTTCTAAAGGACTTCGAGCATTTGTTTGCTCGGAAGAGGAAGTCCCCGGGCCCTTCAGTAAGGCTCCGATCCCCGTCGACTAGGGGGACGACGCAGCGGGCTTCTCAGCCTGCCGCGGCTGCTGCGCCTCGTAGGCGCGATCGCCCGGACTTGGATGGTTTCCCGTCCGAGGCGGCTCGAGACCGCTTATATCGACTTGCGCCCTCGACACAACCACTCCCGACCCCTCCTGCGCCAAGACCGGCGCCGCCTCCGGTATCCACCCCGGTTGTCGCGCCCGCAGCGCCGCCTCCCGTGGCGCCTGCTGCAGCTCCCGCAGGGCCGACCCCGCAATGGCCAGGGCCCATTACGTTCCACAATCCGGTGATGCCGGATTCTGCATGGACGGGTCCGATTACGTTTGCGCGGGTGATACAGATGAAGCGAGGAAGGTGCTTCAACTGCAACAAGAAGGGACACGTGATGCGCACGTGCACAGCTGGGCAAGCTGTTATAAAGACTGCCACTTCGTCTCAGGGTGCGAAGAAAAAGAAATCCCCTGCTCCTGACCCCACTCCATCATCATCTGGTGCTGGGACGATCCATGGCACGCGCGGCAACCCGTTCACCCCTGCCGACCTTGCCGTGTTAGAACGCGACGACCTCCCTCCCCTCGACTGGCTGCAGCCGTTCTTCACACCGCAGCAGCTCAGCGACTACCGCGACGACGAGACGACGCCCTCTCAATTCCAGGCCACCCTTAAGGGGATTCTCCAGGCCAGAGTGGAAAAGAGGCTGGGCCGTCGGCGCACTGTCGAGTCGGGCGACTCGAGACCTGAAGGGGGGATAGTGTTACGATCTCCGACCACGCCGACTGCCGGGGACCTGGCGCAGGGCCCGGAGAGCCCGCAGGATGCCAGCAGTGGTACATTGGCGCGTGCTAGGGAGAGGTTCCGGAAGGCTCTGGACTCTGACGTCACCGATCACGTGACTGAGGCCTAGGCTGACCTGGACCGATGACGATAGATGGCGCAATCGACCGCGTGACCTTTCTAGAAGGTTCCGCGTCTGCGCACGGACCACAGAACCCGAGAGAGCGGACTTAGCTGGGTACGAACCTTATGTACCTGCATGTATATATACCTGTAGTTGTTTCGTCCTCAAGTCCCCAGACTTGAGTTACTTAGCAATACCAGCTAGTATCTTGGGAACCCTGCTCTGCCTCGCTCTAAGCTCCTTTCCGCTTATCTTGTGCATCACCGTTCTCCGCCTCGCCTCTCCGCGCGTGTGCCTTTGACCGATCTCAGTCTCCTTTGTCATCGTCGTCGACAATGCCTAAGTCGTCTTCTGCTAAGCCTGCCGCGGGTGCCTTGGGCACCGGACGTCGCCCCGCTGGTGGCGTTACAGACCAGCTCCTTATCCTTATCCCTCCATCTCCTCATCGCCGAATCCGAGGCCGCATAAACGACAGATCTGATATAGTCTTCAATGTCCTTCTTTTGTCCACTTTGTTCATGAATCGAGACCGGGCGAAATGTTAGGGGTTCAAGCGCGGCTCGGATGTCGATCTCCGGACGGCTGGTGATACATATGTGTAGATTTGGAAGCTGGAGGCCGATAAGGTCCTTTATGAGATCAAGGACTTGTCTGCGGGCGGGTGGAATTCCAGAGGTATTGGGACATTCGTCTAGCGCGTCCAGGATGATGTAGATTGGGCCTTGGCCAGGTAGCGCGAGCATCTCTTTGAGACAAGCAATCAGCGTGCTGGTGCCGGGCTTACGTGCGCCATCGTCGTGCGTCTTGTAAATGCGGGAGAGTACGTCGCAACAACTATCAGAACGAGTAGAGAGCTGAGTTAGAAGTGAGGGAAGTAAGTTGTGGATGTTTTGTTTATCGGTGTCTCTGAAATCAAAATAGAAATACGCCATAATGGCTAGTCCAGCTTCCCACAACATCGTGATTTCCTGGATGATTGCAGAGCTATTTGGCGTTGGCGTTGTAAGTTCCTGAGGGGTGAACCCGATGAATGATAACGAACCAAAGGATGCTCTTCCCTGAGCCCGCTACAATGATCGGAGGCGAAGGCGATCAAGATCAGGGAGGATGTGAAGCGACAGAAGGGCGCACGTTTCCCGTGGACCCACAATAAGGATGTGGCGGCCTTGGATTTCCATTCCAGGAATATACTTCCTCGGAAGAACCATGTCGCCGTGCCTTCATGCTGAGTGGTGCACGCGATGTTCTGATTAATGGATGGGTCCGGAGGAGACAACCACGTTCGGTGGTCCTTCCGTATTCGGCTCACTGCAACATGTTCGGTCTCAGCAAGCAAGAGCAGCAGGACTAAAGAACTACGAACGCCTTTCCGCGTCGACATTGTTTGCCGTCTGTTGCAATAGATCTTTTGTTTCCATTGTCGTCACTTTGATTACCTGGCCATCTAGTCATATATGCGTTTATTATGGTATTTGGGAGTAGTGAACGTGTTGAACGTACCCTCAATAGCCAGGTCGACCTTGTCGCCGACAGCTTCTACTCCGTCCTTGATATGATGTGAGATTTTCAGGACTTGCGCAGTCGCCATCTGCACCTCCTGCTGCGTCAATCTATCCAGTCGGAGCAGCGCGTCCTCGACGTCCCTCCTTCCGATCAATTTCTTCAGATATCTCTCTGAATTTCTATCAGCGACGGGAAGCGCGTCATCACGAATCGACTCACTGGTTCGCCCCTGCTTCATCTCCTTCGTCACAACCCCAAATATCCCAAGCACCTCGACCATTATCTTCACGATGATGTCCCTCATCGCCTCCGTCGTCGGCACCTCGCTATACTCCTCGAGCCGTCTGAAGAAGCTCTCGATGCGCTCGAAGATATCGACGAGCGCATCTTGGCTCGCAGCAACGTCCTTTGCCGCCTGCATACATTTGGAATTAGAACGGTCCGAGTAGGGAGATCCCGGATAATAGCTACCAAGAGAAGGACCCCAGCACCAGCGAAAATGACTTTCGCAGGTGAGAACACCTTGAAATATGATATCAGAGTGTAGATCGTAGAAGGTCATCGCAATAAGACTCACCAGTCCGATACCCTCACCCAGCGCGCCAGAGAAAGCATAAAGGACGTTGACAGTCGGAATCAACCATTTCGTCAATTTGTCATCGCCAGACGTAGATTGCTCGAAGTGTTGGACTTGAGTGCGCAGAACGGCCAGGATATCGGCGGGAGAGTTGCAGGTCTGCAATTGGTCCATCAACGGATGTTCGAGAAGGTCTTTCTTTGTTTTCCTCTTATACTCTTTCATGGAAGCATAAAAGATGGTCTGGAAATTGGAAGAAGAGGAAGGTGTGGAAGGTGTCTGAGACATTGCAAGCAGCGAGGAGAGACGTCTGAAGCCCAGGGTATGATATTAGCACTGCGGGTGAGAAGCGGCCGAGTGGGAACACCAGATCTAGAATAGTTCGCCACGAGGTCACGGTGACGCCCGCACTGCCTCGGCTCGTAGACATTCCGATATGACTCTTTTTGCTACAAAACCATTGATGAGCGAATCATTTTCGCCGGCGGACTTAGAGGAAGGCCCGCATGGTGAAGTGTTGAGGACCGCTTCGGGTCTCAACGTAGACGTCCTCTGCAGCCTGAGCTTGGTGGGAGAGTCGCTCTCAGCGGTCCTTATCTCGAATGATCGTCACCCGTTGGATGGTTAACAACAAATGTCTCTCATCTTTTTTTCTCTCTCTCAAGTTGCACAAATTAATCCGATACGGGAGCTAGCTAGGTGGCAATAAATAGATATATTACTCGTGAATTCGGATTGTAAGGAGTATAGTGATAGATCGGTCGGTGGAGGTAGGGATGTAGTAAGTGATAGGTAGCCGGTAGCCGTCAGAGAAAGACCATGAGTAAATTCGAAATGCTTGGACATGTCCGTAAGGTATTAACTTTTGATGGATGGGGTGTGGGAAGAGGTATCAAGTATGAATGGTGGAAAAATGGAGAACGAAGAGGAGATGAAGGAAAAAATGGGTAGATAGTGCAAGTTGGGAGTACATACAACAGGCAGAATCAGACACACAAATCCGCGGAGATCCAGTTCTGGAAAGACACAAGCGTACACGCACGCACGCACATACAACTGACAAGGGTTACTACTGTAAAGGGGAGGTCAAGAAAAAAATTGGGGTGGACGCGACGGATTGGTGGAATGGCGCGAAGGGAATAAAGGAAAATCGCAAGCGACAGCACACAGCTTTGTTTTTTCATCCTCCCACTCTCACTGGATAGAGCAGTTGCTGCCATTCGAAGCCTTGGACGAGTCGCCACGCGCGCGCCTAGTCATCGTCATCATCCTCTTCTTATCCCGCGAAGCGATCGTCGGCACGGCAGTATCTGGCACCGTCACACACGCAGCCTCGACGTCAACCGCAGCATCGACAAAGGAAGAGGCCGTCGTCGCGGCATACGGATCAACGCGTGCAGCCCGGCTCGCCGAGGACGAGTTGCTGCTGTTGCCCGTAGTAGCCACGGCGACCGCCTGTAAGCTGCGCAGGCTGTTCGATTGTGGCGATTGCGATGCAGGGGACTGCGGCGAGTTCGCGCACGACGAGCCGATGCTCGAGATCGACTGAGGGCGTTCTCTCAGGTGCGTATTATTCGCCTGTTGCGGTTCTCGCTGGCGCGTGAGGATGACGGATAGTTTCCGCCGGATGACGTTCCCCTCCGGTATCGTCACCTTGGTTTGCGAGTGTGAGTGAGGAGGGGGCGTAGCGCCGGCAAGTGAGACGGATGAGTTGGAATGTGTCGGGTCGGGCGTGAGAGAGGCACGTGAGCGCTTGCGAATGGCGAGAGGACCTTATACGCTATCGGTGGATGACGGGACGACGTCGGAGAAAGCTGAGGTGAGTTCGTGCGCTCCCGTTTTCGCTGGTCACGATCACGGTCGAGGCTCCCTCGAGACGAGCTTGCGCTCGCTGGATGGTGGTTCGGCAGGCGTGTGAAGAACTCGGCGGGACTGTTGCCGCGCTCCGCGAAATGAGCATGCATGAGCAGTTTTGAGCGAAGGTCGCAAGTTAGCGCTGCGCGGCCTGCGCACTTGGAGTGTGCGATGAGGCTGCAATACGAACACAGCACCGCGCCCTTCTTCGCCGGCTCCATGCATACTCGACAGTTGACGGCTACATTGTGATCAGTACTCAGGTCAATCTCACGTCCACTAATAATGGGAGACGCACGTTTGCCAAAGGTCGTCATGACAAAGGTATGTTCACGTATTTCAAAGACGTCTGCTTCGCTTTGCGGGACTTCAGGGAGGACGGGTGATGCGCTGCCCGTAAAAGAGCGATGACCTGGCGAGCTGGACAGCATCGCCATGTCGCCGTCAAACTGCTGGCCTGCATACACGGGAATCGGGGAATCGAGCTCGAGATTTGCCATCAAGTGCCGTGCCGCGCCGTTCTTTTGCAGGTCGGCGCTCACTCGCCGAAGGAAAGGAATACTATCCTGAGGCCGTAGGTCCTTTGAAAAATATTTAGCCTTTCCATTCTGCCACAACTGGCTCTCGCCAGACTCACCTTATTCAAGCCCCAATGGTTCTTCAGCCACTCATGCTCAAATAGTTGCTCCGCGCTCGGCCGCATCGACGGGTCCTTGTGAAAACACTCCTTAAGGGACGCGACAAGCGGACCGGAAAAGCGTTCAGGAATCGGCGGAGACTCGTCCTCGACTATCCGGAACATCACTGTACGTTTCCTTTGGGTCAACAGCTGCGGAAAAACTGAGCAACACCAGTCACCTGTCATAGCATTCCCGATATCCCCATAAGGCGGGCGTCCCGTCAGCAGCTCGATGACCGTGCACCCAAGCGACCAGATGTCGGACTTGGGCGACGCGCCTTTGAGCTCGATGACTTCAGGGGCCATCCAGTTCGGCGTGTCCGCGACGTCCTTGATCTCGCGCTCCATCGCGCGCAGGTTGAGCGAGACGCCAAAGTCGGATAGCTTTACGTTCCCAGTCTTGGTCGTGAGGATGTTCGCCGCCTTGAGGTCGCAATGCACGACGTCGCTGCGATGCAGGTAGTCCAACCCCTCGAGGATCTTGAACACGTAACTCGCCACCAGCTTCTCGTTCAGCTTGCCGAATGCTTTGAGAGTCTGCCCAAGGGAGCCGTTCTCGGCGTACCTGTAAGGGCACACGTGACGCGCAGTCAGTATATGCAAAACAGAATGCGCAGCAGCAAGCAGGCAAACGGGCAGGCAGTGGCACAGCACGGTATATAAAGGAAGAAGGGGACGACGTACTCAAGTACAATGCTGAGAGTGTTCTCGTCCCGGGCCATCCCCTCGTACTTGACGATGCTCGGGTGCGACAATCGCTTGACCAGGTCGACCTCCCGCATAAGCTGCGAAATTTCCTTCTCCTTGAGGCCTTCAAGCCCGATCCGCTTCACTGCCCGGTGTTCAAGTTGAGCGCGCGATACACAGCGCCAAACTGTCCGCGTCCGATACAATTACCAAGTTGCTAATAATAATAATAAGGCCAGTCAAATACCAACCTTCCGTATAAGGTGGACCTACTTACAAAGTGCGTTGGCGCCCTTCCCTCCTCCCTTACGACCAGCGTCTGCCGGGACACGCTTCCTTCCGTCGCATCTCGCGCCATCAGATCGCTTGCGCTCGCCTGCTCGCCCGACGCGACGCCGAGGTTGACCATACTCTCGAACCGCGACCGCCGCGGCTTGGCACCAAACTCGTCGTACGAGTTGGGCCGCGGCCGCCTGCGCGAACTCGCGCCATCCACCTCGCTCTGGAATCGCCCTCGCGGGAGCAACGACGACGGTGAATTGACGTTACCAGATGGGCTCGCACCACGCTCGTTAGACGGGGCGCGCTCGACGGGATCGAACGAGGGAGACTGCGATTGCGAGGGCGTATTGAACGGGCTCGACGAGAGAGCACCGCCATACTCGCCAGACACGGCACGCGGGAACGGGATGGGTATGAGTGAGTCGCCATCTCCCCCACTGCCGCCGTCATCGGGGCTGCTCCGCCTTGGCACATAGATCCCGCTCCGCTGCCCGCTGCGCGTGCTATTCCTGCGCAATGCGACTCGGCCTGGGCTAGGGCCAAGACCGAGAGAAGCAGCATCCGGGCTCGAGTCGCGATGTAACAAGGCGCTTGCGTCTTTCGGTGCAAGTACAGGCGCGTCAACGCTATGTCGTGCACGGTGCGTCGGCCTGCGCGCGGCCGGGGCCGCGGCAGCAGCAGCAAGCGGAGGCGCTATTGCCGTTGATGGGAATGATGATGCTTGTAGCAGCGACTCGACACTACCTCCCGGCGGAGAAGCAGACGCGGAGATGGCACCGGCGCTCGAATTGATACTCGCACTAACGCCGAGATCGGCGGCCCCGAACTCGCCCTGGATGAGACGGGCGTCCGCGGAGAGAGCCAAGGAAGAGGGCGAAGGTTTCCGGATCGCGATCGGGCGAGAAGGCGCTTGTAGTGCGTCGACAAAGTCGTCCGGCCATTTGCCCTTGCCTAGGTTAATCCTCTCCATCCGCCCCGCCCGGTCGGTGTGCCCCGTTATCGGCGCCACATTGCTGTTTAGGAGTTCTTCAGACTCTTCGACGACGCGCAACAGGTCCACTGATACCGTCTCGCTCGGTTTTCGTTCACGCGGCCGCAAGGTAGGACTCTCAAGGCTACCACGCCTGCGCTAGATGCCGACGTGGCCATTCGGACTATTATTGCCAAAAATGCTATTGGCGATATCGCCGGCCAGGGTGTCGTCGCAGCCCAACATGGATGCGGCCATCGCGCTGCCTTCCGTGCGGGTCAAGCTAGGCCACTCTGATGGGATGAACGACGTCGCCTCGGTCGTGACGGTGCGTATTGTGCCAAACTTCCCATATGGACCTGAGCCACTGCCGCTGCGCCTGGCGCTGAACCCCAGCCCGAAACCGGCGTCGAGCAGGCTCGAGTACGTACTGGTGTCTGTGATGCTGCTCGACGCGATGGACTGCCCCGTCGTCGAGTCTGCGATCGACATGCGTGCAGACCCGTTTAAGGACGGCGCAAGGAGTGAGTCGCCACCGGGGCTTGCGAGGAGAGAGCGCTCAGATGGACGCGAACGTACGGGCGAACGGGGCATGAGGATCGGGGGCACTTCGTCACGGTCGCTGGTCGTCCCCGTAGGCGTCTGACGTCCATCCGTGTCAGTTCCAAGCGCCGTTCCCGCATCGCTTGATAGACGATGCGGTATCGTCTGGACTGTGAGAACGTAGCGTGGGAAGGCCGGCGGGTGGTGGTGACCGGTGTCTGGAGGTATTCCGTGTGGGAGAGAGAGGGGAAGGCGGCGAAGACAAGTTGGGCGAGGACATGACTGCTCGTGAAGAGGAGCCAGTGCGGTAAGGTGAGCCGGGTGCTGCGTTTGCGAGAGATGTGTTGATAGGCTTGAGTCTGCTGCCACCTCCGCGCAAGAGATGTGAGTGAGTTGGCACAGGTGTCTCTGCCCACTTGACAAGAGCGTTGATAGTCTTTGCCACGCGTGCGAGGCAGTCGGATGTGCCCTCGATGAGATCGTCGCGCAGGAAGAGGTCCTCGGGTGGGAGCCCGTTTGCAGAGCAGGATGCAAGGAACTTTGTCACGTTCGATGTGCGGAGCTTGCCGTCCTCGCGCGGGTCAATCCGAGCTATGGGCCCTGGCCGCAACTTGTTCATAAGTCTGCAAATGAATTCATCGAACAGGAGTTAGTGTTCCGCTCCTGCACATGCGGGTAACCTAGGCAAGCAGAACCACTCACTGGCAGAGGACATAGCCATCCCGCAGCGCCTCTGTGAACATCCTTCGCTCTCTCTCTTCTCCTGCCATATTGGCGCTCATCAGGAAAAACCTCCCGCGCTAGCGAGGGCTAATTTGACTAAATTAGCGAAAATTAGCAGGATTAGTTACATTATCTCCATTTCGTTGCCACAAATAAATTAGTGCTAATTATCAGTATTTTCGCGGTATTCTCAGATAGGTTACCAATAACGGTACCCTGAAATTCTCTCAGATTATCGTGTCTTAGACTCTTAGTGACCATGACCTTTTTAATAACCATTAATCAGATTTTATTATAGCTATCAAACGAGTGACCAGGCATGACAGGCACAAAAACAAGCACACAAAAAACAAGCACGGAAGTTGAAAACGAGTGTGAGCAAAAAAGTAAATTCTTTTTGTAGGATTTTCTGATAATCACTGCCAATCGGATTTGTGTCAGTGGTCATTTAAAATAGTACCATAAACTTACAGTGGGTATTATTGACGGTCTGTTGAAACTGAAAATGCGCATTTACTCAAGCTGATCGAGGTCGAGATCGGCGATTGGAATAGTTGTCGTCAAGACTGTACCTCCCGTAGCACTACCATAGCACCAGTCAGAACTACAATAGTGTGAGTGAACGTAGCAGACTCACCTTGCTTGGGCATAAATATCACCCATCATGATGTGATAGGCACGTTCACGGTGGTTCAGGATGTGCTTGAGGGTGTTCATGTTGGCAAGGTACACGTCCATGTAGGCATTTGCCGAGAACTCGGCCGTCTGCTGTTGGCCACCGCGCCACTCATAGAGAGTGGCATACAGCTAATACATGAAGTTAGCGTCATAAAAATAAAATATTATTCAACTCACCGCAGTCGCAACCAGAGCGACCATGGACATAGGAACCTCCTGACTTACCACTCCATCGTCACCTTGGTATGTTGGGAAAAGATGATGGAAACGAGCAAGAAATGAAGTCGAACCACCCATAAAGTACAAGTCGCGGATAACTGTGATGATACGTGGGTTTCGATATGGGTGAGAGGTCCTCACAAGCCCAGTGATTCCCATGTTCTGGGAAGGTGTCAGAATAGCTCATCGAAAGCAACCGCACTTACACCAGGCGCTCCAGGGAAAATGTAGTTGTAGCCAGATAGTTGCTTCCGAATCAACCAGGAAATTTTGGCCGCCGAACCAATTGCAATGATTGGCGCCACACTAACAGCGTCACAGCGCTCCTTGACCTCACTACGGAAATGAGGAATTCGTGCACACGACTGTCAATTAACTTGAGTAACATCAGGCTCATATCCAATATTATAAAACTTACCAAGGAAATGAGCTTGGTCAAATATTCATCATCGACTTGAAGTCGGCGTCGAACAATGCCTCCTCCGTGTCCATGATTCCCAGTAGCGGCAATGAGAGCATCTCGAGTGAAGGCAAAGGTGACAGTCGCATCTGGGAACGCATTATGAAACAAGATAGAAGCACGAAGGTTCTCGATCGCGTCCTGAACAACGACCTGGATGAGCGCGCGCTGGCTGGTCAGCATAACCTTGGTTGTGCCCTCCACAAATACCAGATCTGTATCAATACGTGTTACAGTGGGTGCTGGTGACTTGGACTTCAAGGTCGGGGCCCGGTTCGGTGAAGGAGTACCGACTGCGTGTTGTAATGGTCAGCCAAAGAACAGACACCTGAATGAAGAAAGAAAAAAAAAAAAACCTTCGTCCGAGAGTTCAACCAGGTGCACCCTCGGTCCAGGTGTCTGTGGCAGTGTTGGCGTGGACACAGGGGTGGTGCCTGCAGGTGCATGGCCACTGACACTGCCAGAAGAGCCAAGACTGTCAGTACTCTGTCTGGACTTCAGCTTCGCTGAACGGGGTGTGTCTATACCACCTGGTTCCTTCCAGGTGGGCTGCTGTGAAAGTGGGGGTTGGAGTAAATAAAGGATGTCGAAAAAGAAAAAGAAAAAAAAACTTACTTTGGTAGCCATAACCTCGGCGAATTTTCCAGGGTTTTTGAGAGCAAGTTCAACAAACTGCTCGTCATCCTCCTCCTCGTCATCCTCGTCCTCACTTATGCTATCGTCGTCGTCCACATTGGGGGCGTGGAAGCTTTTGGTGGTGGAATAGGAAGGAACATGGGTGATGTGGCCAGAGGACGAAGCTGAAAATTTCTTGTTTGTTGACGATAAACAGATTAGTAATATTTTCACTCACCGCCTTGCTTCTCGACTCGTTTGCCCTTTATCGCGCTGCTATCATACGCTTGTTGACCCACTATCTTGCCTTCCTGGGCCAAGTTGAGTGGCATCGGACGACCATGGGAAGGACCTTTATCGACTTCAAGGTCAGTCTCGTCACCAACTCTCTTCGTGACGCACATACCAACAGTTCGGGTTCTTTTAGCTGAGCCTAGCTGCGTGTCCAAGGGTGTGGGTGTCATGGGGTTGCTAACACTGAAGGTACGTTTCCCGTGTGCTTGTGATAGTGAGATATATGCCTCACTCCATGAAATTTAGACTTACTGGGTGGAGGGACTCTAGTTGTTATGTTACCGTTCGAGCTCGTAGTGTTACCTTGGCCCGTCTGAGTCGCAGTTTGAAATGGAGTCTGGTTTTCATTTCGTCCTCCCTGCGCGTGTTCTGTTGGCACCATCTGAGAACAGCGGGTTTGCGGGGCCATCTATGAAGATCAAAGCAAAGGTGATAATATTGAGAGAAAGTGATGCGCTAATATGATCGGTGAGTAAAGACAGGAATCGGAATGGGGAATGGGGACAATGGTACATTCTCTTTATATCGGTAATCCGCTGCGCTAACTAAAATGTGTTAACAGTCTGTTAATTGTATTCTACTCGGCGCTCACTCCTTTTCCCTCTACTACCACCCAGACCGACCCACTGTCATGAGCCGAGCGCAAATACACTGTCGTGGCTGCAATCGCGTGTTCACCCCTCAGGGCCTTTCCCAACACATCAATAGGACTCAGCTTCCGAGCTGCCGTGCTCTGCGTGCGGCTATACAATCGCCCACCACACGTGAAACTCAAGGGTCCAACTTAGCGTCAACCACAGGTCCTACATCATGGGACCATGGTGAATTTGCTAACCATTTGGATGCTACTGGGTCCGTTGACTGTGAGGATGCCGCTGCCGACTGTGAGGACGCCGCTGCCGAGTATGAAGACGCCGTTGCAGACACCGCGGACGCCGATCTACTTGAAACATTAGTTCAGGAGTTCAATTGTTCTACTAACGATGGCCAGGGACTTTCTGCGTCACCAGACCAGCCGGATCAGCCTTATTCATCCAGTTCACCGCCATCAGGCCTGGCCCTGCCTCTACATTCTGAGCCTAGCGATATGAATGGCCCCTGGTTGGTCGTCGATTGCTTCCCACATGGCAGTCCAGGTGCACCAATACCGGGCACAGTTCAAGGCTCTCACATGTATCAGTCCAGCGAAGAGACATTCAAGTCCTCAGTTTGGGCACCCTTTCGCTCCCAATCTGACTGGGAGATCGCGCGTTGGGCTAAAATGCGTGGGCCAACATCATCAGCTGTCGCTGATATCCTTGCGATCCCCGGGGTACATGAATGTTTATTGTTCCACCGCGTAACTAATTCATATTGACAGGTTGTTGACAAGCTCGACTTGTCGTATCGCATGCCAAATGAACTAAACAAGATCATCGACACGGAGTTACCAGGGCGCCCTCGATTCATGTGCAAGGACATGACCATCACAGGTTATACCCTTGAGTTCTACTTCCGTGACATTCTGGAATGTATTCAGACGCTTTACGGTGACCCTGAGTTTGCGCGTGACCTAGTCTTTGTGCCAGAACGCCACTACACCAATCACAAGCGGAAATGCCGTGTGTATAGCGAGATGCACACCGGTGACTGGTGGTGGGCAGTACAGGTGTGCCCTCAATTTCTTGGGCTGTTTTGTGTACTTACGATTTGCGATAGACATCCCTCGAGGCACATCAGCCAGGCTAGTGTTGCGGCAGCTCGGAGCTGGTGTTTTTCTATCTTGTGAAATAAAATTTGGAAAAATATGGAAATATTTGGGGAGGTCGACCTTCTCAAAAGCCGAGGGGTCCTCTGCCAACTCTAAGCGATCTGATCAAAATTTCCTGACTTATTTGACATTAGCTGAGAGGCATCAGCTAATACCCTTCAGCTAATGTCAAATAAATCAACAATGGCTGATCAAATTGCTTAGAGTTGGCAGAGGACCCCTCGGCTTTTGAGCAAAGCCAGCTCCTCAAATATTTTCAGATTTTTCCTAATTTTATTCCAAAAGTTAGAAAATGCCAGCTCCGAGCTGCCGCAACACTAAGCCAGGCGCTACTGTTATCCCGGTTATCATCTCCTCGGACAAGACCCAGCTTACACTCTTTCGTGGTAAGGCCGCCTACCCTGTGTACCTCACAATCGGAAATGTCCCGAAGGATATCCGTCAAAAGCCATCACGCCGCGCTCAAATGTTGATCGGCTATCTTCCGACTGCCCGCCTTGAAGCAATTGGCAACAAATCAGCTCGGCGGCGCGCGCTCACAAATATATTTCACTTTTGCATGCGAAACCTCCTAGCCCCAATTGCGTCCCACGGCGAAACGGGTATCGCAATGATGAGTGGTGATGGAGTCTGGCGCCGGTGCCATCCCATATTTGCCGTATTTGTTGGTGACTACCCTGAGCAGGTGCTGGTGACCTGCACGTTCAATGGCCGGTGTCCAAAGTGTGTTGTGCACCATAACAACCTCGGCAACTATTCCAGGTCGCCTCTCCGTGATTACGACAAAGCCTCGGAAGCTTTTCTTTTGGCAGATGGGGACGTACGCATGTTCCATTCAGCTTGTCGTGAGACCGGCCTCAAGCCAATCTTCCATCCATTCTGGGAGGCGCTTTCTCTTACTGATATCTTCGTCTCAATCACACCCGACATTTTGCACCAAATGCTCCAGGGTGTTATGAAGCATTTGGTTAAATGGCTGAAACGCGCCTTCGGACCAGCGCAAATCAATTGTTACGTTTTCGCCCTCACCTGACCCTCGGACACCCCTCGCCAAGACCCCGAACACCTTTGGACGACACATGCAAGTACGATTTGGCAAAGATGGTGCAACCACCACCAAGATTATGCACTGCATTCCCACTGCTAAGTCACATGACCCTGGTCACGTGATCATCCAAGCTAACAAAACCTACGAAGTGCGCATGTGATCCTAGCGCCCGCCCGTCACGTGACCCTGGCACGTGACCTGGCTAGACCTGCACCAGAAGGGCCCAGATGAGCTTGTGCCTGGACCGGCCTTGACTGCCTCATGTTTCGTGACTCGTACGCTTCCCATCGATTGTGCCTTGATTCTGATATGATAGTGCGTTCCCATTGGCTCCCTCACCCTGACTGTATGCCTCGTTCCCTTATCTCTGACTCATACCTTTGCGCCTTACTGCCATTGGTCGATTCTTATCTCTGACTCGCCGTGACTCATTCTGACTAGAGTTTCGGAGTTCCAAGCTGGGGTTCAAACCTCCTTGGACTTGTATAAGTAGATGGGCTTATGGTCGCTGAAGACCTAAGCTTGACTTCTTGGACTATACCACCCATTGTACTTGCCTTTACTTGGCTGTCTGCCAATAGAGTGCTGTTTGTGCCTTTGGTGCCTATCATCCTCGTTTGTCCTTAGCTGGTCTGTGCTGTCTGCCAGACGTCCTCTCCCTTCTCCCCTCATCTCTCCTGTCAACGTGTGCTGATCGCCACTGCGACTTGTACCATTCTCATAACTTCGAGCTGTCCGCCGAAGTCACCCTTCAATACATCGCCTTTCTCCTTGCTCATATCCTCTGGGCAACCTTGTTACGCCTTACTTGCGAGCTGATCGCCGCCCATGTATGTAACTTCGACATCTCTCGTGATCGTTAGGTCGCCGCCTTTCCCTAGGACCCGACAAGGACCGCGTCGCAAGAAGAACGCCCAGTGGAGCGTTACATCAATACGCGATGTAGGTCTTTGCCACCCAATCACCACATCATGACCTTTGCCAAGGGCATTTCGACTCTTTCTCAGATCTTGGGTCTCGAACACAAACATATGTGTCGGATCCTCCTTGGTCTCATCATCGAGCTTCCCCTTCCTTCTGGCGGATCCCCTGCACGGGTTATTAGGACTGCGCGTGCATTACTTTACTTTTTGTATCTTGCGCAACTTCCGTCACACACTACTGAAACTTTACTTCACCTCGAGGAGTCCCTGGCCCGATTTCATGACAATAAGGACGTATTTGTCGACCTCGGCATCCGCGAGCACTTCATTATCCCCAAAGTCCACAGCCTCTCACATTACAAATCATCAATTACCCTTTTCGGCAGCACGGACAATTACAACACGGAGCAAACAGAGCGACTCCATATCGACTTCATGAAGGACACTTACCGCGCGACTAATCGTAAGGACGAGTACCCTCAGATGACCACATGGTTGGAACGCCGCGAGAAGATACAACAACACGCAAAGTTTATTGCATGGCAGCAGCGAGCTCCACATGACAACACTCAACACTCGGAGCCAATTGGACCTTCTAAGCCAGTTCCGCGGACCATTCAAATGGCTCAAAATCCGTCTCTGAAAGCTGTTTCTTTCAATGACCTCGCTGACAAGTACAGAGCTTTCGACTTTCAGGATGCACTCGCAGATTTTATCGCTCAGCTCAATCACCCCCAAGCCTCTGCAACGGCACTGAGAGCTCTGGCTGAAGACACATTGTTACCTTTCCACCATGTCCCGGTATTCCACAAAATCAAATTTGTCTCGATGCCTGACTCTGAAATTATTGACGTTGTTCATGTTCGGCCGGACCAAAGGGACGCTCGTGGGCGCACAATACCGTCACGTTTCGATACGGTTATTGTCTGTGGCACGCCTCAAGACAGCGCACAGGGGAATAAAGGTAAGTTCAAGCTATATTAGCGTAAGGGTCCATCTAAATATTTCCCAGGTCTCCGAATAGCACAAGTTCATGTGGTGTTTCAACTACCGAGCAAGGTGCTTCCCCAGCTCTTCCCATCTGCGGAGGTTGCCCCACCAACCCATCTTGCATATGTGGAATGGTTTTCCCCTATTCCTACGACGCCGGACAGCAACAGTTGTCTCTATAGAGTGTCTAAGTTAGCTCGAAATGGGCGGCGTCTTGCCAGTGTTATCCCAGTGAACGATATTTACTCTAGCATCCATTTATTGCCCCGCTTTGGTCAACTCGAAGTCACCCCTGGATGTAATACGTTTTCGGTATTGGAATTATGCCACAGCTTTTACATAAATCCGTTTAGTAGCCAAGACATCTACCTCCTATTTTTGTAGATAATTAGCATTGTGTTACCACCCGTGCAAAGGCGCTCATGATTATCAGCTCTTAGCGTGAATTACCCGCGCATTATCTCTATTACTCGGGATATCAATAAATTACTGGCGCTTATCCTTCGCTAGCGCGGGAGGTTTTTCCTGATGGCCTCAGACTCAACCCGCCCTCCAAGTTGGGTCGTACTCCCGTTCGTAGAAGCCCCGCTTTTTACCCACACTCGCTCGAGTCGCGCAAGGGCACGCATGCGGCATTCGACCTCCTCTGCTTCACGTAACCCAAGGCTCGCGCTTTGACCAGGTCTCGGCATTTCCTTGCAGAGCACTGAAGTGGCCGCGCGGACCGCCTCCCGATGCAGAGGATTTGAAGGACCTGCAGGTGAGAGCGACGAGGTGGAGTTCGTATGGTGGATCATGGCCGACGACGACGAGACCGCGCGCTGATGTTGTTGCTGGGGATGGTGATGAGAGCCCGGGGAAAGCGCACGGGGTCGACTGGATGTACTTGGAGACGAGGCACGTGGAAGGGCAGGTGAAGGTGATCGGCGATCTATGGATGATCGTCGGATGGCGTTGGAAGAGTACGAGGGCGGGTAGTTGAGACTAGACGTAGACGTAGATGTAAAGCCGCGTGGGGTGACAACGCGAGGGGAAGGTCGTCACGGTCCCAAAAATTCTCGACCATTACTTTCACCATGACGTCCCTCGTCGCCTCTGTCGTCGGGACCTCGCTATACCCCTCGAGCCGTCTGAAGAGGCTTTCGATGCGCCCGAAGATATCAAGGATGGCTCGCAGCAACGTCCTTTTCCGCATGTATACGTCCAGTATCAGAACAGTCCGCGTAAGTGTGATCCAGAGCAATAGCTACCAAGAAAAGGAACCCCAGCTCCAACGGAAAATCACATTTGCAGGCGAGAACACCTATAAATACGATATCAGACGTTGGATCGTAGAAGGGTGGCCGGAATGAGACTCACCAGTCCGACGCCCTCGCCAAGGGCTGCGGAGAACGCATAACGGACGTTGACGGTCGGAATCAACCAATTTGTCAACTTATCGTCAGTAGATTGTCCGAGCTGTTGGACTTGAGTGCGGAGGATATCGGTGAGAGAGTTGCAGGTCCGCAACCGGAGCCATCAACGGATGCGCGAGAAGGTGTTTCTTCGTCTTCCTTTTATACATTTCCAGAAGCACAGAATATGGCCTGGAAATTGGAGGAAGAGGAAGCCATGTGAGGGGTCTGAGACATGGCAGCAGCGGCGAGGAGAGGCGTCTGAGGGTATGATGCTGGCAGACGACGGGGGCGCCAGAATGATTTGGCAGTTGACGTCCGCACAGCCCCACTATGACCTCGTGGATATCTTCGGGTCGGCCCAGAATTCCAATTATTGTTTTCAAAACATAGGCACGGGAGTCTCTTCATCTTACTTCCCGTCGCCGACTTAGAGGGAAATCCGAGCGTAGTTAGGAGTTTCGGGTCGAGGTAGACAAGTAGAGTCTCTGTAGGAAAGGTTGCGCTTGACGATTGGCTAGATTCACACTCGCAATCTCGGTCCGAGTTCTCGGTCAATCTCTCGGTCAATCGGTATCCCAGGTAGTTTCTCAAAATGTTTTCTTCTCTCTGGTCACGGGAATTAAACAGACGATGTAGGTAGGGATAGGATAGTAGTTTGCATAACTGAGGAAAGTCAAATTCTTTGGACAAGTAAATGGGGGCGGGGCAGCATGAGACGCGAACCGTCAGCTGGACCTCACCAGCGAATGGATTTACCGGTGTAGATACCATCCGCGTCATAACCGATGAACAGAGTGAACAAACAACGAACGTGCATCTCGTGACTCGTAGTATGAGTGTTGTTCTCGCTCACCCAAGTCCATCATGAGTTTCACAGTCGATGTCGTTCACGACAACCTATGACAGTCGTAGGTTAGACGCACGTAGACGTATCACATACACCCCCTCCAATGAATGGAACCATGCACGCCCGAGGACGCTTTACCGCAGGACCGCCTCTTAATGCAGGAATGATGGCCTGAGACGCTCACGTCTCCTGCCAGCCGATCCACGTCCCCGAGCACTCAACAAGTCCTCACCAATGCTCCATACGAGCCACCCCGGCGCGATCCACCCCTGCAAGAATTCCCACAGAACGTCTTCAACCCGCAGCCCGGCCACAGCGTGCAGCGCCATCAGCGTCATAGCTAGAGGGCGTACTAGCATCTGGAGCTAGGCACAGTCCAGAACGAACGGCACGTCTGGCACGTCAGCTCCGCGCACGTCGACCTGGCGCAGCGTGGGGAGAGCCCATCGAGAGCTGCGATAGTAACAGTGGTGGGGGCGAAGGCGGAGAGGGCGTCCTCGCACAGAAGCAGTACAGCGCGGGGATGTCCGTTGCGGTGCATTCGCGCACGAAGGGGCTCAGTGCAAGTGCGATAAGTCCAGTCCTTGATCTACCTATTCCCGGCAAAAATAAGAAATCAGCAACACCCTTGGGACCCGGAGCACGCACCGAGTTTGAGGACGTGAGCCTGGCTGAGCTTCCCATGGTCGAATAGCCCATGGTGTCCCTCTGGAAAGTGTCGCCGTTGTTTAGAGGTTGAGAACGAAAAAATCAAGTACGTGGTGCAGGAGGGGTCCCACGCTCGTCGAAGTGAGTCACGAAGGAAGGCTTTTTAGGGGGAAGAGGGCAGTGCACCTGTCTCAAGCATTCAAATAATAGCATGAGGGTGGGAACAAGGATAGGAACGAACCTTGCTTCCACAAGACGCCTCCTGTATTGCTCCCAAAAGTAGTTTTGTCATAAGGTGAACGTACGCGAACACGAAGGGATTGTGCCGTCTTCGCTCTTCCTTGGCCTTCGGCATGCCACTTCCTTTTGGGTTTCCTCCCTTGCATTAGGTGGAAGGTTTCGGCTCGACGTAGACCAAAAGAGCGTCTTGATTCGAACTCGATCCAAGACCGAGGAAGTGTCCCCGGCCATGTCGGAGCGGTCTGCGGGCTTGAGAACCACCAGACGCATGTAAAGAAGGGAGATCTCGACTGGGTAAGAAACTAGGGTCGCGTGCTACGGGTGATGGTTCCGGAGGAACGGCATCTGCACTCGAAATCGGGCCTCCGTCCGGGATTGTTCGCCAACAAGGATGTCTTTTTCTTTGGATTGTAGCTCTTGCAGAAATCTTGGGGTGGAATACTTAAAGAACGTACGCGACGCAAGTTGCCATATACGTGAATAGAGTGAGTCCGATCTACTCGCTTTTGGAATGATGTGGGAGAATGAGGGTAATGAACGAGAAGGCGAAAAAGGGTTTGTTAGAGGACTCATCATGATGCACATACGGCTACAACCCGCATCGCATCCTAAACGCGAAACTACGAATACCCGCAGAAGGGACCCTCATACTATACAATGACTCGACATACATTTATGAAGCAACCTATAGTACTCTGTCTCGTTGTCTGCCATGCTCTGTCAACATCTGTACGATTGCGTCTACTGATGCGACCTGGAATGGGGTCTTTCCTTCCTTGTCCTTGGCATCTGCACTCGCGCCACGGTCGAGCAGTAAGCGCACAGTCTCTGTATGGCCTCTGGATGACGCATAGTGTAACGGAGTCCGTTCATCGTTGTCCGTGGCATCTGCACTCGCGCCACGGTCAAGCAATAAGCGCACAGTCTCTGTTTTGCCATTGAATGACGCATGGTGCAACGGAGTCCGTCCTTTGTTGTCCTCAGCATGTGCATTTGTGCCGTGGTCGAGCAGTAAGCGCACGGTCTCCGTGTTGCCATTCAACGACGCCAGGTGCAATGGGGTCTTTCCGTCCTTCTTCTTGGCCTCTGCGTTCGCGCCACGGTCAAGTAGCAGACGCACAACCTCAAGCTGCCCATACGCTGCAGCTGCATGAATGGGAGTCCAGTGATCGTTTAGTTGCGAATTCGGATCTGCGTCGTGATCGAGTAACCACCGCGTGACATCGATAGATCCATCCCGCGATGCGACAAATAGCGGAGTCCGATTATCGACGTCGTCAGTAACATCCACGGCCGCACCATGCCGGTGTAATAGCTCTGCCACCTTGAAGTGTCTCTTGTACAATGCCGCCACCAGTGGACTGTGATTTTTACCTCCCCTCGCATTTACTTGCTCAGGATGCTCGATGATGATGTGCGCTGCCAGGTCACGAAATCCGCACAACGATGCATAATACAGTGGAGATCCACGATCTTTGGGGGGATCTCCGAAGTCTTCCCAGAAGTCGTCGATGTCGTGCAACTCGAGCCACGCGGCAAAATGTGGTTTGGTCGAGTCAAAAAGACGTCGCATCCCATCTTCTATGCGTGACGACACCTTTCCGAACTGCGCATGTTCCACCCAATGCTGGCTGGCATATCTCGCCAACGGGAACCTATCGTCGATCGGGTTATCGTGCGCGTTGCCGTCCAACTGGAGAAGAGTTCCCAAGCAAGCCTGGGCGAGTGTCATGTGTGCGTGCTCGGGAATGATATGAAAGTATGATGCGTCTCCTTTGGAAGTGGCAAGTCGATCCGAAGTCAAGAATTCCTTGACCGAAAAATGCGAAAACTGAACGACCTGGGAACCGCGATCGTCGACTTGCGTGATCAAGCTTGAGCACGTAGAGAGCACAGCTCGTTGCCGATCCTCCCACCGCCAGTCCTCCTTCAACTTCGGTATCGCTCTGATGAACAGTGCACATAAGGGACTATACTCACAGTGACTGGATAGACTGTGGTGAGATATAGAGGGTGACTGGAAGCAGCAACGGAGTAATCTTGCAGGTGAAGCAGAGGTAGTGTCTGGCACACAACAGATGAGAACTGATGTTACATTTGGAGAAGAGGAGACATACCTGGCACACAACAGATGAGAACTGATGTGGACCAGGAGCGTACAAAGTACTCTACTTATACTGCTACAGAGGGTGACGCTGGTAACAGCAGGTCACAGTAAATACAAGGCGCATTGTTCTGTACACGGACAAAGGAGTGGACTACAAAGAGAACAAGGCGTAGAGAACAAGAAGAGTCCAGACTATGATATCATAGTGACATCACAATAAAGATAAGAACAAAGGAAAGTACATAGACGAAGTACAAGGGCAATCCAGAGTGGTCCATGATGTCATGTACATGTGTGATGTCATAGATAAGAGAATACAAGAAGTCCGAGATTGTAAAGATCAAAATAATCTAATCTACAAGTCCTGTATATCTAATCTAAAGCAGTCCGTTATCTGCGTGTCCATTGAGCCGCTAAGTGCGCACAGGTCACTTATCAACATCTCCCCGTGATCAGCAATCTAGGACTAGCACAAGCCCATGTCAACATTGTGTTGCTGCAGCAGGACACGCGCAAGCGACTTGGTAAAGCCGTCCGCAACCATTTCCGCAGTAGGGGTTCTAATAAGGGTAATGGTCCCCTTTTCGATGTACTCCCTTATGACATGATGCCTAATGGCAATGTGCTTCGATCGCCTCCCAGTGACAGGGTTCAAGGCCAAGTCAATGGCACCCTTGTTGTCACCATGTAGTGGGATGGGGTCGTCGACCTCGTACCCGAGTTCCGCAAGGAAGCTCTGATACCAAGCGGCTTGGTTGGCCGCATCGGTCATGGCCATGTATTCCGCCTCTGTAGTGTTTTGGGCCACTGTCTTTTGCTTTCGCGAAGACCAGCTTATTGCACCATTGGCTAGAAGGAACACATAACCCGAAGTGGAGTGTCTGTCGTCACCTGGTCACCCAGGGAAGAATCAGAGTAGCCATGAAGGCCGTCTCCACTGGCGCCATCGTAGACTATCCGCATGTCCACAGTGCCTACTAAGTAAGCCAGAACATATTGCGCAAGTCGCAGATGTTGGGGGGAAGGATTCGCTGCATACTGCGCCAGACGTGACACAGCGAAGGAAATGTCTGGTCTAGTACCAATCTGAACGTACAGCAGACTACCATGAGTGACTGGTAGTGTGTAATGTCAGAGGCAGTAGCCTTGACCCGTATATTTATGAAGGTGCTCGTCAGCACCAGCGGGCAAGGGTGTGGAGTGTGGAGTGGCATCAGACATGCCAAAGCGTTCAAGGACATCCTTGACATAGCCAGACTGATCTATTTCGATGCGTCTGAGGGAGCGGTCGCGCACAATGCGCATACCAAGATAGGACTCTATCTCCCCGAGATCTGTCATCTCATAGCGTTCAGAGAGATCTGACTTCAACCGCTTAATCCTTTCCAAGGAAGCACCCAATATAGTGATGTCGTCAACGTAAACGATAACGAAGAGTGGTCCATCCCCCTCTCGTTGAGGCAACACTATACGCCGGCATCGGCAAACGTCCGCTTAAAGCCGAGTGCAAGTAACACTCCATGGAATTGCAAGTTCCATGCACGGGAGGCTTGTTTGAGACCATATATCGCCTTGACCTAGGCGACACACCTTCGTCTCTGCACCAGTGGTGATGAACCCTTGTGGTTGCTCCATGTATATCTCCTCGTCAAGCACGCCATTGAGAAAAGCAGACTTGACATCCATCTGATGGATGTGCCAGTCCTCCAGCGCGGGCCAACGCCAGAAGTAATCGTAGCGACTCAAATCGTGCGACGGGAGAGAAGGTTTCATCTAAAATCTATGCCAGGGATCTGCGTAAATCCCTTAGCCACCAAGCGAGCTCTGTAGCGGCCATCCGCCTTGAGCTTGAAGACCCATTTGGATTTTACTGCCTTGCGATTAGGCGGGAGATCTACTAACTCCCAGGTCCCATTATGGGCAAGTGCATCCATTTCATACTGACACGCCTTAGTCCACTCATCTGCATCCCACAGACCGCATGGCCTCTGCGTAGGATGCAGGATCTCTTCCTATGTAAGCTGCAGCCAGCAGCGTCCGCATATCCCAACCGTCTGCCGCGCATGGCCACATTATCCGCTGAGAAATAGCGGGGATTGGGCCACAGGTGCACGGGCAGAGCTCTAAGGCGCATTGTCCATCTCGCGCAACAGCTGACTACGCTGTGCACGG